>CM035092.1:15362237-15797237 GCA_020205505.1 Panax japonicus
TTAACAAGGGGGTTACAACGAGTTGAGATACCTCTCCAGAAGCATCGTGACTTCCACCGCTTGTTAGACCTAGATAGAAAATTCCCCATCTGAACCATTTTCAGGCAGCCTCACTGAAATTCAAGCGCAAACCATTTCTTTCACTGTCAGCCGATCGATGTGGAACAAGTGTTTTGTCTTCAATATTTTGCACCAATGTGAATGGAAGGGGCATGTGCCAGTTCAAGCTCTGTCGGATCTCTTTGAATATCCTTTATTTGAAAGGCGAGAACTTCAAGCCTGAATTCGTGATGCGTATTACTTTGAGTCTTCCCATCTCGATCTGTACTAATTGGATATGGGACTTGGTAGGGAAGTTTTATGGGAGAAAGTAGGAAAAAGCCAAGCTAGTAGCTAAAGGCTTTACTCAAACATATGGGATAGATTACAAGAAAGCCTTTGCCCCGATTTCGGGCCTTTCTTTTATAATTGTCGTTCTATTATTTTTTTCGGAGCAGAAAATAAACCTTTTCCTTTTTTGTAGAGGCCCTAGGCGCAGCAATCTACTCCTTCCGTTTACATATGTGATGTAATCAGGCTTGTCGAGCTTATCTCATCCCCTTTACTTCAAGCCTATCTGCATTTGTTGCTTAGAGGCAATCCCCATCTTTTCTTGTAACTGACTTACTTAAATAGTCTTTCTTTGAAACCAGTTCGGTTCTGTTAACTCACTTCTAAGCTGTCTTTCGATGAGAAATAGGTTTCACATCTTACATATGTGTTAAGCATATAGCCTGATCTCTTCTCTTACGCTATTTAAAGTGTGTAGTTGTAATGCTTAGAATCGGTTCTTTCTTCTTCATTAGTAATCAAAGTTTTTCTTAGACTGCCCGGCGACCGGCTTAGGCTTTGATTTCAGTTCCCAGCTAAGGAAAATAGGAAGGAGGAGACCACCACCCAATGGACTACTAGCTTAACCCAAGAAAGTCAAAGACAGGATTTTGATCCATTTCACCAGCCGAAGCGCAGGCCATAAGAAGGTGATCAGAGGAGTCTTTTTGCGCAGTACGCATCAGAAATAGTGGAATAGGGGGATGAATTGCCCTATCTTGTTGGGGAAGAGGTGACCTTCCACGCCTTCCTTGTGTGCCGGAGATATAAAGCGAGTGCACCGGAAAAGAAAAGCGAACAGGGTCAATCTATTCTATGGCGAAGCATGCAAGACTAAAATTTGGAGTCGATCGCGACTTCTTCGACCCATCACAGCTCCGACGACTCCATCGCAACTCAACCACCATAACCGTCCATCGGAACCAACATCAAAACCATCATCTCTTCCTTCTCTCACACAAGTTCTTGTTCTTGTTTTGCTTTGCTTTGACCTCTCTCACACACACATCCTTGATCCAGCTTCTCTCTGTCTCTCTGTAAATCTATTATATGTTACTCTTTCTCTCCTTGACTCTGTTTCTAAGTTACCCTTATCCTTCTTTCTTTTTTAAAAAAGATATATTTTTAAAGGAACTCATCTAATAATAATATAGGAATAATTGTCAACTAAAAACTGCATGCTTTCAAAACTGCTTACTTTTCTTTTAAAGCAAAACTGCTTGCTTTTCTTATGCCCAAAACTGCTTGCTTTTCTTTTAAAGGAATTTTTTTTTGTTTCTATGTCATGCATAATTGCATATACCCATATTATAATGTCAACTGAAAACTGCTTGCTTTTCAAAACTGTGTGCTTTTCTTTTAAAGCAAAACTGCTTGCTTTTCTTTTAAAGGAATTTTTTTTGTTTCTATGTCATGCATAATTGCATATACCCATATTACAATGTCAGCTAAAAACTGCTTGTTTTTCCTTTAAAGCAAAACTGCCTGCTTTTCTTATGCCCAAAAAATGCTTGCTTTTCTTTTAAAGGAATTTTTTTTGTTTCTATGTCATGCATATACCTTAGATAATGTCAAGCTGTTGTATTTATTGCAATGATTAACCCCAAGTTGAACATTAGGACATACTAATGTTTTATTTTTGGATTGTTATTACCAAGTATTTACATAACTATGCTTTTAATGTTATTCCGTTATGTTTTGGGTTTCAATGTATATGAAATTTTATTATCAATATACGTGTTAAGTAAAATAAATAATATATAAATTGCACATTGTAAACGACTAGTCGCCATACGGACGCCGTGGTGGTCACCTTGTCGCCTAGGTGCCTAGGCGTCCTGGCAGTTAACTACTGTCATGACTCGTCGTGGCGCCATGACAACTATACTCCTAATTAAAATCTAGGCTTAAATATAAATTACTATCCTAAACTATAGGTCATATTCCACTTTGGTAATTCACCTTTCAATTTTGTCAATTAGATAATCGAACTATTAATTTTTTCCAGTTTCATTCCATTAGACCTTCCACGTCATAAATTGATGACGTGGCATCGCTGACTAAGCTAATAAGTGCCTATGTGTAATTAAAAATTATTATTTAAAATAAATTTTTACATTTGTTGAACGTCCAAGGGTAAAAAGGTCAAACTATTACAATAATTTTATAACACTTTTAACTCTGCCACACCACCACCACCACAACCTTCCTCTGCCATAAGTTTTCGTCCTCGTCCTTCTTTCTCTTCTCCATAGCATAAACCCATAACCATCATCACTTTCATTACACCAACAAAAAGAAAAAAATCTCACCAAAATCTATACCCAGTAAACAAATACATAAAATAAATAAATAAATAATGGAAGGAATTTGAAGCCCAGTTGGATTCCACCCAGAAATCTTTCCAAGAATGCTTGAATGATCTCGAATCAAGAGACAAAAACGTAGTTTCTGCTGAGCAATTAGTGTCCGAAAGCAACAAACAACTAGATTTTCTTCGCCAATCCATTGAAGAACGATTAGAACAAGAAAAACATTTAACCCCCAAATAACTCCCCACTATTCATCATCTTCTTCTCTCCAAACAAAATAATCTATATAAATTAAATTTTCAAAAAAAAAATTATCTATAAACCCAAAATCATATAGATCTTTGCTACCCAAAATCATAAATCTTTGCTACTCTTTAGACCCAAATAACGACTTCAGATCATCAAGATCCGAACCCCAAAACTCCACCATTCCAGATCATAACTACAAAATTCACACTCGATTCAAACCCCCATACCAATCTTCTATAGAGAAGCCCCCAAGATTTAAAAGCCCTCGAATCTTCTTCTTCAGCGGGATCTTCTTCTTCTTGTGCCATTTCTTCATCTGGGTTTTGGGTTTCTTGATGGGATTTTGTATTTTCAAGATAAAATAGAGAACAAAATAAGAAGAAATTGAGCGAAAATCTCAAAAATCGAATGAAAATAAGTCTGAGTTCTTATGAAGGTATTGGAGGCAATGATATAGACTTGTTAATAACATAGGTTTCATGGAAGTGGGTTTGTTGTTTGTTTCGGTTCGTGTACTGCTATAAACATAATGTTTGATTTTATTTTGACAAAATGGCTAGCAACATTTTTAATGTTATTTTTTAATTAATTAATTAAATTAAATTAAGATGTTAATGATAGTCAATAATAATTTTTTTGACTTTTTTAGTTAGTTAGTTGTTTTTTTACATCTTTGTCCTTGTAATTCTATATAATATTTTAAATCAAATATAAAATGAGTTTTTTATTTAACACATCAGCATTGACTTGCCACGTGTTCAAGCCATATCATCAATTTCTGATGTGGCAATTCAATTGAACTATAGTGGAAAAAATTAAAAGTTTAATCATCTGATTGACAAAATTGAAAGGTGAATCACTGAAGTGGAATATGACATATAGTTTAGGGTAGTAATTTATATTTAAGCCTAAAATCTACTGCTACAATTAAACTATCCTAATTAAAATCTACAACCATAATTAAAAATCTACAACCATAATTAAAAATCTCCTAATTATAATTTACTACCATAATTAAAACTTCTAGAATATCCTACTAAAATAATTACATTAATAATTCAACATTTATCTCTAAATAACAATACAAAATTAATAATAAACTTCTTGAATTTCTTCTTCTATATCGCATCAATGACCATATACCTAAATTATGTGTTACAGGAGATTCATTTTGAACTCAGGTCAAAACTATTTTTCCTTTTCTTCATAAAGATTTAAAAGTACCACACTAGTTCCATAAGGTTGAATAAGTTCCTGATTTTCAACTGATACAGCATAAAATTATCAAACAATATTTGCAGAAGGAATATTGTGGTTACCTGATGTAATAGGGATGGACTCTGTTGAGAAGGACTAATGCGCAGTCGCACTGTCGGTAAGCTAGGATCAGAGGGTTTTTCTCCACTAATTGGAGAAGTTGCCTCACTGTGCTGCTCAACCTGTGTAATATTTTCTCCTAGGGTCACTTCATCTCCTAAATTGCACTCCAGAAAGACATCATTAGACACATGAGGCATGGACAAAGGATCACTTGCATGATTGGAATAATGCACATTATTTGTTGAACATGGTAAGCATTTAGAATCGTTACCAGATAGCTCAGATACCCCTGCAGGAAGAAAGGCTTGTACGAAAAGGACACTAAATAATAAAGGAAAAATAAAGAATTTATTTGTGCTCTAACAAATTTGAGACTATTTTGACAAAAATAAATTAAGACCAAACTGGCAACAATTACCAATACCTGCCACATGGCTATCTTCGATGGGAGCAGGTACCTTCCTTTTGTTAGTCAACCTTACTGTTAAAGATGTAATATTGGCTGTGTTATTGACCACCTTGTTGCGTTTATTTTCAATGGGATTTACTTCAGAATCAAATCCTTCAGGCAAGCGAATGGGATATTGTACCGTTTTCCTTTTTCTCCCTGATGGCCCAGGCAAATATTTCCACCTGTGCTCCCTTCCTTCAAGCAAATTCATCCAAAAAGCATGTGGTGGTTCATTATCCATAAATTGTTTTATCACAATGAAATTCTCCATCGATTGCAATTCCACTTCCCCAAATAACAAAATATTGCTCGTATATGCTCCTTCAGTCTGCTGTACACGTGAAATTATTGAGCAGCTAGTAGGATCACTAGCCTCACATTTGTTGGGTAATATGGCTGACAACTCAAGGAAGACATCATCTAAGAGAGACTCTTCAGACCAATTGTTTAACCGTGAAACTGGGGCCCTACAGCTATGCATAATATCAAGCTTATTGAATAGGTAGTGGGCACCCCAATTTAACAGAATGAGACAAGTACTTCGGTTAATAGTCTCTATATTACTATCAAGGGTCACACCTTGTTTTGCTAGAATTAGTATTTGTTCTTCCACAGTAAAAGACGAATATAAGCGCAAGATTTTTAATGGCTCAAACTGTGAATCAAATTTGATCTTCCGCAGGGCTCGTATATCATTCATTGGGTTCCAGTCGCTGTCAAATAGAATAACAATGTCCATAGATGAACATTTAACACTTGAACGACAGGCACGACTTTCAATCAAGCAAACAAATTTCGCACTCTCTTCCTGGTTGAAAATGTTGAATCCAGCTCCCCTCTTTAAGCGAATAATTTCTCTATCAATTCTTGTATAAGAATCTTGGCCAAATCTTTGATGGACAAAGTCAGCCAATATATCTCCAATGGAAGAAATTGGTCCAGAACCACCAAGTGACTGCAATGCAAGAAAAATATGCAGAAATGGTGACTCAGAAATCTTGCCAAATAATCAAGAAAAAAGAATCCAAACTTCTAAACCATAAAATGTTAGAGAAAACAAGTCATTTCAAACTACTTATAAAAATAAAATAAATACTCAGCTTTATATCAGCCTGATAATAATACCACAAAGAGGTACACTTCAATACTCGAGAGAAGAAAGATTCTATATAAGCTTTCCACTCATAATGGGCCAGAACTAGATCCGGTACTTAGAAAGGTAATGGTGTTTATTGCTTTGTGGCCATTCTTTTAAGTCATAAATGGTCATAAAATCTTAAGCAGCAGCAATAAGAAGTTTGACAGAACCCAAAAATGTGGACTGTGCTTTAATAGTCGCCCACACACGCAACGTCGCAACCTCCACTCAGGTGTGGAACTCTTGCTGGCACATGTAGAGAAAACTAGCGTGCACTATAATTTATGAGGCTTAGCTTCTAGTGATTGTGATTATTCAGAAATTTCTTTATTTATATGATTTCTGGGGGAGATGCAAGTATGCAGGTTAGTGTTACTCTTTTGGCTCACATTTTCCTTGAATTGTATATGGCCTCTTCAAAAGGAAACCTGAAAAATTTTCTTCATAAGTTAATGGATCTTCCACCATCACAGATAACTAGATGTTAAAATGCACTCCAGTACTTCTAAGTAGTTCCCGAAGGACATATTAAGACTTCATACACACTTTCAGTCCCATAGTAGTCACCATTCAAAACTGGTAACTAACTATTGGCTATCAATACAACTTTTGCCATAACAGCATGCAAGAGCATAACTCACATTAGTTTGCATCATTAGTGCAGGAATCTATATGAGAAGACAACTGAAACACTGAAATAGTGGTTAGACTGTAACGCTCTAACACAATCGTTGATGGTTATACTAACACGAACAAAATAAAAACCTTAAATCCACAAGGAAATATAAACACTATTGAATAGAAACAATTGATAATAATTGTCAAAGATTTGGTAATCCAAAGACCACCTTAAGATAATATATTTATAGTGTTAAACTATTTTCCTACAACTATTTAGAAAAGGAAAAATAAAATAAAGGAAAGTAATACAATCCTAATAAAATTTGAAAAATAAGCCCAAAATATAAATGGGTTAAATAAACTTTTCTCCACCCTACTCGACCTCGGTTTACAAATGCATCACTGGACTGATTTTTTTTTCATTCGACTCACTGTACTATATTTTTTTAACAAAACGTTACATAATCCATCCAAACCAATTGACTTTTAACGTCAAAAAATAAAAAATCTTAGTTTTATTCAACTATCCACGTGGGTTTCCAAGATTGGTACATGTGGCTGCCATAGTGGAATTATAATCTATAAAGATAAAAAAATTATTTTAAAAATAAAAATATGCTAAAAAGGAAGTTTTTATAATTTTTAGTATATTACAAATTAAAAGAAAATTTAAAAAAGAAATTAAAACAAATCAAAATATTAAGAAAACCAAATCATCTGCAACAACTCCAAAATCCAAATTTTCGATCTTCATAATCCTTCATCAATAACCAGATCCAAGATTCCATCTCCATCTCTGTCTCCGTCTCCATATCCATAGTCGGCACCACCACCTTTGCCTTCTTTCAACACCACCATAGCCGACACCACCGCCACCATCAAGCCTATCATTTGACTTTGTTCCATAATCAAGCATCAATCGGCGTCGGGGTCGGTGTACTGTATGTAGTCCACAGCTTTACGCGAAGCTCCGCCCTGAGATGGATACTAACAATTCGTTCGTCGATGCGATCAGTGATTTTTTAATTTTGTTTTCATGTTTCTATCATGATTCTCACCCAAGACACCCACCGTCAAAAATCTCTTCAAATTTCGTTTCGAAGTCTACAATTTCTAACAAAATCTTCAACCCCATATGACAAAGTGCAAAGATAATGATGTTCTTTATTTATTTTTCTGATTATAAATGGATCTATGAAGAATAGGTAAGGTTCAAAAGAAGGGATGAGAGTGGGTCTCTTGCTATCATACAATCAAAATTCTCAACTATATTCAGAATGAGAATCTCTAATGTTGATGGGCATTTCTTCAGTATAACGGAGGTGAAATAGTGAAGTTTTAATCGATTTTGCTTATATCAATCACAAAAAATCAATTAATGCTTCCTAGCTCTCATTGTATGTGTGTCTGTTGTTTTTGTTTCTCAGTTGTTAAGATGATGATGAACAGTAATTTGAGGCATTGATCAGAGCTAGTTCGAGATTTGTTAGTCACGGTAGATATATGTGAATTTGAGATAGTGATTTGAGGGGATTGGTTTGAGAATATATATTCTGTATATTGGGTATTAATTTTAGTTTTACAAATGGATTTTAATTGAGTTATAATTGCAAATTAAATTTTGAATTCAATTTCTTCTATTTAGGTTTTTAAAGAGAAAAATTTGTGCAAATTGGAGCTATTGAGATTCTCTGTTATTAAGTTATTGAGGATGGACAAAGATGAAGAACATGAACATGAAGAAGATGAAAATTGGGCATTAACGCCTTTTTTTATTACTACTTAAATGTAATTTTATTTTTATTTTTTGTATAAAAAGTTAGTTATAAGTAATTTATTTATCTTGCATATTTTTTTAAGGGTCAAAGGTCTAAAAATGCCCCCGTCGTTTACCCCGATATCCCACTTACACCCTAAACTAATTTTTTTTCCAAAAGTACCCTTAACGTTACAAATTTTAAGTCACCTTTGCCCTTCCCGTTAACAGACATGCCACCTAGACTAACGTGATTGACACGTGTACATATTTTGCTGACGAGGTTGACACCTTGGACACATTTTTGTTACCCAAAAAATTGAGATTCATTTTCTCTCTCTAAACCCAAATTCTCTTTTATCTCACATCTCCTTCATCTATTCTCTCTTTCCTCCGTCTTCAACATTTCTTGATTCCGCCAACGAGTTTCTGCTGTTTGATGGCCCTTCATCAAATTGGAAAGAAAAACTTGGAACCACACAATTTCGCTTATCAATATCATTCTCTCTCCTAAATTCCTTTTGAATGAATAAAAGAAGATATTATTCGGCTGATTGGGTCCTTCCCGAATATCACTTCTTCTAATCTACGATGACAAAGTCCGGGGCCCTTAGATCGTGAGCTTCTCTGAACTGATTAGTATGATGATCTGCAGTGGGGTTTCTTAGGGCTAATGGGTCTCAGATTTGAATGTTTACTTTGGTGGGGGTTTTGCTTGAAGAGTTTGTTCAAATCTGATTTTGCTTTGTCGGTGTTTTGTTCCTTTGGCTTGCGTGGATGGTTCATGATTATCCGCGTGCTTCCGATCTTGAGTTTTTATGCTTTCTTGCTTATTTATTAAACTTTCAAATTTGGATGGTCTATGTTGGTTAATAGATTTATGCTTTTTCTATATTCCTTTTGATTTGGTCGCCAAAAACTTCTGGATATACTATTCCGGTGGGTTTGATTGTGGGTTCTTATCTTAACTTGGTCCCGATCAAGGGTTCTTCCTAATCGGGGATTCATATTTTGTTTTTGGATTTGTTTAGTTCAGTTTTTTATTAGGTTTATTTTACTGATTTGGCTTTCGATGATTTTCATTTTTGATAAGACCGGATTTGTAATGTTCTTGGTTGCATGTGGAAGGAGATGGGACAGAGATAAAAGAGAGAGAAGAAAGAGAATATGGGTTTAGAGAGAGAAAATAGATCTCAATTATTTGGGTAACAAACATTTGTCCAAGGTGTCAACCTCCTCGTCAGTACAAGTGTCAGTCACGTTAGTCTAGTCTGTTAACGGGAGGGGCAAAGGTGACCTAAAATTTGTAACATTAAGGGTATTTTTGGAAGAAAAAAATAGTTTAGGGTGTAAGTGGGATATCGGGGTAAACGTCGAGAGCATTTTTGGACATTTGCCCTTTTTTAAGTGCACTCAAAAAAAATATAAACAAATTTTAATATACCAAAATATACTTCCAATATTACCGCTTTTCATTTTTGCCCAATATATATCCAACAAATTTAATTCATTAATTTTATATATGAATTCATTAATTTTATATAAATACATTTGTAAAAATTATACATTCATATATTTTATTATTATTTTATTTAATTAATTTAATAAATATATTTAATTATTTGTTATGTATATTAATTTGATTTATATTTTGTTTAATTATTTGTTATAGAATTGAGTATAATTTAATTTAATTAATCTCTCTCCTTGTTAGCATGTGACACATAGATTTGTCGTTGATATTTTAACAGAGTAGACGATTTTTCAAATTTTTGTAAAAAAAAAAATTACAGTTCAATGAGTTGACCATAAAAAATTTCAGTCCAGTGATGCATTCATAAACCAAGATCGAGTAGAGTGGGAAAAGTGTATTTAACCCAAATATAAATGGGCCAAATATAAATTAAACTAATGGATTTCCCTAAATAATAAATAAAAATACATCAAATAAATTTAAACTCCAAAAACAATAAATATATATATATATATATATATATATATATATTTCACTGCATCAACAGAAAAAAATCGGGTAGCCTTTCAAATGATGCCCAATCAAAAGTATCTAAGAGAAGCTATTAATTATCATAAAGGAGAAGTAAGAAAATTTATTCAAGAAGTAGTTTAAGGTAGTTTAAGAACTTTAAAATTGCGAATAATACATTTAGATGGATGTGCATACCATGTTATAATAAACCTTTTTGATTACTTAGCCACAGAGTCTAGTAATTCACAGTATATATATAGAGAGAGAGAGAGGGAAAGAGAGAGATGAAACCTTATTTTACCTTAATAAAGGTAAAAAAAACAAAGAATGAGTATAGATTGATTTTAACATTTATTCAGACGACACAAAATGTAGTACAATGTCCACAAATTACTGCGCTAACAATAGTAAGCAATATGGACTACGAGTGCTGAAAAATGGTTATTTGCACATGAAAAGAACCAAGTCAGGAAGATAAGAATGCTTATGACACTGGAATGATCTAAAAGTCAATGAATGAGATGCCACCTGATATCATCATAAAGCATGTCCCATGTATTAGAGCTTGAACACAAATCAAGGAAGCTTTAAATGCCAAATTTTTATATCAAACTGAATCGGCTACCTGAAATATGATGAGTACTCTTAAAGAACGCTTCTTAATCGCTTCAAGGATTTTATCAAGTAGTTGTAGTTTGCCGCTGAGATTTATTCCGACATCCAAATTGTCAGCCTCGGGAAGACCTGTTGTGAGAAAGCTTTGCACAGAATGATCCACAAGATAAGGGTGATCGCAGCACTGAAAATAAACACTTTATAAGCACGAGTTAAAAGGGCAAATATATCTTCCAAAGTATAGCAACCAAGCCAAGTAAATGACAGAGCATATAATAAAAGATCATCAGCTGACTCGTTAAAAGTCTACCCAATTGACAAACAAACCTTCCTGGTCAAAGTGAGGAGCTCACGAAGAGAGTCAACTGAATCATTTTTCGAACTAGAGCAGAGCATCACAGTGTTTGAAAGCAGTGAATCACAGTACTGCTCAATTTGCACACTGGAAAGCCGGACAGGAACCCAATATTCAGTAAATATAGACGTGCTAGACTTGCGTTCAAATGCAACAAAATGTGCTAATCTTTCTTTCAAATTACAAATATCAAAATTAGGGTCAATATCCAGAGCATGCTCATCAAATTTTAAATCAAGCAAGGAAAGTGCAGCTTGGTAATTGAACCTTCTATCCTGAAAGATTAAGTACAATGATGAGTTAAATTCAAGGTAATATAGAATTGAAAAACTAGTTACTCTGATACATGCCCGTATTTCACGACTAACAAGTAGCAGTCTCATATCAGCTGGTATCATCTTAATGTGTTTAAAATTCTCCGAAATTCTGGGACGTTGGCACTCATCTATTATTATTGCTTCCCACTTTATGGGTTCAAGCATTTCCAAATCCTGAAAAAATTAAAGTGAGATTAAGGTTCTGAATTCGAATGCTTTGGATATCCATCGGTCAATAAGGTTCATGAGCAGTAGCGTTTTGAAACTCAACTGCACCAATAATATAAAGCAAGGGTAATAGGGTAGAAAAAATCATTATTTCAAAAGTTGTATTGAACTCGCAGTTCCTTTTTCTTTCCCTTTTTTTTTGAAAGATGTAAAACCCTTTTCTTGTGTACAAATTGGTCTGAAATAAAGGTTATGAAAAAGTACCTCAATAACAACTTCAAGAGGTGATAAAAGAACTTGGAACATTATACATCCACCTTCATTGTAAAACTCCAAGGTCCTGATGGTAGCGCGGATATCACTATTCCCCTGGTACACAACAATATTTTCACATGATGCCCAGTGAGAGAACTCAGCTTCCCACAAGGAAAGTGCACTTGACGGAGTTATGATGAGAAAAGGTCGCTTCAGATCTCCTTGAAAAGATAATATAAATAAGACCACCTTCACGATCCTTTCCTGCAAATTTCAATCACTTAATTGGTCAGTTTTAGTAGAAGTTTAACATAGATGAGGCCACTGTAGAGAGTTTAAACACTTGAAAATTACAAGGAAGCTAAGAAGAAATTGAGCGGCTCCGGAAGGAATTGGACATAACTAGGGCTCCAACTTGGGCTGGTTGAAACTGGCAGAAAGCACGCTAGCAAGGCATACGCGTGAAAATGGATTGGCATTGGGTCCGGAAATCAGCTCAACTTAAGGATGGAGTGGGATCAAATCGAGGGCAGTGCAAATAGAATCAATTTAAACTTGCAAGCTTTCATCATTTAACATTCATTAAATGCATTCATATGCCAGAAAGTTTCTAGCAATTATCGCAAAATTTAGAAGTTACGTTGAAATTAATAATATCCCATTTTCAAGGGTAATGTTATTACAAATCATATGCAACTCAAATACTATTTATGTTTAATTGTATCTTACGTTATAGCCATTGATATGGTCATGGACTGCAATCTGCTGGATTGATATAGCAAGCACTACTACTAGTGCACCTCATATTGTAGTGCTCCACGATTGTACTTTATAAGCCTATATATACCATTATATGGGAGATCACTCCTCGTTCCGGAGGAATAATATCCCTCCCTTTCTCTCTCTATATACAACATGCGCGCGCGCACACACATATCCGACTTTTATTTTCTTCAAGCACAAAATTGAAGTCTGGTATGTGAGACATCATAGACATATGCAGAACAGAGAAGCAATGAGGATAAGAACATTAAAGAGCAAGCTACCTGGTCATCAATGACAAGAGCATTCTGGCCTCTGTGCCAATACTCGCGAAGTTTGTTGACATAAGTAAGATTGCAGTTAAGTATATCAGGTGAACCTTGAAGTGGCAACTCTGACAGTTCAGTGAAGCTATGTTTTCTTCCCTGCAGCACCAAAAAGTATTGCACAGGAAACATGGTTAAACATGAAATACTTTTTCAAATACATCTTACTCAGGTTCCAAAGCAATATTCACAAGTATTACAAACATCATTTATAAGTGACAACTAGATTTTTCTTGGCGGCTTTAATGCTTATACAGAAAGTGGCAAGGAGATTTATATTTTATTTATTTGTTCCTTTCCTTTATTTTGGAGGGAGAAGATGGGGTACAGTAAGTGACAGATCTTTAAAACAGCCAACCTACTTTTCTCTAAAGGATTTCAGATAACAGAAGATCAATTGGATCCTTCTTCTTCTTCTTTGTCAAAAGCAATCATGGGCCACAAAACTAAACCTATCTACACCATAGAGGAGGGGGGTAGGTGTCCTTCATAATGCCCACATTCCGGAATCTTGATGAAGGGATCCAAGGCCAGGTCTCTGGCATGACAACCAATCACCTATAGACTTGGTAAAGATTAGCTAGTAAGCGTACAAGTAAACTAGCACAGAAAGTTGAATCCCTATATGACGGTTCAACATCCAGACACACAAAGAACTCATGGCAATCCCCGATCTGAATGAAGCTTGGTCTGAGATTAGTCAGAAACTCTATATTGTTTGGAAGATTTATTAAAGGTCACAGTGAATTTAAAATTGTTTTTTATCTTTCTTCGGAGCCATACACATGTTAACTAAATTTGCTTTCGTTTCTGCTCTGTCCGAGTTCATGACAAGGAAACAGAGATTATCAGCCAATTGAACTACAATAGTGCCTATGCTGGAAGTTGGTCCATCACCCAAACTATAGATAAACTTCATAGCACAAGGTTGTCATTCAATATTATAAAAAATATATATAAACAAAGGAAACTGAAGATTATATCAAGAACCAGGTAATTGTAAAACTCATTTAAAATGGCTGCTTTGGGTTCAGACAATGCCTTTTTGTATGACATTAAACAATGCCTTTTTGTAGTACTTCCCACCTAACAAGTGTAAAACATACACTCATTTTATCAAAATGTAGAGATCTTGGCTGCTGCAACAATTGTAAGAGAGAACATAATCAAAGAGAGACGACACAATGTAGAATTTCTTTATATGTATATCCAGTCTATTTCTAGCTAGATATAGTAACCCAAGAAGCCAGAAATGGCCTCTACATTGCTCCATCAGAAGCTTTATCAGATGACACACGCATATTCAAACAAAATAACATTTAAAATTTTACAAACTACAGTGAAAGATAAAGAAAAGAGACAAAAATGTTTATTCAATGCAACAGAAAGTACAAATGAGAACACCTTTATATAGGCTAGGACTCTAAGCTAGTGATGGAATGAAAATCAATTAAGGATTATCACTTATCACTCCTGTAATCATGCTTCTAGAATTAATCTTTGAATAATCCTATAACACTCTAAAAGTCTTGTATGACGACTTTCAGCTTGTTATAAAACATAACCAAACATTGGAAATAAATGACTCAAACATAACACAATTGAGCATAGAACGAAATTATTTGATTTTTCAAACAATTACTCAAATTGAGGTTCCCTCTTCAATTCAAACTAAGATGAACTAAAAGGGCTTGATGTTCACATTCAAAGCTCATTTCTCACCCCTCAATACATAACTACACGCATCCACATTCTAATGACATCGAATAACGGAATGCTCGTCTCCTATAAAAACTGTGAAGGATTCTCAATTGTCCAAAAATAGCTACGATGGCCTCCTTGTCTTCCTCAATAATGGAAGACTATCTAGTCCCCAAATTATTGAAGGACGCGCCTTCCTCAAACCTCGATCCCTGATTTCCAATCAACCGTTCACTTTCATTTCAACCACAGAATTTAACTTTTTAGGACAAAACAAATTTCAACACAAAAACAATGGCGATGGAGTTTTTTTCCTCATAAACAAAATTTCACAAAAAGGAAACTACAAAAAATAATACACGTCACTGTCTATGTGACGCCAATGGTGGAAGTAAGACTTTTAGTTGGTCCTTACAAGATCAAACCCGCTCTGATACCATGTGAAAGATGAAAAAAGACAAAGATGTTTATTCTATAAAAAACAAATGTACAAATGAGAGCGCCTACATATAGGCTACGACTCTAAACTCCATTAAATCAATTAGTGATCACCCCTATAATCATGCTACCATTGATAACTACCATAATCACTACTATAATCATGCTTCTAGAATAATCATAAAATAATCCTCTAGCAACTATTATATAATACTTAGCATAATTGACTCAAAACGGTAAGGACTTGACAATTGACATACCAAAATTGACGCAGGGAAAAGTAGTCCTACAATTTATGAATCGATGATTTTGTTGGCAACAACATTTAATTATATAGTTATTATAAAATCAGAAGCACCTCATCTGCATTAGGAGGATGTGACCCTCTATCAACCCTCTTATGACGACTTTCAAAAAAACTTATGAGCTTCATAGCTTCAGGAGTCCTCAGGAATGAAGCCTTCTCCGACTCCCATGTAGTGTCATTGTAACTAAGACCTTTCCATTTCACAAGCCACTCATAATCTGAACCACTACTGTCATGCCCAGGGAGTATAATCAACCTTTTATCTAGCAAACGATGTGGCACACTCCACTCTATATTCTTCTTGGTGATCTAAAAAAGAGAGAGAAGAAAATCAAGGAAAATAGATAATGTATCTATCAAGATAAGAAATTATAGAGTGCTTAACCTGAAAATTTCTCTTAAATCTTGTACTAAACTCTGGAGCTTCAGAAACCAGCTGTCTCTCTCGAATCCAACGGTTGTGGACATGTGCAAGGCCTTTATACTTCACCAAATATTGTTTCTGCCTCTGCATATCTAATACCACATTACCAAGTCATTGTTACACACCTGCAATACCATACAGTATCCTACCAAAGAAAACAGCACCAAGGAAAAAAGAAATGGAAGCAGCTGAAAAGATGCTACAGAAGTAAGATATGCACATCCCCATACCTTCATCATCTGACACTGCCTCTCTAGCATCCAAGATGGACTCTATTCCTTCAGACACAGAATATAAACCAAATTTAATCTTCCTCTCATTACACCAAATACAGTGCCAAATTCCAGGAGGGACGTATGTAAAAGGAGGATTGACACAAGAGAGGTGGAAGCTCCTTCTGCACCCTTGTCCATTGCAGCACCTGATAATAAATTATCCAAGGAAAAACCAATTACCGTCTATCATATAATATATAACTATGAACATATAGGTAAATGGAGAAAATTTACTTATAATTGTACTTTGTCACTACACAAACCATATCTTTGTAAAGCTTACATAACAGGAACATAAGTTTTACTGTTTTACTCCAGTGCTCGACTAGAACAAAGTTATTACGACAGCAGGTTATCCTCATTTAAGCAACAGGAAATATTCAATAATACAAAAGCAGGAGCTTTTAACGATATAAGTAAAAAAACTTGCAAATAGAATAATGTCTACAAAAAGTACATAACCAAATAAAAGATAAACTATGATTAAGTTACTCACAAGAGTGTCCCACCCTTCATGCAGGTCGCACATTTCTGATGTCGACTTGTAATATCCTTATCTAGTTGAGACTCTTTGCAATCCGTAAGTTCCAAATGAAGCTCTGCCTCAACTCCTACTTTGTTCTATAATAAAATATCAGAATAGCATGCAAATTATATACTAATATCTAAAACTTGTCTAAATATAAGAAAAAGTATAATAGAAGTATATTACTCAGAAAAAGAATGAAGAAGTTTAATCCAACCACTATCAAAATTTTGTCAGCCAAGTATACCTACAAAGAGAAAAAATGAAGGAAGTTGCTGGGATCTAGCATAGAATGTTCACTAGTAGACAAAATAGAAAAGGTTTCAAAAGAGTTTGAGTATGTGTGCAACTTACCTGATAAAGGGGAAAAAATGTTAGTGTATGTGGAACAAAGTCAAAACTAATGTCAATATTCCATTCCACAACATAATGAGACGATTACCAGTCTGATCCCACTTGAGTTCCAAAAAAGGTACTTTCAAAACAAACCTAATTCTTCAAAGATATTCCATTTAATATTGATGTAATTATGGGTTGACATTCAATTTAGCATTCTCACACTTGCCAATTGAGCACTTTACATTGAACTAAGCCATGGCTCCCAACTGAATATAGAATATAAAAAAATAACCTAGACATCAATCCCAAATATAATCATATATATTATACTCTCATTAAAATGTTCAATTCATCTCTAAATAAAAAAAATTCCTAAAGTGTAACTCAAGTGATATCCCAACCTATAAATTATAAAGACATCCTACATTTCATTTTGAATTTTCTTTTGAAGTACCTTTAGTTTTGAAGATAAAAGAATGATATCCGTTAGAGCTTTCTGACACCTGTTTTTGCCAGAGACGTAACATGAGAAAAGGATGTTCTGTTTAAGGTAGTGTATACCTGACACATGAACTTTTAAAAGTTATGACGACAAGTTCCCATAAAATTCTACCCCAACTATGAAATTAAAGACTACTCGCTCTCAAACCTAAATACATAGAAAAACTCCTGACATCCCTGGTCCATAAACATCTATAGGCTTTCCACCTCAGAGGCCTCACCATACCAAAGCCTCCACAACCATTTGTCCACAGAAACCTCCTTGCTCCTTCATCAACAAAGATGATCTGTCAGGAACACAAAATTCACAACATAAAAAATCATATATTTAAAGTTTCTCTCTCCACTGAAGGAAGGCCTAAAGAATCTTCCCAATTCACTCAACAAAGGGAAAACCCCATAGCAAGATGGGTAGAGGGGAAAAAAACTCTGAGCCCTATAATTGGAAGTTTACAAGGAACTCATTTTAACCTGTCCATAAATATGGCTGAGCAGACTAAGGGGGCGTTTGTTTAGAGCTAAATGGAGCTGAATCTGAATAGCTGAATCGGTACGTTTGTTTTGGTCTGAATAGCTGAATCGGTAAGATGGACGAGCTGAATGGCTAAGTCAGAGCTGAATGAGCAGCTGAATGAAGTAAAAAAATTAAAAATTAAAAAATTTTAAAAAAAATATTAACTATTATATTAAGTAATATTAAATATATTTACAACAATTTTGAATTTTTTCAGAGAGATAAAATAATAAAATTTTGTCATTCAGATGTTTCAGACATGTCAATTATCAAACAACTTTTTTCATTCAAATTCAACTCATTCAAATTCAGATTAAGCCCATTCAAATTCAGATTCATTCACTTTTTATCAAACACCTCCTTAGATCAACAAAGAGGGAAGTCCAACCAAGAATAAACATGAGATCCAATGTAAGCAGCCAACTTAGTTTAAAAAAAAAATGTTTGTTAGATTAACAGTTTCCACTTATTATTTCCATCCCAATTTTCATGAAACATTTATTGTATTAAAGAGCGTGTAAATTAATAACAAAGAACAATATGGCACGTAACAATCAAGAATAAGGAAACAATTGAGATTGATTCAGTGAAAGTGCAAAAGATGTACAAAGGCATATCAGAGGACGAGAGATACCACATACATCATGAATTCTCCCTGCTTTACACAAGTTAACCTGTCTCATATTGAAGCTCACCCTGTAAAGAAAAAAAACTATAAGGAACAAAACATATCAATGGGATAAAGAAAAAGAAACATAAAAAGTAGACAAAATACTTATGTGATTTTCTCATATGAGATCATAGATGACTGCCCAGCAATATCCAAAGATGATCCATTTCAAAGGTGGGCTTAAAAGAAGGACCTGGGGTTAAAGAAGAAGGGCCAGGAGTTATACCTCCAAAAGTTACAGAAGAAACTGGTTAGAGGAACCAAACTCTTCTAGGGGAATAACTTTGGAAGTGCACACGGAGGAGAGAGAGCTGAAGGAGAAAATTGATGGTTTGCAAGTGTACTTACAGAGGGTAACAGACATTGAATGAGAAAAGGGTGAGTGCCTAGCAGTCTATACGCGGGTGTACTTGACCTTCTCATGAGTTATATGCAAGTGAGGGACAAATATATATACGCACACACACAGACACACACATATATATATATGGTTAAGGACTCCAACTTGTTGACGTACTCTCGATTGTAATAATGAACTAGATGATCAAGAAGTAATTACTATTCCCGTTATCATCTGAGGAATCAAGACGGAGAGTTATGTAGTTATATGTTTCCAATTTTCCTTTTCCATTGTGACAGGTGGTTGTGAAAATCAGAAAAACTACAACACCTCACTATTTCTGAAAACTGTATCTTTCATTGATGATGTGTACAATAGGAAAGAGATTTCATCCTAAAGCATTCATCCAGAATTTCTCATTCCGAGTTTGAATCTGCATTCTGGAGTCAAATCTACTGATATGTGAAAGACCCCATGGATCTCTGAGCTACAGACACTTGTACATTATTATAGTTCATGGTGGTTTGTAGCTTGCTTGTGATCATGATGTTTGTGTAAATTGCAAGATCACTCTTTTAACTTCAATTACCTATAGATCAGATTATCACTTCTTATTTTTTTTGCCTACTCAGATTGTCACATATTCATAGATGAAGTGTTTAGTTTTCCATCATATAAATAATAAATTCAGTAATTTTTTTAGTGCAACATATATCTATAAATTCAATTTGGGGGACCTAAAATTACAATCCTTAGATAATCTAACAGAAACCGAAAATCTAAAATCCTTAAAAACATAGAATGTGCAAAAAAATAAAAGAAGCTAAGCCATTAATTCTGCAAAACCATTTCCATATTTCAATAATTCAATTTCATTTTGTTAGGTTGAAACTTCAAAGTTCAAACTAGCGACAAAACACAATTTAGCTAAATAGTTGATTGAGAAACAGGCCTAAATAGAAACTTTGAATTCAGGAATACCAAGGAAGAAGTACCTTTGTTTTTCCGGATATGACACACGGACTTTGTTGGAAAGATCAGCTTCACTATCATGCACTCCACGAGTAGGATCTACTAGAATCATGACAAATTAAACAGAAAATTTATTAGACAACGAACAACATTTATTAGCTATCTGAGAGATGTATCCGTCACTATTCATGATTTATAGGAAAACTTACTGACAATTTGAGTAAGAATCATCAAGAGATGACCAGAATCTCATGTTATTGGGGAAGCCTAATCCGACTCTGATCCAAAGACAATTGTAAAGCTACCAAAAAGGTTAATGAACATGTTCCTGAAGTGGAGGACCGTAAGGTTTGGAAACCCCACGAGTATAATTTACTGTTTTTTGTTGCTTCGAATAACTAGGCGGGGGTCCGGGGGAAGCTTCCCTGACCCAAACTTTTGGTGGATAGTTTTGTACTTTCGGGGTGAATTAGAGTTCTTGTATGTACTATATATAATATAAGAAGTGGATCATGCACGAAATTATGTACAAATTTATGAGATAGTGAGATTGATATACCGCTAATTGTGGAGTAACCTAACCTTTGGACTAACCACGTAAATTTTACTTGTAATTTTTTTCTTTTGATTTCTCTTTACTATTGTTTTTGCTACGTTATTATTTTCTAAATTTTAAGAACAAAACAAAGAGGCAGTAATATATCTAGAGTTGTAAACAAGGACTTTGGCTTACCAGCTCGAGCTCGTTTAAAAGTTAAACGAGTTGAGTCTAGTCGACCTTTAAATAAGCCAGAGATTTGATGTATGAACTCAACCCATTTAGTAAACGAGTCTAGCTTGAGCTAGGCTTCAATGAGTCGAGCCTAATTGAGCTCAATTATGGTCGTTTAGCTTTATTATAAAATTAATAAATAATAATTAATTTAATGTTAACTGAGTCAGACTAACTCTAGCGGGCTCGAGCCGTACACCAGTCACCATATTATTCAAGCTCGGCTCGTTTAACTAAATGGAAAAAGGAGCTTGCTCAAGATCGGTTCGTTTAACAGTTGAGCCAAGTCGAGCTCCCAGTAGCCCTCTAAATATATCAAAAGAACTAATATAGAACAAGCCTCCAATTCTTCAGTAGCATTAGCTATGGAATCTCAAAAAGGGAAAAATAAAACACTTTTGGCATGCGACCGAGGAGAAGCGAGGAATGCTACTCTATGCTACAAAGTCAAAGAAGAATATACTGATTTCAGAGGCCCTAAAATGTCTATCCAAAAATTACATACAACCGCAAACCACCACATTCCCAAATAACATGTTTTTTCCTTCAACTCAAACCCTAAAAGGTTTAGCAGCACAATTTCACATAAGAAGGATAATTGAATTCTCTTCTAAGAGTCCAATGTTAAAAACAAGTTCAATTGTGACTCTTTCACATGAAACACAGCTTAGGGGATAAGGCCTTGCACTTGTATAAATAGTTAGTAACTTGGTATGGAGATGGGTGCTTATGCTTTACCGTAATAGAGACTAGAAAGTCTAAACCCAAATAAAAGTCAGATCCATGGAGAAACTATGAAAGTAAGAAACGTAATACCATCCATAGTGGATATGTATTTGGTTACAGTCAAGATCAATATTTACTCTTTACATTATTTTATATAAGTATAAAGAAATAAACTTTACCTGGCTTCTTAGGCTTTCTAGCCCCTAATTTGAACAAGGCTTTGTATGTGTGGCCACTTAATCTCTGTCGTGCTCTCTTCTCCATCTTCATCTACTCCTTTTCGAGACAGCAACCTGCCAACCTCAATCCTTTTTCTGATTTAATTGACATCAAAATATGTGAAAAGGATGATTCATTGCGTCTCAAAAAACACAACTCAACGCCATTACTGACTCAACTCTCTTCACTGACACTTTTTCTCTACTTCTCAACTCTCTTTTCTTTAGTACAAAATTATTAAACTTTTAACGACATAAAAATAAGATCATAAGCAAATAAATACTTACAAAAACATTAAACCCCTTCTTCTATCCATTAAGGGAAACTATTTAGTTTAAATGAAGGGGCATAAACCTTGAACTATAAATCTAAATCTAAAGCATTAAAATACTTTCACAAAATAATGCACATTAATACAAGACAGCGTTTCCGTATTTTTCACATTCATTAGATAAATAATGGACATCATATTGTCTCATGGTGTTCATTTCCTTCTGATGGAAAAAACATGCAAATGTTCCTGCCATTCTTCAAAAGCAATCCACTAATTCATCTTGAATCGTCAGGGTTTCAAAAGCTTTCAAATTAATATTCCCTTCGTGTAATACAAAACTCTATTATATCTTAATTCTTAGGTACTAGATGCATTATTTCATAGTTTAATTCCCAAAGTTACTAAAGCAAGCAAATTTTCATATTGTGATCTGTGTAGTTTGACGGGTGCCTGGTGCTTTACCTCACTAATTGTTCAACTTCTGACTTCATTAAGCCTGCTAGCTTAGATCTTTCAAAATTATTATTTTTTAAAAAAAAGAGGAAAAAATAACCTTTTTTCCTTGGGAAAATAGTCATATAGACAATTTATCAACATAGTAGAAGATAACCACTTTGCCAGTAAGAGAATTTTATGGAAACACAATGATTGTAAGCCATTATAAATCAATGTAGGCAAACTTAAGCATTGTGTGATTCAACACCGGCCTTGGGCTAAAGCCCAAGGTGCCTGGGCTTTAGGCCCACTAAAATTGACAAATTTTTAGGGCCCCCAAGAGGTATTTGTGTTATGTATATATACCCAAACAAAAAAGACCAACCCACGTCAGTTTAAATTTAAAGGATCACAAAAAAATTACCTAATGAAATAGGCCCAAATTTTTTTATTGTCGCTTTAGGCCATTAAAAACTCAGAGCCGGCCCTGGTGTGATTTCCTCAAACGTGATTATGTAATTTTATCACTTTATAAACTATTAGGCTAGAAAATTATGTAAATTCAAAATTCCCCTCAGATCACTGTGCTCCTTATTGTAAAATCTGACACTAAAAGTTTAATTTGGACGTCAAATTGACATGTTTGCGCATTGAATTATATATTAACATTTTCTTTGTATTTGTAGGAGCGTATAGGCTCTGAACAACTCAATTTCAACAATGTAATGACCAGACCACAACCCATTTTTACATTTCACTTTCCAAAGCTTGTGCTTAAGGTAGAGAAGTAAACATGTATAAGCCATCGGACAAACTACAACAGCAACAGACCAACAACTACCCGTATGCCTTCTATACGAAATCAAGAGAAAATAGAACAACAGAAATCAAACATATTTCACAGCTAATATAACACTAAAACCAAAAAGAAAAAGTGAAACTAATATGACGAGCCGAGAACTGTAAACAAAGAAAAAGGGAAATATAGGAACAAGCACAGAACGCATATGGGCATGGAAAATTAAAGAGGTTAACTGAAAAGTAATCTCAAAATTTCTGTTTCTTGCTTCCCAAAAAAGGAAAATGGGTGATTTAGTTACCCTTCCCCCTTTCGTGGTAGACAAAAATTTTATGGGTAACCAAACATCTAACTGACTAGCAAACCCCATTTTATTTAATGCATGCAAATCAAAAAAACAAAGTGCACAGACATATTTCACAAAACCAGAAAAACAAAAAACATACCTCAAAATTGCTGGAAGGGTTTGGAAGTAAGCCACACAAAACCAGATAAACAAAAACATACCTCAAAATTGCTGGAAAGGTTTGGAAGTAAGCCACTAATTTTTCACTCCAAAAGAAACTTTTCTTAGGAACCAAATAAACAAGGAAGAAGCGAATGGGAAAGGAGGAGAGAGAAAAAAAATGAGGAAGTTAAAAAAGCTGGGTATTGCTGGGTATTTGAAACGTACAGTTTTGTCTTTACCGGAGGTGTTATATTATTTTATTATTATAATAATAATACAAACAATGAACTTGTTCTTGCTCTGCTCTGAGTTTCTGAACAAAGGATCGTCCATTTAATGTTAATTGATTTTCCATCTTCACCAAAACGGCACATATTTGGAAGGCGGTGGAGTTTAAGGTAATGAACAAAAAAATCTGATTAATATTTTATTAACCTAAATATAGTCAAAGATCCAAGAAGATTTTCATTAATTACCGTACTTACCTTAAATTCAACTGTTATTTTGCAAGATCAGAGACGCGGTAAATTAAATTAAATTCAACTGTAAATTAAATTCAACTGTGATTTTGTGATTTTGTGTGTAAGACTCTAAATTTTATTAATAAAGATTAATTTTTTGAAAATATTTTTTTAAATATTAAGGTGTGGATTTGATAAAATATTATAATTGTGGATAATATTTATAAATTTTGTAAAGTAAGCAATTTATTATAAAATATTCGATTGGTCGGAGAATATTTTTTTTGTCGGGGAATATTCGTACGACGGCACAATCATTGGTGGATCCCAAAACGGAATTACTGTCGAAGTTAAAAAACAAAAAAAATATTTTTTTATAAAAATAACGACGAAAGTTTTACCGTTAAATGTTGAATTACCCGGTGATAAAAGTACAGTAATACGCGTGGTTACATAGTAGCACACGGTATTGATTATTGATGCTTACGTGATAAGTCACTCAGTTTTATTTAATTATTGCCACAGTAATTGCTGCATAGTATCTCACATTATTCATTCAATTATTGTCATAATATTTTATATTATTAAATTAGTATTTGAGACAACAAAGTTATTCATATTATTATCTACATTATTGACGATGTCTAGAAAGTTCTGTCGATGAAATTAGTTTGGTCACCTAATTGCTCGCCAATATGGAGAAATCCTTATCGGAAGCCCCTTGTTTTTTGGGAATAATCTGGTTGTTAAATATTGCGAGTTATAATAATGATGATAAATATTGTTAAAAATATGTTTTGTGAAGCCATGTAAATTGAGATAAATAGAGGTAGTTTTTATGAAATATTTGTTGTAAGTTTGGCGTATTATTTAGACCTCACTTACCCATTTTTCAAAACTATCGGTAGAAGTTATCACAATTTTATTATATATACATATATATTATAATAAACTTGTCCTGGGGGATTTCAATGGTTGTCACGGGAGATTTAGGTTTATTATTATTATATTATATATATGTATATATAATAAGTTTTGTTTTATATAAAAATAGAATATATTATATTTTATTATGCATAGTGTTTACATAGTGTCTGCGTAGTATTTACATAGTAAAAATTTTAAAAATTAGAATTTGTCCGTGATAGTTACTGTGCAGTCCGGTGATTTTTCCCCTATGTGGACCCAATAGTATTCTGTCATTCTTCTATAAATAGGATGTTCAGTTTAGAAATAAAAATCACACCAGAATCACAGAATTATTCTTTTATAATATTGAGCGTATTTCTTTTCAGTTTAATGAAATTTTGAGTGTAGAAAATAGTGAAAATTTTATTCAAAAATATATCTGCTATACCAGTCAAAATTGCTATCTTTTTGAGGTAAGGGGCATATTTATTTCATATTCGCTTACGATATTATTTTTCGTAATCATAAGAAATTTTATTTCATTTAATATTCGCAAGAAATATTATCTTCATTTAATATTCGTAAGAATTATTATTTTCGTTCAATATTCTTAAAGAATATTATTTTCGTTCAACAGTCGTTAGCGATGTTATTTTCATTCAATATTCGTAAGAAATAATATTTTCTTCTATACTCTATAGTATGGAAGTAATATTATTTCGTTTCAAATTCTGAATTCTACACTTATGTTGTTAAGTATTGCTTCAATACTCCTTGAAATTAGTAGAATATCCTTAAAATTTGCGATTCATCTAGTACCGTTTCACAATGATATTTTTTTGAATATTCTTGTTCATTTTTAAGCTTTTAATTCATGTCGAAGTACTATTCATTTATACGGCACTACTCATATGTGACGCCCCCAAAATAGGTATACATCACCCATCTTGAGTCGCCAAATATATGGTACAAAATTTAAATACAACTTAATTATACAACAGTCGTGTAAAATACGATAAAACATATGTTGTGAGTTTTAATACAAATATTATCATATAGACAATATCCACGCTTAATTGAGTCCTCATTACATTTATTATCACACTATTTAACAGAATAGTGAGGACTACTAATGTTATTATCTGGACCGTCACTCCGTTCCCCGACTAGTCCCTGCTATGTTCTCATTTCATGAAGAGAACAATGAAAGTAAAAGGGTGAGCTCAACTAGCCCAGTAAGAAATATTATGACTAAGATAATGCAGAATAAATTATCATTTGCCTTCAACGGTGTTAAACTGATACAATATAACAAACATCAAGTTTAACTGCAGCGGAACAAGCAATCCATTAAAAGAGTCAAGTAGAGAATAAAATCTACTATCTTTTATGATTTAAAAGGTTTTTCATCACTTTTATCGCTGGAACTCAGCTTAATAAATAATTCACATCATCCCTGCACTACGGTTAAGGATATTCATTAATATCACAACCACAAATTATCCATGCACTACGGGCCAAGGATATTCGTGTATTCATCAATGGTCATGATCATTCCAACAACTGTCCATCAATGCACTACGGGCCAATTAAGACTTTTACTACATCATTTGTAACATTACGGTTATGATTATACCGATAAATCCCTGATCATAATCATACAAAATCCATCTATGCACATAGGCCACAGATGACTTTCAACATAATATAAACATGAGGATGATGACAACGATATAAGAATTCAATAAAACAAGTTCAAGAATTAATTTATCCAGGAACTAATAACGTCCAAATTGTCAACATGATACTTTTTTGTAGAGTAAAATTCAAGAACGCTCAGAAGAATATTTCTATAAAAATATACTGGATGAAACGCAAATATCAAGGATATTCCACTAATTTCATGGAGTATAGAAGTCAAAATTTTAACCAACTGAGTATAATAAAGAATGGAATAACAAAAGAAATCACCAGGCATGCGATAGACCGCACAGACAGGTTATTCCAACATAATAATAAACAACGGAACCAGGTCATGCATAAACGCACAGACAGGATATTCCAACAGAATATCCATGACCTGGTTCCGTTATTTATTATTTTGTTGGAATATCCTGTCTGTGCATTTATGCATGACCTGGTTCCGTTGTTTATTATTCTGTTGGAATAACCTGTCTGTGCGGTCTATCGCATGCCTGGTGATTTCTTTTGTTATTCCATTCTTTATTATACTCAGTTGGTTAAAATTTTGACTTCTATACTCCATAAAATTAGTGGAATATCCTTGATATTTGCGCTTCATCCAGTATATTTTCATGGAAATATTTTTCTGAGCGTTCTTGAATTTTATTCTACAAAGAAGTATTATGTTGACAATTTGGACGTTATTAGTTCCTGAATAAATTAATTCTTAAACTTGTTTTATTGAATTCTTATATCATTGTCATCATCCTCATATTTAAATTTTGTTGAAAGTCATCTGTGGCCTGTAGTGTATATAGATGGACTTGGTATGATTATGACCAGGGATTATTCGGTGTAATCCTAACCGTAATGTTACAAATGATGTGGTAAAAGTCTTCATTGGCCCGTAGTGCATTGATGGACAGTTGTTGCCATGATCATGACCATTAATGAATACACAAATATCCTTGGCCCGTAGTGCATGGATAAATTATGGTTGTGATACTAATGAATATCCTTGGCCGTAGTACAGGGATGATGTGGATTATTTATTAAGCTGTGTCCCAGCGATAAAAGTGATGAAAACTTTTTAAATCATAAAAGATAGTAGATTTTATTCTCTACTTGACTCTTTTAATGGATTGCATGTTCCGCTGCAGTTAAACTTGATATCTATTGTATTTTATCAGTTTAACATGGTTGAAGACTAATGATAATTTATTCTGCATTATCTCATAATATTTCTTACTGGGCTAGTTGAGCTCACCCTTTCTTTCAATGTTCTCTTCAGGAAATGATAACGTAGCCGGGACTAGTTGGGGAACGGAGTGACGGTCCAGATGATAGTATTAGTAGTCCTCACTATTCTGTTAAATAGTGTGACAATAAATATAAGGACTTATTCTGAGAGTGGATATTGTCTAGAAGACAATATTTGTATTAAAACTCACAACTTTTTTGTTGTATATTAATGATTGTATTTGTATTCTGTACCATGTATTTGGCGACTCAGAATAGGTGATATATACCTATTTTGGGGGCGTCACAAAGTACTATTCACTCGGGTATTATTCACCGTGGGTATTATTCATGATAAAAATTAAATTCTTTTCTATCAAAAATATTTTAGATACAATATTATTCTTGAATTTTACTCCACAAAGCAGTTATTTTGTTGACAATTAGGACATTTTTTCTGGATAAATTTAAAGTCTTTAATATTTATTCTTGATTTTGTTTGATTAATGCTTATATCATTGTCATCGCCTTCATGCTTATATTGTGATGAAAGTTATTTTTGGCCCGTAGTGCATAGATGGACAGTTGATTGGTATGATTATGACCAGTGATTATTCGGTATAATCATGACCTATAATGTTACAAATAATTTGGTAAAAGTCTTCATTGGCCCGTAGTGCATTAATGGACAGATATTGGTATGATCATAATCATGTGTTCTCTTCGGCCAAGGGTGTAAAGATGAATTGTTGTTTGGCATGATCATGACCATTAGTGAAAACACGAATATCATTGACCCGTAGTGCATGGATAATTCGTGGTTGTGATACTAATAAATATCTTTGGCCCGTAGTGCATGGATAATTCAGTAATGTGAATTATTTATTAAGCTGAGTCTCGGCGATAAAATTGATGATAAACTTTTTAAACCATAAAAGATAGTAGATATCATGTTCTACTTGACTCTTCTAATGGATGGTTATTTTCGTTACAGTTGTTGATCTAAAACTTGTTGTCTATTATATTCTATCTGTTGTTATACTGTTGAAGGCCAACGATAATTTATTCTGCATTATCTTAGTCATAATATTTCTTACTGGACTAATTAAGCTCACCATTTTCTTTTATTGTTCTCTTCAGGAAATAAGAATATAACTGGGACTAGTCGCGGAATGGAGTGGCGGTCCAGATGGTTGATTTAGTAGTTCTCATTATTATGTGAAATAGTGTGATAATAATTGTATATAATAAGGACTTATTTTGAGTTTGAATATTGTCTAGGAGACAATATTTGTGACGCCCCCAAAACAGGTATACATCACCCATCTTGGGTCGCCAGATATCACACTACATAAATCAAATACAAACTTAATTATACAACAGTCGTGTACAATACGACAAAACATAGCTGAGAGTTTAAACAAGAATATTGCCTTCTAGACAATATCCACTCTCAATGGAGTCCTCATTACAATTATTATCACACTATTTCACAGAATAGCGAGGACTACTAAAGGCACTTATCCTGAACCATCACTCCATTTTTCGACTCGTCCTAGCTATATTCTCATTTCCTTAAGAGAACAATGAAAGAAAAGGGTGAGCTCAACTAGCCCAGTAGGAAATATTATGACTAAGATAATGCAGAATAAATTATCCTTAGCCTTCAACAGTATAACAACTGATAGAATACAATGAACATCAAGTTTAACTGTAGCGGAATAAGCAATCTATTAGAAGAGTTAAGTAGAACATAATGTCTACTATCTCTTCTAGATTAAAAGTCCATCGTTAATATTTCATTTGTGTAATACTCATCAACAGTTCTTTGTTATACAAAAAACTAACTCTCATCACCTGTCTTCACCTGAGCCACCAAAGATTATAGTTAATTCCACAATTCATATTTATAATCATGTAAATCAACAGTTTCTCCTTGCCACAAAGGCTTAATAGAAAGTTTACTCAATATCCTTACCCCAAAGGCTAAAGATATTCAATTGTAATAACAATGATCATATCAATCAGTTGTCTACATTTGCACTACGGGCCAAAGATATTCAATTATAAAACTAATAGTCATGATCATATCAATCAATTGTCTGTCAGTTCACTACGGCCAAAAACATTCAACTGTTAACTAATGGTCATGATCCTACCAATCACATCATCGAATTATCCATACACTACGGGCCAAGGATATTCGTTATTATCACTAGTGGTCATGATCATGTAATACACCTGTCCATCTTTGCACTACGGGCCAAAACTATCAATCAACAGTTCGTCTTTACACGTAAGCCAAAGATATACAACTATAAAACCAATAATCAACAGTCCATCTATGCACGTAAGCCAAAGATTACTTTCATCACAATATAAGTATGAGGATGATGACAATAATATAAGCATTAATCATACGAAATCAAGGATAAATATTAAAGACTTTAAATTTATCCAGAGTTTCAAAATATCCAAATTATCAACATGATACAGCTTTGTGGAGTAAAATTCAAGAAAAATATTCATGTACAAAAAATAATTTAGAAAGAAAAGAAATATATTTCTCGGGTAAATAGTACCCCGTGAATAGTAACTCGTGAATAGTAACTCATGAATAGTAACTCATAAATAGTAACTCGTAAATAGTATTCCATATTCGTACATAGTACCGTATACATAAATAATGTCATATATACAAATAGTGCCATATACATGAATAGTGCCTTATACGTGAATAGTGTCGTATACGTGAATAGTAACTCCGGCACAAAAAGATAAAGTTTCACAATAAAATCCATATCAATATTTATAAAACCTTAATCCAAATATTATAAATCACTTAATAATCTCATAATCTAATATTATTAATATTACCATAATATTTTAATCATTTCTTAAACTTATAAACAATTTATTTTAATTGTTTACACTTTATTAATTAATACATTTAATCATCCTAAAATGCCAAACTCATAAGATTTCATCACCAATAACCAAAACTCTCATCAAAAATCTGCATATACCTTATATAGAATTCCCAAGCCATAAAATCCTATTTTTCAATTTCTTTTACTTCACATAACATATTTAATTCATTTACTCATAACTAGTTTATTTTCATGAAAAATAGCAAATCAGTCCTAAAAATATTTCTTTTGTGGGATTTAGCAGAATATAGTCCCATATTGAACATATATTTTTCTCAGAATTTTTAAAATTTATTTACTATTTTTCATATGGCCAAACCTGCCAAATATTTAGATATTCATCATAAACTGTACTTTTGTCCAAAAATTCTGAAATTTACAGGGTATACTGCTGTTATATATATGTACTCTCAATAAAAATTTTACCAATTTTGGAATTAATCACAAGGAGTTATAAGTGTTTACTTTTAAAATAGTATTTTCCCGTAAAATTCATAACTACTAATCTATACATCCAAAAATCGACATTTTTGGACACAATCTAGAAAACTCATCAAACTATCATTTTAAATTTTTCCAAAATTTTTGAGGGTCAAAAAAATTATGAAACTACCCCTGGCAGAAACCCCTTACTTACAACGGTTGAACGAAAATAATATTACTTACGAATATTGAACGAAAATAATATTACTTACAAATATTAAACGAATATAATGAATATTAAACGATTATAATATTCATATGAATACAAAAAATAATATCTCTTCATAATATAAAAATAATAACCCTTATCTCAGAAGAAGACTGGATACTGGAGTAGTGAAGTAGCAGACTACTTTTCTTCTTTCTCTTTATAGCTTCTCTCTCTATAGCTTCTATCTCTATAATTGCTCTTGTGAAACTTAGTGAATTGGTGAAAAATAAAGGAAAAATGACCTTCTATTTATAGAAAAATATAGTTTTGATAATTGCACTTTTTGGGGCTCAAAATATTACAGTATAATACCTTCCTCTTTTTTTTATTTTTAATTTAGTTCTGCAAGTATTATCAAACTTGCACCACCTCCCCTAATAGTGAAGCATGTGAATCAATAGTAAATTGTGTGACTCAATAGTTCTAAACATGTGAAAAAATTAATTATAGTATAGTACCTTCAACTATACCTCCATTTTTAATTTAGTCGTGTAAGTATTATCAATCTTGCACCAACTCCCCTAATAGTAAATCATGTGAATCAATAGTATACACATATGAACACATAGTTATAAGCATATGAATTAATAGCAATTAATTGCTCATTTATCCGATTAATTACCCGATTTATCAATATAACCCCAGACATCAATTATCATCGGAATAAATATCAATTTTCACTAACACTAATAATTCCAACACAATGAAACTATCAATTTCATCTTTTATCAACACAATCTTATTAATCATTAATATTATAATTCATAATATTTAACAACCAGGTCATTCCCAAGAAAGAGGGGGCTTTCCGATTAGGATTTCTCCTTATTGATGTGAAATTAGGTGATCAAACCTCAATTTGACAGAACTTCTAGACATTGTCAATATTACAAATAATAATATGAATAACTTTGTCATCTCAATTATTGATTTAATGATATAGCATATTATGCAGATGATACTGTGATAATAATTGAATCAATAATATGAGAGATATGATGCAATAATTACCGTAGTAATAATTGAGTATATCTGAGTGACTTCTTACGTAAGCATCAATAATCAATACAGTGTGCTACTATGCAACCACGCGTATTACTGTACTTTTACTACCGGGTATTTCAACAGTTTTAACGATAACACTTTCCCTGTATTTTTATAAAAAGATAATTCTGTCATTTTTAACTACGATAATACTTCTGTTGTGGGGTCCACCAATGATTGTGTCGTCGTACAAATATTATTCGACAAAAAGAATATTTCCCCGACCAATTGAATATTATATAACAACTTGCATACTTTGCAAAATTTATAAATATTGCCCACAACTATAATGTTGCCTCTTTTCAGTTCTAACAAAAAGAGCTCTAACTCATGCAAGCATACATGTGTCAACAAGTAATACAGAGTAAGTAAAGTATCGATCCCACAGAGAAAGTTGTCAATTTAAACCACTATTCATTGATTAAATCACTAATCTTATATGCCCAAACTGAAGATTATAATTGTGAATTATTCTAAATGCTAATAATAACTGAAATAAGAATAATAACAAAATATATCAAATCTGGAAATAATGGGATTCTAACTTCATTTAATACTTCATCTAATTACCAATATCATGCAAGAATTGCTCACATATCACAAGAAAGTAGCCAAGAGCACTAATAGAGTCATAACCATTTTTCAATGTACTATGACCTATTTACACAACATCCACAAGTGATAGACTCCATGTAATCATCAATATAACCAAACTCATTATATGTCTATGTGAAATTGTAATCATACTGAATTTAATCACAATCCCTTATTTTAACTCAGACAGTGAAACAATATATTTCTATATGGTTCACGAAATACACAAGACATGCAAAACAGCCCCATATACGTATGCTATCATGATTACAATCCATACTTGCATGTTTATTGTCAATTCCATACAAGTACTAAAAATAAATGGTTATCAAGCATTCATACATGCAAAACAATCATAATACAAATCCCATATGATATATAAAACAACCCCAGCAATCAAGCATGCAATTAGACTATATATTAAAATCCGTTAGAATCCCATAATGGAGTTTAGTTCATAACTGAACCAAAAGCCATTATGGGATTAAAGTAAAACATGGCTAATAAGCAAACAATTGAAAGATGAAGGATAGAAATGATCAAACCCAATTGCTGATTATAATCTACTATTAACGTTCAAATCCTCATATATATCCAGCAAAATACTAATAATAATCCACAATGATAGAAAATCTCAAGAATAATTAAAAAGGTTGGCGTTTAGGCTTCGTTCTACGTTGGAATCTCTCCCAGAGTGTAAACCCTAGTAAAGATATAAAAATACGTAAAAAGTAATGAATGTTATGTCTGACACCAGTCAGAATCGTTTTTTAAGTTGATTTTAACCCTTTTAATTAAAAATTAAAATAAAACAGTTCAGCAGCCTCAGGCTTCGCGCCCGGGTGCGCGCTCCTCTAGTGTGTTTCTCGCGCGAGCGCGTGACTTGCAGTGTACAATGTCTGTCCAGTCGATGCTCGTGCGGGCGCTCGTCCTCAAGCTTATTCTGTCGCGCGGCTTACAGTCTGCACTCTGCTTTGCTGCTTCTGAGTCTGGTTCTGCATTGTTGCTGCTGCTACAGAATTGTTATGTTGTTCATCCTTGTCATGCTTAGTTTCCTTGCTCCACTAGATCCTCACGCCATGCTTCCATTAGCCTCATGCCTTAATACCACCAAATTAGGCCATTTCCTGCACTTTTTCACCAAAGGGAGTTTTAAGTAAATGCACTGCAAAATAACATGAGTTGGAAGTAAATGTACTTGAGATGGGCATAGTTCGCGTGAGTTGGTATTCAATAAATAGGTATAAAACCCACTTATCATATAACATTATATCAAATCCACACCATAATAAAAAAAATATTTCGAGAAATTTAAATCTTTATTCATAAAATTTGGGTTCTCACAATCTCCCCTCCTTATGAAATTTCGCCCTCAAAATTTACGTACGTACCTGGTATGCCGAAGAGGTGAGGATACCTTGACTTCATTTCATATTCTAACTCTTGAGGTATAACCTTTGAGTGTTGAATATGATCCTTCTTATCTAAGATTTTAACACGTATCTCCTCATACGTTAAATATTATGCTATCTCGTTTAGTTCTAATTTAATAACGTGATTCGGGTCATCCACATATTTACGTAACATCGATACGTGAAAAACTTTATGAACACGCGACATACTTAGTGGTAAGACGAGTCTATAGGCCACAATTCCTACTCGATCGAGGATTTAAAATGGGCCAATAAAATCAAGGGTTGAGATAACGCCGTCTTGAACCTTCTTCTTCACATTCATCAGATTCGGGTGTGTAGCTTGAGCGGCTTTAACTTTATCGATTAAAGTCGATTATACTCGTATATTTGTTATCTTCACGTGGGTCCTTAGAGTCTTTAACTATATCTTCATCATTTGTAAGTCATACGAAATGGATTTTTGTGTTAATAGCATCGCACTCGTCAACACATACGATCTTCTACTCAACGCGTAGCTACCATGTTCGCTCTTCCACAATGATATTGAATGGTATGGTCGTAATCTTCAACAGCTCGAGCCAATGTCTTTGGCGCATTATACGTTCGTTTTGGTTGAAGAAATATTTGAAGGTTTAAGAAATTGATTTTGTACTGGGGTAAATACAAAATTCGATTTCACACTCTGGGTTAGGCTAGGAAGTCTTCAAGAATACGTCAGGAAATTTATTAACGATAGAAATATAATTTAAAAACTGTGACTCTCATCCAAGACTTGCATAACACATGAAATGAAGGTTTCTCCTAACGAAGTTTCAATCGATAAGTCAAAGTCTAACTTCTCTAGAGTTAAATTTAAACGTTAAGCGCAAGCAAGAGAGATAAAATAATGGGTAGAACCGGTATCTAATAATTTATAGACTTCACAAGAATTTATAATTAACTAACTCGTGCTAACTTCGTTCGGGTTAATCGCTTTTTGAGAAGTCACGAAAAATGCTCTTCCTGAAACTACCGACTTTGTTTTGTCCGTATCCGCCTTTGGTGCCACCGTCCCAGCTGGGCTTGACTTTGGTGCACGATAAAATCGGGCTAAGTGACCTTCTTTTCCATAATTGTAACATGCTTTGGAAGGCTGTGAATAGTTTGGACTTATGTGTCCCTCCTCTCCTTATCTATATCATCTAACTAGCGGTCGTTCTCCTTCCCTAGAATTTGTAGCTGGTGTTGGTCCTGCTGCCGACGTCTTCCCATCATCGTTAAATCTTTTCTTCTTGAATCTTCCACTTCTATTATCTTGGCCATGATTACCACTGAAGTGGTTACCATTCTTGTCAAGATAATTTACCCCACGATGGTTATCGTTGTTCCGATGGTCGTTGCCACCGGTACGATTATTATCGTGTTGTTGTTATTTACCTGAGGATTATTATCTTCCTGTTGCACATTATCCTGGGTATTGATTGTTGGTGACTCAACGGTCTCATCTACTTCATTGTTGATCTTAACATTTTTATATGCCATTTTCAAACACTGACACGAAACAAGGGTTAATTGACATATCATATATTATCCATATACTATGACCGATCAAAAAAGAAAGAGAGATTGTTGCTCAAATTTAAGACTGTCAATTGGTACAGACAAGCTCGAAGTTCGATTATTCAATCAATTAAAAACTCGTTCGAAAATAATTTAGAAGTGAGCTGAGCCGAGCTTAGATAAAAAATCGAGTATGAAATGAAATTTTAATCGAATTTGGTCAATATATAACCGAATTATAATATTAAAATATATAGATATATAGACTATTTATATCAATTATTACATATTTACACTCACAATTTATATCCCATATAACTTCTTTAATTAAAATTTAAGTACCATCTTTTTTAAGTTAATTATTTATTTAATAATTTGACATTTTAACTATTCTTTTGTAAATAATTTGAAGATATATTATTATCGTGATTATATATATGTTTGAAGTTTAAAATTTTTAATTTCGATGATATTTTGATCTTTTGGATTGTAAAGATTTTAATATTTTTATCAATAAGTTGTCAATACGAGCTAATGTCATTTTAGTAATGAGTTGTATTAGTTTTTTATTATTCATTTTTACCTAATTAATTTTGATATTTTTTGTTTAGAGTTTATCTTAAAATAGGCCCAAAGCTTGTGATCGTATATGGACTTAATTTGAACAATATATTATAAATGTATATGGGTTACTTAAGTCCAAGCTCATTAATGTGACTTCCCAAAATAGGTCTACATAACTCATTCTGAGCTGCCAAATACATGGTACATAATTTAAATACAAACTTCATTACAACTATTGAACTATCGTTCAAAATACGACAAAATATAAACTGTGAGTTAATACAAATATTATCTCGTAGACAATATCCAAACTCAAAATAATTCCTCATTACAATTATTATAACACTATTTTATAGAATAGTGAGGACTACTATAGCCACTATCTTGGACCATCACTCAATTCTCCAACTAGTCTCAGCTATATTCTCATTTTCTGAAGAGAACAACGAAAAAAAAGAGCGAGCTCAACTAGCCCAGTAAATAATATTATGACTAAGATAATGTAGAATAAATTATCCTTAGTCCTCAACAGTGTTAAAATTAATATAATACAATAGACAACAAGTTTAGATCAACAACTGCAGCGGAAGAAGCAATCCATTAGAATAGTCAGGTAGAGCATGATGTCTATTATCTTTTATGATTTAAAAAAGTCATCATTAATATTTTATCTATGTAACACAATTCAATAAATATTTTACATCATCGAATTATCCATAAAGAGCCAAGAATATTCGTTAGTATTACCAGTGATCATGATCATGCCAAACAACTGTCTATCTATGCACTACGGGCCAAAGAACACTTTTATCACATCATTTGTCTGTAACATTACAGGTCATGATTATACCGATATACAATTACTGGTCATAATCATACCAAAAAATAGTCCATCTATGCATTACGGGCCAAATATTACTCTCACCACAATATAAGCATGAGGATGATGACAATGATATAAGAAATCAATCAAGTGAGATCAAGGATAAATATTAAAGATTTATAATTTAATTTATCCTTGGTTTAAGAATATCTAAATTGTCAGATGATAATTAATTATGGAGTAAAATTCAAGAATGATATTCAGGTATCAAAAAAATTTGGACAGAAAAGAAACCAATTTTGTCGTTAATAGTATCCCGGGTGAATAGTACCTAAGTGAATAGTATCCCGTGAATAGTACCCCGACATGAAAATATTAAAATTTAATAAGAAAGCTCAGAAAAATATTTTTGTGAAATGATACTAGATGAAGCGCCAAATTTAAGTATATTATACTAATTTCAGAGAGTATAGAAGCAATACTTATCAAAATAAATGTAGATTTAAGAATATAAAACGAAATAATATTACTTACATACTATAGAGTATGAAAGAAAATAATATTTTTTGCGAATATTGAACGAAAATAATATCTCTTACCTTAGTAGGATATTGGATACTGCAATAGTATAGTAACAGAATACTCTTCTTCTTTCTCTCTGATTCTCTCTCTATAGTTTTCTTTTGTGAGTCTTAGTGAATTGGTGAGAATGAAAGAAGAAATAAGCTTCTATTTATAAAAGATTTATAGTTTATCCCTTGCAATGTGAATAGGCAAGTGGCTTGACGACTGGTAATGTAAAAAGGAAAGGGGTTTGACGCCTGTAATGTGAAAAAGAAAGTGGTTTGACGCCTGTAATGTGAAATGACAAGTAGTTTGACGCCTGTAATGTGAAATGACAAGTGGTTTGACGTCAGGTAAAGGCAAATACTATTGACAAAAATGACTCTTAGATGATGACATATAGGTCTCATAAAATTAACCAAACTTACAACAAACATCTCATAACAGACTTTTTATTTATATCAAAGATTGAATAAATATTTATCACAAATCACTTTATATCCGATCAACATATTTTTTATCTTTCAATAATTATTCGTCATTAATATTATAACTCACAATATTGACAATCAGATCATTCCCATGAAAGATGGGGCTTTCCGATAAGGATTTCTCCTTATTGGCGCGCAATTAAACAACATAACCCCTTTCCTTGACATAACTTTCTAGACATTATCAATAATACAAATAATAATATGAATAATTGAATCGTCTCAATTATTGATTCAATAATATAAAATATTGTGCAGGTGATTCTGTGACAATAATTAAATCAATAATATGACATATTATGCAGCAACCACTGTTGCAATAATTGAATAAAACTGAGTGACTTCTTACGTAAGCATCAATAATCAAAGACACTATGCAATACTGTGTGCTACTGTGCAACAACGCGTATTACTGTTCTTTTATCGCTGGTATTTCAACAGTTTAATGGTAAAAGTTTTGTCGTTATTCTATGAAAATGTTACTTTTGTCACTTTCTATATCCGACAGTTATTTCGTTATGGGGTCCACCAATGATTGTGTCGTCGTACAGATATTTCCCGACCAAACGAATATTTTATGACAACTTGCTTACTTTATAAAATTTTGTATATATCACCCATAACTATGGCATTATATCAAATTAACACCTTACAATTCAAAATAATATTTAGAGAAAATTCAATCTTTGTGACGACCCCAAAATAGGTCCATTCCACCCAACCCATTCTGATTCGCCAAATACATGGTACAGAAATAACTACAACTTCAATAATACAAATGTCGTGTGAAATACGACAATACATACTGTGAGTTTAAATACAGATATTGCCGTCTAGACAATATCCACACGCAAATAAATCCCCATCATAATTATTGATACATTATTTTACAAAAATGGTGAGGAATACTAAACAACTCTCTCTAGAACCTTCATTCCATACCCCGACTCGATCCTGCTATGTTCTCACCTCCTGAGAAGAAAATGGAACAACAAGGAAAAGGGTGAGCTCAACTAGCCCAGTAAAGAATATTATGACTAAGATAATATACAACAAATTATCGTTAGTCTTCAACAGGGAAAAATCTAATGGAATACAATAGACAACAAGTTTTAGATCAACAAATGCAGCGGAAACAACAATCCATTAGAAGAGTTACGTAGAGAATGAATTCTACTGTCTTCTAAGATTTAAAAGTCCATCATCAATATTTCATCCCTGTAACAACAATCAATATACATCTTTAATCATCTTTACACTACAGGCCAAAGATATTCATTTGTATCACCAGTTGGTCATGTTCATCTCAACACCTGTTCATCTTTGCACTACGGGCCAAAGAGATTCATCAGTTTAATCATTCATCTTTGCACTACAGGCCAAAGATATTCATCAAGTATCACCATTAAGGACTGAGGATGATGAAAAACATTTTTAAGAACGAATCCAGTGATATAGAAGGACAAATATTAGGGATTCGTAAAACAGTTTATCCAAGATCAATAATACTTCATAATAAACGATTTTGAAGCAGAACTCAAAAATAACGATCAAAACATGGATACAATCAAAGATAGTAGCCAAAATAGATATTTTAGACAAAAAGAAGAAATTTCATTTTTCGATGAATAGTGCCGTATTCGTGAATAGTGTCGTATACGTAAATAGTGCCGTACACGTGAATAGTAACTCCGACACCAAAAGATAGAAATTTCACAAAAACATCATCACGCTTCGTGAATAGTACTCATGAATAGTAACTCGTGAATAGTAACTCATGAATAGTAACTCGTGAATAGTAACCCCGACATGAAAAAGTTCTAAATTTGATAAAAAGTTCAGAACAATATTTCGGCATAATGATATTGAAGAAGATAATATCATTTAAGAAGAAACAACATCCCTTACCTCAAAATAACCGTACTTCTGACTGAATTTCGGTATAGTGCTGACAGAAACTCGCACCGTATAGCAACACTCAAAGTATACTCACAAGAACACGCTTGATATATAGAGAGAGAAGTAGAGAGAAAGCTTATATTTCTGGTGTGATTTTCAATTCTAACTTAGCCCTCTATTTATAGGAAAATGTTAGAACGCCAAAAGAGACTAAATTAATATAATATTATTATTTACAAAACATTCAAGCCAACCACCAAGGAATCTGATTTTAGCCATCAAACACATGTTAAAGATGCCCACCAACCTTTGAAAAACGTTTTTGTTGAAAATAATAATTAAAACTTCCAAAAATCAATTATTTCGGAATTTCGGAACTTCAATAATTCACAATAAATAGCCCTTTTATTAGAAAATTCGAATCTCGTGACTTTTTATAGGAATTTCAATTCTCTACAACTTTGCAGAAGAAAGTTTTTCCAAATTCCAAATAGAAATTGACCGAAATCCACAAACGAGCGATTTTACAGTCTATAATCAATTTTCAATCAAGAATTGTGTTCACCGACACACAAAACATAAGTTAAACATTTAATGCCACAAAAATACTCTTCCTCCTCAAATACTCATATATCCCACATTCATTATAAAAATATCACCGTTAATATATTATTAAAATAATATATTTAAATGAATTATTTTATCATAAAAAGATAAAATATTAATTTTCAACAATTGTCACATTAAAAATTTTCTCCATCTATATCCACATAAAATAAATATTTTCTTTATCATAATAATCAATAATTAATTATTCACAAATAATATTACAGAATCACAATATTGACAACCAGGCAGTTCCCAGGAAAGAGGAGGCTTTCCAATAAGAATTTCTCCTTATTGGCGCGCAATTAGATGACCAAACCTCTCCTTGACAGAACTTTCTAGACATTGCCAATAATATTATCTGATAATATTATTCAAATAATATTAATTATTGATCTGATAATGGAAAATACTGTGCAATGACAATTATTGAAACAATAATAGTATAAATATCAACGCAGCAATTATTGAATCAATAAAATAATGAACAATAATTACTATAACAATTATTGAGTAGTGCCTTCTTACGTACGAATTAATAATTCAACAATACTGTGCAATACCGTGTGCAACTGTGCAACCACGCATATTACTGTATTTTAACCACCAGGTAATCCAACAGTGTTAACGGTAACAATTACGCCGTTATTTATAAAAAACACATACTTGTCGTTTTCCTTCATCCAACCATTTTTCGTTATGGGACCCACAAATGACTGCGCCGTTGTACGGAGATTCCCGACAAAAAGAATATTCCACGACCAAACGAATATTCCCCGACAACAATGAATATTTTATATCCACTTGCTTATTTTGAAATATTTGCGCATTTTACCCATAACTTTCCACATTAATCAAATCAACCCTTACTATTTCAATATAATAAATAAAGGAAATTCCTTTTTATTTAAAAAATTTTGGGGTCTTACAACCTCCCCTCCTTATAAAATTTCGTCCTCGAAATTGACGTACGTACCTGGTGTATCGAAAAGATGAAGATACCTCGCTTTCATTTCCGTTTCCAACTCCCAGGTCATTTCCTCAATAGCATGGTTTCTCCACAAAACTTTAACTTGTGGTATGACCTTCGTACGTAGCACATGCTTCTTCCTATCCAAAATCTTGACAGGTACCTCCTCGTATATTAAGTCTTCGGCTATCTCGTCTGGTTCTAACTCAATAATGTGGTTCGGGTCGTCCATATATTTACGTAACATCGATACGTAAAAAACATTATGAACACGCGTCATACTTGGCGGTAAAACGTTATGACGCGTGTTCATAACGTTTTTCACGTATCGATGTTACGTAAATATGTGGACGACCCGAACCACATTATTGAGTTAGAACCAGACGAGATAGCCGAAGACTTAACATACGAGGAGGTACTTGTCAAAATTTTGGATAGGAAGAAGCATGTGCTACGTACGAAGGTCATACCACAAGTTAAAGTTTTGTGGAGAAACCATGCTATTGAGGAAATGACCTGGGAGTTGGAAACAGAAATGAAAGCGAGGTATCTTCATCTTTTCGATACACCAGGTACGTACGTCAATTTCGAGGACGAAATTTCATAAGGAGAGGAGGTTGTAAGACCCCAAAATTTTTTTAAATAAAAAGGAATTTCCTTTAATTATAATTTTGAATAGTAAGGGTTGATTTGATTAATGTGGATAGTTATGGGTAAAATGCGCAAATGTTTCAAAATAAGCAAGTGGTGATAAAATATTCATTGTTGTCGGGGAATATTCGTTTGGTCGTGGAATATTGTTTTTGTCGGGAATCTCCGTACGATGGCGCAATCATTTGTGGGCCCCATAACGCAAAACGGTTGGATGAAAAAAAACGACAAAGATTGAGTTTTATAAATAACAGCGTAAATTGTTACCGTTAACACTGTTGGGTTACCTGGTGGTTAAAATACAGTAATACGCGTGGTTGCACAGTAGCACACGGTATTGCACAGTATTGTTGAATCATTGATTCTTACGTAAGAAAGTACTACTCAATAATTGCTACAGGAGTTACTGTTCATTACTTTATTGATTCAATAATTGTTGCGTTGATATTTATATTATTATTGTTTCAATAATTGTCATTGCACAGTATTTTTCATTATCAGATCAATAATTCATATTATTTGAATAATATTATCAGATAACATTATTGGCAATGTCTAGAAAGTTCTGTCAAGGAGAGGTTTAGTCATCTAATTGCGCGCCAGTAAGGAGAAATCCTTATTGGAAAGCCCCCTCTATCCTGGGAACGGCTTGGTTGTCAGTACTGTGATTCTGTAATATTATTTTTGAACAATTAATTATTGATTATTATGATAAAGAAAATATTTATTTTATGTGGATATAGATGGAGGAAATTTTTAATGTGACAATTGTTGAAAAATAATATTTTATTTTTTTTCTGATAAATAATTTATGTAAATATATTATTTTAATAATATATTAACGGTGATATTTTTATAATGAATGTCGGATATATGAGTATATGAGGAGGATGAGTATTTTTGTTGCATTAAATGTTTAACACATATTTTGTGTGTCGGTGGACACAATTCTTGACCGAAAATTGATTATAGACTGTAAAATCACTCGTTTGTGGATTTTGGATAATTTTTGTTTGGAATTTGGAAAAAATTCCTTCTACAAAGTTGTAGAGAATTGAAATTCCTATAAAAGTCGCGAGATTCGAATTTTTTAATAAAAGGGCTATTTATTGTGAATTATTGAAGTTCCGGAGTTCCGAAATAATTGATTTTTGGAAGTTTTAATTATTATTTTCAACAAAAACGTTTTTCAAAGGTTGGTGGGCATCTTTAATATGTGTTTGATGGCTAAAATCAGATTCCTTGGTGGTTAGCTTGAATGTTTTGTAAATATTAATATTATATTAATTTAGTCTCCTTTGGTGTTCTAGCATTTTCCTATAAATAGAGGGTTAAGTTAGAATTGAAAATCACACTAGAAACATAAGCTTTCTCTCTACTTCTCTCTCTATATATCAAGCGTGTTCTTGTGAGTATACTTTGAGTGTTGCTATACGGTACGAGTTTCTGTCAGCACTATACCGAAATTCAGTTAGAAGTACGATTATTTTGAGGTAAGGGATGCTATTTTCTTCTCAAATGATATTATTACTTCAATATCATTATGCTGAAATGTTGGTTGGAAAATTTTATCAAATTTGAAACTTTTTCATGTCGGGGTTACTATTCACGAGTTACTATTCACGAGTTACTATTCATGAGTTACTATTCACGAGTTACTATTCACGAAGCGTGAAGATGTTTTTTGTGAAATTTCTATCTTTTGGTGTCGGAGTTACTATTCACGTATACGTAACTATTCACGTATACGACACTATTCCCAAATACGGCACTATTCACCAAAAAATGAAATTTCTTCTTTTTGTCCAAAATATCTATTCTGGATACTAGCTTTAATTGTATCCATGTTTTGGTCATTCTTGAATTTTACTTCAGTATGATTATTTATGAAGTATTTTTGAACTCGGATTGTTTAAGAGTACGAATCCTTAATACTTGTTATTTTGTTTCACTGGATTCGTTCTTAAAAATATTTTTCATCATCCTCAGTCCTTAATGGTGATACTTGATGAATATCTTTAGCCTGTAGTACAAAGATGAATGATTAAACTGATGAATCTCTTTGGCCCGTATTGCAAAGATGAACAGGTGTTGAGATGAACATGACCAACTGGTGATACAAATGAATATCTTTGGCCTGTAGTGCAAAGATGATTAAAGATGTATATTGATTGTTGTTACAGGGATGAAATATTGATGATGGAATTTTAAATCTTAGAAGACAGTAGAATTCATTCTCTACGTGACTCTTCTAATGGATTGCTGTTTCCGCTGCATTTGTTGATCTAAAACTTGTTGTCTATTGTATTCCATTAGATTTTTCCCTGTTGAAGACTAACGATAATTTGTTGTATATTATCTTAGTCATAATATTCTTTACTGAGCTAGTTGAGCTCACCCTTTTCCTTGTTGTTCCATTTTCTTCTCAGGAGGTGAGAACATAGCAGGATTGAGTCGGGGTATGGAATGAAGGTTCTAGAGAGAGTTGTTTAGTAGTCCTCACCATTTTTGTAAAATAATGTATCAATAGTTATGATGGGGATTTATTTGCGTGTGGATATTGTCTAGACGGCAATATCTGTATTTAAACTCACAATATGTATTGTCGTATTTCACACGACATTTGTATTATTGAAGTTGTAGTTATTTCTGTACCATGTATTTGGTGACTCAGAATGGGTTGGGTGGAATGGACCTATTTTGGGGTCGTCACAAATGAAGTGTCCTATAAATACTTAAATACATGATTGAACATTGTGTATTAAAGTTAAGATGGGAAGAACGATGAAATGTAAAATAAAGCTAACATAAGTGACTAATAAGCGTCATTATGTGGATAATTGTGATTATACACACATTTAATCGTGTAGGATAATGGAAGGATGAATTCTCCTAACCACGCAAGGAACGCTTTGAGACAAGTTATTCAGTAACTTGCTCTTATATGATAATATTTATTAAACCATGTTTATGGTGGTTAATGAAATATGTTGCTTTATGTGAAATCGTTGATTCCATGAATTTTGTGTGACTAAATTGAAAACATGGAATTTGTGAAGTATGTGTTAGATATACAACATGAAGATTATATTGTGTTGTATGATAATTATGATGCTAATAAAAATGCATATCATGAAATGTATAAAGCATGTGTAGATCTATTGACTAAAATTTTTAGACTGTTGAACTTGCCGAGCCGTTGTGCTCAACCTTGCAAACAAATTTTGCAGATAAAAGTCGATAGAAACAGATGACCATAACGTAAAAAGATTCAGGAAATATAAACAAAGAATCATGTGAAGAGATAATGATTAAAGATGGTTGGTGTTTTAATATCACCCTAAAACATTGGTGCAATTTCTTTAGAGTAGTTATACTTGGTAAAGTTTTATGCCAAAACACTTGATGATGAAGTTTTCAGTTTAGCTAGATGAATGTTAATATTATACATTGTAGATGTGTAATTGAATAACACAATACAGAAGAATATTAATTTCTTTTGGAATGTGAATCCATGTAACAATATAAAACATATTTTTTATAGTTTAAGATGTATATATATATATCATGAATGATCTACAGATCTAATAACAGATTGTAAATGTTACAAATTATGGAACATAAGGGAAAAATGTATTAGTTGGTATAAAAGCCAAAGTATGTTTAATAATTTATGAGCAAATGTTATATATATTGAGATGAATATAGTACCGTAACGCACCAGGTCCGAGGTTTAAGAGATCCGAATTTGGGGGTGTAACATGTCCTTGGTGCAAAGATAATATGAATATTGTTGAGTGTTTGTAGTCTATGTAGCAATGATACATGATGAAAGTTCTCTTTGTCCTGGTTGCAAAGATGAACTGCTGATTGTTATTACATGGATAAAATATTGATGATAAATTTTTAATTGGAGACGATAGTAGACATTATGTTATACTTTACTGTTTTAATGGATTGCTCATTTCGTTGCAGTTATTTATTGATAATTTATATCATCTACCATATGTTTTGAATATCTGATTTATCAATGTTGAAGGTCATTAATGATAACTTATTTTTCGTTATCTTAGCCATAATATTATTTGTTGAGTTATTTGTGCTCACTCTTTTGTTTCATAATTACTTTCAGAAAATAAGAGTGTAGTTGGGTCTATCGGGGAGAGCAAAGAAATGTAGTGATGGTCCGAGAATGTAGTAGTTTCTCAATACATTATAAAATATAGTGACAATAATTGTATTGAAAACTTAATTTGAGTGTCAATACTGTCGTAATATATACGACACAATAAATGTACCGAGAACTTAAAGTATACGTGTTGCTGTATGTTCACGACATTTTAATAATTGATGTTTGGTGAGAGAATTTGTGTTTTTAATGTTATTTTTGACGATTCAAAATTGAGTGATGTATACCCGAATTTTGAGGTTGTCACAAATTGACAATACTAAATATAAGCGTTTACCTTTCTTAACCTATTATTTAATAATTATTACGTAAAATAAATGTAGTTTTAACAAACGACGACATAAATTTGCAATAGAATAATGTTAAGTAAATGTATAAGATTAATATTAAGAATAATGATAAGGGTCTAAATATTTTTCAAATATATATAGAGCAATATGGTCATACACAGCTGTGTATGTTTTATTTGTGCACAGTCTGTCAAAACTACGTCGTTTTGACATATTTTTTTTATTTTATAAAAATAGCTTATCTCCCCCTAAATCAGAAATCAAGAGCAAATCTGTCAAAATGACGTAGTTTTGACAATTTGTACATAAATAAAATATACACAATTGTGTATGACCATTATTCCATATACATATTATTGTTGTATTAATATATGTATGACAGTTTAAAAACCACTATATTAAACGAGCAATGCAAAACACGATCATTTTATTTTAAATCCATGATGTTATCTCAACATTATATATATATATATATATATATGTGTGTGTGTGTGTGTGTGTGTGTGTGTGTGTGTGTGTGTGTGTGTGTGTGTAGGAAAAAAGTGTATTTTAGGCATATAAATTTGTCTTATTATTTTAAGAGATTTTATTATTTTCATGAATAATTGTTTTGACACATAAGTTTGTAAGTGTGTCTAAGAGACATAGTCCCTTATATATATATATACACGGAAAGGATCAAGAGCATAATTTTTAAATAGCATAATATTTTAAATAGCATAATTTTATCAAAACGACGTAGTTTTGATAAGACGCGGTTGCATTTTTGTAAATACGCGGTGGCATGGTATTTACAAAAATGCCACTGCGTCCCTTCAAAACTACGTCGTTTTGATAAAATTATGCTATTTAAGAATTATGCTCTTGATCTTTCCCGTATATATATATATTTAAAATATATTATATAAATACTTTTTGTTGGGCAATGATATTTTATATATATATTGGACCGGATCATTTGGACCAAGTCATTGGGTTATCTCTGTTGGGTCTTAAAAATATTGGGCCAGATCGTTGGGCCAACCCATTAGATGAATAATATCTTCAATTGGGCTTTAACCAGTAATGATAATCAAGATAATAGTTGACTGTTATGCCTGCATTGTATTAATGCGGATTAGACAGATTCAGCCGACGGTGGACAAAAGTGATGGGATTAGTTGGTAAGTTACCTGCTGAGGTATGGTGTCAGACGGGTCGGTTGCACACAAAACCGGAGTTGGGTATATGAGGACTGGATACAACACAAATGAGATAACTGATATTTTTATCCTATCAAAACACTAGAATTCTTATCCTCTGTTATAATTCTTGTATCGGCCTGTACCGACTCTCACGTCGGAGCTATTCCTCGACGGTCCAAGCCGTCAAGCTTCTGATATTAACCTGTTGAACTGTGCAGGATTAGACGCGCTCTTACGTAATTGAGGCGCGTGAAAAGATCTTGGTGTTACCACTTTTTAATGTTAAATTTTTTTAGATGATTTTTTTACCTCCTCCCACTCTCTCGCTCTCTCAAATTTTTTGATAAATTAAAGAAGATAGTATAAAGTTTATTTCAATTGAACTATTTATTTAAAATTCTACAAATATCACAAGTAATTTGAGAGTGAGTGCTTTTGTATAGAGATATGCGTATTTTGGGATAAATTATTATTTTATATTTGTTTTAATAATATATTTTTAGACATACTTTTGAGAACGAAATAAATACAAAAATAGTAAAAATATTTGATTTAAAAATAATTACATGTTAAAATGTTGCTATAATGTTCATGTAATATTTTTAAAGAAATTATATTTCACGAATAAAAATTAATATTTTTATAATATTATTTTCACATAAATAATAAATAAATATAAATTTATATGGATGAGAAATTGTGAAAATATCATTTTTTTTTTCTTGCGGATATTTCCTATTTTTATACAATTGCAAATATGTTGAGAGATCTGAATCTACCCTCCTCATTCCCCCATTTTCACTCTCTCTATTATTATATATACACACGCATACAAGTCACAAGCACAACAACACAGGCCCTGTTGGATATATTCTTCTTCCTCCTCCCTCATTTCAAGCTAAGCAATACCAATGGCGTCCGAAGGAATCCTGATGGGAATGGGCAATCCACTCCTGGACATCTCAGCTGTCGTAGATCAGGAGTTTTTGGATAAGTAAATCCACTATATTCTAATACTTGACTCTAATATATACTTAATTGCTCAGATCCGTATATCTATCTCTTTTGTTTTCTTTATCTTTCAGTTACAATTAAATCTTTCATTTTCAGTCGATATTATGTTTGATTAGATTCACATCTGTTGTTTTTGTTTAGTATCATCGTCTCTATATACACTTACAGGTTCGCAACATACATGTAATAAAACGGTTAAGCTGCACATTCTTTTAATCACTGCCAGATCAAAGAAAATATATGCTGATCATTTATGTATTCCGTGAACTGACCCATTTTATTTCTGAGTTATTGTTATTGTTATCTAAATCTTTATGTTCATATTATTGCCTTAATTGGTATTAATCTGTTTTTTAAGAAGCTAATTGTCACATTATTGTGATTAAGTCATGTTTTAATCTCTCTCTGTTCAACCTTTGGGAAATTGAGTTCTGTTTACTATGGCTGACATGCTTAGATGTTTTATAAATTAATATTCACCATGACTTGTCTTCACCCCTTCCTGGCCTCCTCATCTTGTTTTTGTTGTATGTTATGTGCCCATTACTGTGTTGGTGTACACAAATATCTGTTATCTTTCTGAACTTTTGTCTATTGATTTGCTTGAACACTGTTATTGGTGGGATAGGGCTGAAGTCCCTCTCAACAGGGTATTGTCAGTGAATTTCATGATATTTTGGTTTTGTAACGTAAGCTGCCTTTTTCTTTTGTTGACATAACAGGTATGATATCAAGTTGAACAATGCAATTCTTGCAGAGGAAAAGCACTTGCCCATGTAATTGCACTGCTTCCCGTTTTGTTTCAAGTGTCATTTTCCCCAAGTTGCCCTTGGGATCTAAGGTTTAAAAACTGCTATTCCTGTGATATTTAAGGGAACCCAAGTATTTAGCTAAACCCATTAGTGAAAATGGATTATTTTTTTATTAGATCTTTAATATGCTATTGTTTATCTTCCAAAGCTCGCTATTTAATTCCGTGTTTCCTGTTACAAGTAATACTTATTATCCATCCCCATGTCAATCTGTATTATTTCTTTAGTTGTTTAGCTGTCATCAACTTAATTATGTGGAGAATAATATATTTTTATGGCCTTTATATTTTAAGGGTTGGCTCAATAATGAAGGAGGATTAAATACACAATCTTATATGACATACCTTGCTTGGCTAAAATTCTAGATGTTGGTCATGATCGTAAATAAACAAGTTAAAATAGAGTACCTTGGCTTGTTTTAACCCAGTAATTCATCATAACACAATGTTATTAAGTGGTGAAAATCAAGAAGAAGAATGTGTAGAACATTTTCTTTATATTGTAGGTCTTACAAAGTGTATTGTTGCTTGAATATGCTGAATTTTCCTTCTTGGCAAATACTTAATTATGTTCAACAACAATAGATCTCTCCTATTAAGTCAAAGAGAAGAAAATGTAGGTGGACAAGGCAGATGAAAGTAATCATGGTTCATATTGAATCTTTATTCGTTGATATAATCTTGTCAAAACGCTTGTACATGTAGTGAACTTAGTTATGCATGAATAGAGTATACAAATGATTTGATCTATATGATATTTCCTAATGCAACATAAGATGAATCTAGAGAAGTCTAAATATAACTCTGAATGAAGTGGAAAGGGCCAATATACAACCCTGAGAAATTTAGCTTTCAATACCTGATGCTTGTGTGTGAGGAAGGTTGAGGGAGATGAATTGTCATGACAGTAAGACTCTAAGAACCTTTGGCAAGAAGGGAAGCAACAGGAGTTTTGCATATCCTAGTTCTGGGAAGTACATAGTCATAGGTAGCCTCCGTCTCCAAGAGGATGTGCATTTTCTTTCCTTTAGGTTTTCATAATTTTTTCTGATTATTTCATTCTTTCTGAGATTGAACTCTTGTAAATATCAGATATAAACATCAAATAAAAATTTCTGTTGATGGAGGGAAAATGATTTAAATGTGAAAAAAAATCTAGGATAATACAGTGACATCTTGCTGTTAAAATTGGTTTAATAGTTCAAAATTTATATCCTTAATATATCAATCAACTGATGCCGGATTAATGTCTCAGGTATGATGAGATGGCTTCCAAGTACAATGTAGAGTACATTGCTGGAGGTATATCTACCATTATACAGATGTTGGGTTCTTTCTAATGACTCCTAATTGCTTGTCAATGTACTTCGATAATTAATAATTTACAATTCCTTATTGCAGGCGCTACTCAAAATTCAATCAGAGTTGCTCAGGTGTGTTAAAATTGTATTTGCTATTAGCAACAAATTTATCTAGTTACTAGAGGAGTAACCTGAGCTTCTCTATTGCAGTGGATGCTTCAAATTCCTGGGGCAACCAGTTACATTGGATGCATTGGAAAGGACAAGTTTGGCGAGGAAATGAAAGAAAATGCAAAACTTGCTGGTGTTAATGTATGCTATCCTTTCTCATTTCTCCCCTTGAGCATCATGACCATCTTCATTGTCCTTATTTATTTATTTCTTAATATTTTTGTTTATCATGTCTCGTCTTTTATAAAGCACCGAACCTTGAGTGATAATAATCTATGCTATCATATATGTGCCGACTTCAGGTTCACTACTATGAGGATGAGTCTACACCCACGGGTACTTGTGCTGTTTGTGTAGGAGGTGGTGAAAGGTCAGCTAAAATAGTCTTGTTTCAAGGTCCTATATGTGCCTGCGAAATTGCTATTATACAATCATTCATCTCTTATCACCTTCTGTCTACCTTGGCGAATAAAATTTTTTGTGAACTATATATGCAGGTCTCTTGTTGCCAATTTGTCAGCTGCCAATTGCTACAAATCTGAACATTTGAAGAAACCAGAAAATTGGGCATTGGGTACCATGTTTGTACTGATTTTCTTTATTGTTTAGTTTTACATTTTTTGGATCTAACTTGATTGGATTTTGACAGTTGAGAAGGCCAAGTACTTCTACATTGCCGGGTTTTTTCTCACTGTTTCACCGGAGTCCATTCTTCTAGTTGCTGAGCATGCAGCTGCAAAGAACAAGGTTTGTCATTGTGGCAAGAGGTTTCAATATTCAAATCCAGTTCATCCCTCTGTTCATTTAACATGCTCCCTTTGCTAGTAGCTTATGCATGATACAGTAGCTAATATGTTTTCACATGCAGATCTTCATGATGAACCTTTCTGCTCCATTTATCTGTGAGTTCTTCAAGGATGCACAAGAGAAAGTTTTACAGTATGCTCAATGTCCTAGGCTTGTGCTTAATTTTTTTTTTTACTGAAAAATATAATATTCAGATTTACAGCTTGCCCCTCTTTTTGGTTTCAGGTATATGGACTTTGTTTTTGGAAACGAAACAGAAGCAAGAACATTCTCAAAAGTTCATGGCTGGGAGGTAATGATTCCATGTCCAGCATAGGTGGTGACTTGTTCTTTCACTTTCTTGACTATTTATCTGATTCTGCTGATGACTGACCAGACTGAGAATGTTGAGGAAATAGCAATAAAAATCTCCCAGTGGCCAAAGGCATCTGGAGCACACAAGAGGATTACAGTTATTACTCAGGGTGCAGATCCAGTGGTGGTTGCTGAGGATGGGAAAGTGAAACTGTTCCCTGTGATATTGTTACCCAAAGAGAAACTTGTTGATACCAATGGCGCAGGTAAAAAGATGCAAGCATCTAACTTTAATTCATGCCTTCTGTATTAAAAACATTTAATAATCATGTTAGTTACTTAGAGGTATAGGATGTCTTCTTGTGTCTCGTCATGCGTATGTGCACTGATTACTGAACCAGTTTTAAACTAATAGAGGATCCTACTTCCTGAGTTCCTGGCATTTTATGCTCTGCCACTTCTATTCCCACTTGATTTCGCCATCAATAGGAATGCACACAAAACAGGAGCAATGCAGCATCAACTTTTAACTCGTGTTTAATTTGCAGGGGATGCATTTGTTGGTGGATTTCTCTCTCATATGGTTCGAGAAAAACCAATTGAAGACTGTGTAAGAGCTGGTTGTTACGCAGCAAATGTCATCATCCAAAGGTCTGGCTGCACATACCCAGAGAAGCCTGATTTTGAATAAGCTATTTTTATCCTTCACAGTCCATTTTCTATTGTTAAATTTTGATCTTTGAGAAACTTGAATTTTAATTTTTAAATTTTGCCGATGCTAGTCATTATAATGGCAATTCGAAGCCATGAAGAAATATAGTCTCTGAACCAAGGTATCTATCTAGCAAAAATATTTATTCTCTTTCTGCTTTGCGTTTGTTGCTTATAGTTATGAATAAGATACCTCATTACCGAATGGAAGAACATATCATGTTCCTTGGTATTTGGGAGAAGCGATCTGTATATGCAGTTAACAGAATTAGTTTGAGCAAACTATTTTGATCCGACTTACTACTATCTTTTTGGTCATGGAAAGAGTTTTAAATGTTTTTAAAAAAAATTAAAAGGTTATCATTGTACAAGGTTGTGTTTGTTCAGCTCTGAATGGCTTAGCCTTTGAATCGGTTTGGTAAATTTTTTGAAGACTCTTAATGCCTTTTAATCGGTTAGACACAAAATTAATTTTAAACCATACGGAGGCGGGTCTGAGCGAACTTTTTTTGGGAATAAAACTAACTTCGTTGTTGCTCTCACTCCATTGCTCCTCCTAATTTGTTGCTGCTCTTCTCCTTCGTTGCTGCTTTTGTCCTCAAGCACTGTCTAAATCGGTTGCCACCTCAACCCATCGGAGGTTTTCGACATATTCTTCTTTATCTTGCTTTTATATTCCTCAATATCCTCGAAGTCGCTCTTCTCGCGCATTTAGTTTTTCGAAGATCGAGTCTTAAATCTGCATTCCCAACTCATTGGGCATTGTTGCCACATGTCCCGAAGCGGATTGGATCGATGATATTGGATTGAAATTGAAATTGGGTTGGGTTGGATTGATAATAAATAATGGTATGCCATGGTGGGTAAAGACAATGTGGAGATATAAGGATGGTAGGATTCTTGATGATTTACTATGGAAGCAGTAAGGTGAATTTATGGCTAATGATGAAAGGGGTTGATGATGGTTTATGTAGGTGTTTAATGGAGGCGGTGATGGGAACCTGTAATTTGGATGATTGGTATAGTTTGGGATGGAGCTTGGGCGGGTTATGAGTTGGGGCATGTATATGAGTTAATTTAATTTGTATGTTTAAATTATTATGTTATGTTGATATTTTCATTGGATATGATACATTTTATTTTAGGGTTTTTTACATTACTATATAATAATTAGACAGTAATTAAAAAATTAGTGCATCCACAAAATAATTACAAAAGGAGTGCAATATAAATTGGTTACATTCAATTCAGGTACTGTCCCGTAGTTACTACACATTCATAAATTGGTTACCTTCATATAAGTGTTTGGTTACCTAGGTTTAATTGTTCAGTATTTAATTGGTCACCACGTCATGATACTTAATGATTTGATTATAAACTGAATACAAACAATGTGTTTCAGATTTATGGTTACTAATTAGATATATTTTGGTTACTGTATAATTGAGACGCCCCCAAAACAGGTATACATCACCCATCTTGAGTCGCCAAATACATAGTACAAAATTCAAATATAACTTAATAATACTGCTGTCGTGTAAATTATGACAAAACACAAACTGAGAGTTTTAATAAGAATATTGTCATCTAAACAATATCCACACTCAAAGAAGTTCTCATTATATTTATTGTCACACTATTTAACAGAATAGTGAGGACTAATAATGCTATCATTTGGACCGTCACTCCGTTCCCCGACTAGCCCAAGCTATATTCTCATTTTCTAAAGAGAACAGTGAAAGAAAGGGTGAACTCAACTAGCCTAATAAGAAATATTATGACTAAGATAATACAGAATAAATTATCATTAGTCTTCAACAATGTTAAACTGATAAAATACAATAGACATCAAGTTTAACTGCAACGGAATAAGCAATCCATTAGAAGAGTCAAGTAGAGAATAAAATCTACTATCTTCTATGATTTAAAAAGATTTTTCATCACTTTTATCGCTGAAACTCAGCTTAATAAATAATCCACATTATCCCCGCACTACAGCCAAGGATATTCATTAGTATCACGATCACAAATTATTCACGCACTACGGGCCAAAGATAATCGTGTTTTCATCAACGGTCCTGATCATGTCATAAAATAATTCATCTTTGCTCCTTTGGCCGAAAAGAATCCATAGTCATAATCATACCAAAAACTATCCATCAATGCACTACGGGACAATGAGGACTTTTTTCACATCATTTGTAATATTACGGTCATGATTACACCGAATAATCTCTGGTCATAATCATACCAAGTCCATCTATGCACTATAGGCCACAGATGACTTTCAACAAAATATAAACATGAGGATGATGACAATGATATAAGAATTCAATAAAATAAGTTCAAGAATTAATTTATCCAAGAACTAATAACGTCCATATTGTCAACATGATACTTCTTTGTAGAGCAAAATTCAAGAATGCTCAGAAGAATATTTCTATGAAAAGATACTGGATGAAGCGCAAATATCAAGGATATTCCACTAATTTTATGGAGTATAGAAGTCAAAGCTTTAACCAACTGAGTATAATAAAGAATGGAATAACAAAAGAAATTACCATGCATGCGGTACTTCGCATAGACATGTTATTCCAATAGAATAATAAATAACGGAACTAGGTCAGGCGTAATACGCACCGACAGAATATTCTAACAGAATAATAAAGAATGGAATAACAACAGAAATCACCATGCATGTGGTACTTCGCATAGACAGATTATTCCAACAGAATAATAAATAACGGAACCAGGTCCGGCGTAAAACGCACAGACAGGATATTCCAACAGAATAATAAAAACGGAAACAAGTCCGACGTAAAACGCAGAGACAGGATATTCTAACATAATAATAAAGACGGAACCAGGTCCGGCGTAAAATGCAGAGACATGATATTTCAACAGAATAATAAAGAATGGAATCACAACAGAATTTCACCATGTATGCGGTACTTCGCATAGACAGGTTATTCCAGCAGAATAATAAATAATAGAATAACAGAAGTTTTCTTCATGAATATGATAAAAAATTAATACCCTTTACCTTTGAAAGAAGAGTATTCCGACTGGTAGGGCGAGGATATACTCGAAGAAAACATGCACTACGCTCAAAGCTTTCTTAAACTCTAAAGAAATACGTTCAAGATTATAGGAGAAGAATTCTCTCTATAGTTTCTCTCTCTAGAGTTTCAGTGAATTCGTAAGAAATAATGAAGGAATGAGCTTCTATTTATAGGAGAATGAACTGCATAGTAACTAATTTATGAACGGTCCAGATTGATTTACTTTGAAACGGACGATCCAGATTGATTTAATAAAATATTATAATAAAACAAAATTTTTTAAATAAAATATAATATATTCTATTTATAATCTAATAAAACGAATAACTTTATAAAAGTATTCTGTTTTATATAAAAAGATTTTACTATGCAAAATACTATGCAGGCACTATACAACACTATTCATAATAAAATATAATATATTCTAATTGTTGTCTAATAAAACAAATAACTTTATAAATGTATTCTATTTTATATAAAAAGATTTTACTATACAAAATACTATGCATAATAGAATATTATATATTTTATTTATAGTCTAATAAAATGAATAACTTTATAAAAGTATTCTGTTTTATATAAAAAGTTTTTCTGTTTTATTACATTAATAATACTAATAAAACAAAACTTCATCATCATTATTATAATTCACACTATTAATCAACTAGGTCGTTCCCAGGAAAGATGGAGCTTTCTAATAAGGATTTCTCCCTATTGGCGCGCAATTAGGTGACCAAACCTCTTCTTGGCAGAACTTTTAGACATCGTTAATAGTGCAAATAATAATATCAACAACTTGTCATCTCAATTATTGATTTAATAATATATAAAATATTGATAATAATTGAATCAAATAACTTGAGATACTATGCAGCAATTACTGTAGCAATAATTGAAAAAACTGAGTGACTTCTCACATAAGCATTAATAATTAATACCGTGTGCTACTATGCAACCACGCGTATTACTGTACTTTTACTACCGAGTAGTTCAACAGGATTAACGGTAAAACTTCCGCCGTTATTTTCATAAAAATATTTTTGTCATTTTCTCAATCCGACAATAATTCGTTGTGGGGTCCACCAATGATTGTGCCGTCGTACGAATATTCTCTGTTAAAACGAATATTCCCCGACCAATCGAATATTATATAACAACTTGCATACTTTGCAAAATTTATAAATACTACTCACAACTATAACATTATCTCAAATTCACACCATAATATTCAAAAAAATATTTCGAGAAATTTAAATTTTTATTTATAAAATTTGGGATCTCACAATCTCCCCTCCTTATGAAATTTCGCCCTCGAAATTTACGTACGTACCTGGTATGCCGAAGAGGTGAGGATACCTTGACTTCATTTCATATTCCAACTCTTGAGGTATAACTTTGAAAACCTTTATCGTCGAAAACATTACACGTTGCATACGTGCATGCTCGATGTCCTCCGATTGCCTCTGAATGCATATCAGTCCCTAAAATAGTCATTTTAGGACTTGATACTGACCTCAAATCTCAAAACATAAATAATGAAAGTTGTAGGTCTACTCGTTATCTTTCCGAATCATCCTGAATCACCTCAATCAGAGTTCGTATGAAAAAGTTATGCCCAATTTACTAAAGGACGTCCGGACAGATTTTGGCTTAACACATGACCTGCGCTTAGGCGTCCAGATTTGGCCTTGGGCAAGCGTCTAGGCTCCCAAGAACAAAATCTAAGCGCCGAGCCTAGCGCCTAGGCGCTCGACTCTTGACACTTAACTCCAATTTTTTAGATTTTGTAACTTTTGACGCACAAACTTCAAATCTTCATAACTTCTTCATCCGTTATCAGGAATTAGTCCGTTTTCGAGGCTATGGAAAGCTTGTAACATGTTCTACAAAACCCCAATAATTTCATAATTTTTCAGATTCATTAATTATTCTGAAATTTGGCTCCAAAGTTCCCCAAGACTAAGTTTTTACTAACAACGATATGTGAAAACCGTTATGAACATGCAACATACTTGGCGGTAAAACGAGTCTATAGGCCACAGTTCCTATTCGATCGAGAATTTCAAATGGGCCAATAAAATCGAGGGTTAAGATTTCCTCTCTTCATCGATTCTTGATTCTAGAATAACGCCCTCTTGAACCTTCTTCTTCACATTTATCAGCTCTGAGTATGTAGCTTGCACGACTTTAACTTTATCGATTAAGTCGATTCTAATCGTATATTCGTTATCTTCACGTAGGTTTGTATATTCGCACTCGCATACGATCTTCTACTCAACGCGTCAGCTACCACGTTTTCTTTTCTACGATGGTATTGAATGGTACGATCGTAATCTTCAACAGCTCGAGTCAACGTCTTTAGCGCATGTTACGTTCATTTTAGTTGAAGAAATATTTGAGAGTTTAAGAAATGGGTTTTGTACTGGGGTCAATACAAAATTCGATTTCACGCTCTAAGAGTAGGCTAGGAAGTCTTCATGAATACGTCAGAAAATTTATTAACGATAGAAATATCATTCAAAACTGTGACCTTCATCCAAGACTTGGATAGTACGTCACATTGATACCTATCAACTTACCATCTTCATTCACGATGTCGCCTACAGAAAGTTTGGCTTCGGTGCATTCCACGCAAGGAAGTCAACAACGAAAGGATCGGGATTTTTACTTATGGGTTGATATGACAATGATTGACTTTAGTGGTTTGGTTACTTTGAATTCGCATAACAGGTTGGTTAGGAGTATGAAAACTAACAACCTTACGAAAAGCATGATGAGTAGTTAACCAATCGTTTCCAAAAATCACATCAAAGACAAGTATTTTCAAAGAGATAAGATCGACAGATAACGTGAAAGTGTTGATTTGAACAAGATTTATAAATAGTGGAGGTAACGAAGGTTTCTCCCAACTAAGTTTAAATAGATATATCAAAGTCTAGTTTCTCCGGAGTCAAATTTAAACATTGAGCGCAAATAGGAGAAATAAAAGAGTGGGTAGAACTGGTATTTAATAAGATATAAACTTCGCAAGAGTTTATCATTAACTTACCCGTAATAACTTCGTTCGGGTTCCTCGATAAACGCTCTCACTTAAACTACCGGATTTGACTTTGCTATAGGGTACATTCCACCCTTAAGTGCTTCTTCACATTCCTGGTCTATGATTTGAATGGGGATGACCGCTCTGCACAGGGTAATTCCGAATTCGATATTGAATTATCCCAATTGTTATCCAAAAAGCAAAATCCATTTCATCTATTTTGGCCTTATTGGATCAGACGTCTTTTCTACAATATCTACGCGTCGTGCGGCTTTTACCCATGCATCATCTATTCTCCTTCGTTCAGTTGTTTCTTCTTTCATCCGAACTTTGATCATAACATTATCTGATTCCATCTCTAATATCTTATACTCTGCCAAAGAGTGCTTCTGTTCAAGCATCGCACATCGGGTAACACAATTCTCTTTGCCCCACGACCACCTGCCGTTCTTTAGCCTGCTCTTCTAACTCATGAATACGATTTTGAAATTCTAAATTTTGATCATAAACTTTTTCTAACCAATTCTCCTCAGGTTCCTCTTCTTCCTCACTATCAGCTGCTACCTCTACAACTAGCTAAGATGCAACTATTAGTTCTTCACTTTCCACGTAGATATCTCTAATTTCTTCTTCGTCTGACATCACATTAACCTGATTAGTGATTAAAGGTGTCTCAATGGTCTCATTCACTCCATTGCTAACATTTTCAGCTGCCATTTTCAAACACTGTCACAAAACAAGAGTTAATTAACATATCACATATTATCTCTATACTCTGACCGACCAATTAAATACCAAATAAACTTAGGTAGGTCATACTAGCGAAGGAATTTCCCGTCTCTCCCTTCCTAGTTCTTGTCTCACATCTCAGCAAGGGATCATATACCTAAGCTTTGATACCTACTGTGACGCCCCCAAAACAGGTATACATCACTCTTCTTGAGTCGCCAAATACATGGTACAAAATTCAAATAAAACTTAATAATACAGCTGTCGTGTAAATTATGATAAAACATAAACTGAGAGTTTTAATAAGAATATTGTCATCTAGACAATATCCACACTCAAAGGAGTCCTCATTACATTTATTGTCACACTATTTAACAGAATAGTGAGGACTACTAATGCTATTATTTGGACCGTCACTCCGTTCCCCGACTAGTCCCAGCTATATTCTCATTTCTTAAAGAGAACAGTGAAAGAAAGGATGAGCTCAACTAGCCCAGTAAGAAATATTATGACTAAGATAATGCAGAATAAATTATCATTAGTCTTCAACAATGTTAAACTGATAAAATATAATAGACATCAAGTTTAACTGTAGCGAAATAAGCAATCCATTAGAAGAATCAAGTAGAGAATAAAATCTACTATCTTCTATGATTTAAAAAGGTTTTTCATCACTTTTATCGCTGAAACTCAGCTTAATAAATAATTCACATCATCCCTGCACTACATCCAAGGATATTTATTAGTATCACGACCACAAATTATCCATGCACTACGGGCCAAAGATAATCGTGTTTTCATCAACGGTTCTGATAGTGCCATAAAATAATTCATCTTTGCTCCCTTGGCCGAAGAGAATCCATAGCCATAATCATACCAAAAACTGTCTATCAATGCACTACGGGCCAATGAGGACTTTTTCCATATCATTTATAACATTATGGTCATGATTACACCGAATAATTCCTGGTCATAATCATACCAAGTCCATCTATGCACTACAGGCCACAGATGACTTTCAACAAAATTAAACATGAGGATGATAACAATGATATAAGAATTCAATAAAATAAGTTCAAGAATTAATTTATCCAAGAACTAATAACGTGCATATTGTCAACATGATACTTCTTTGTAGAGTAAAATTCAAGAATGCTCAGAAGAATATTTTCATGAAAAGATACTAGATGAAGCGCAAATATCAAGGATATACCACTAATTTTATGGAGTATAGAAGTCAAAGCTTTAACCAACTGAGTATAATAAAGTATGGAATAACAAAAAAAATCACCATGCATGTGGTACTTCGCATAGACAGGTTATTCCAACAGAATAATAAAGAATGGAATAACAATAGAAATCACCATGCATGCGGTACTTCGCATAGACAGGTTATTCCAACAGAATAATGAATAACGGAACCAGGACCGGCGTAAAACGCACAGACATGATATTTCAACAGAATAATAAAGACGGAACCAGGTTCAGCGTAAAACGCACAGACATGATATTCCAACAGAATAATAAAGAATGAAATAACAACAGAATTTCACCATGTATGCGGTACTTCGCATAGACTGAATATTCTAGCAGAATAATAAATAATGGAATAACAGAAGTTTCTTCATGAATATGATAAAAAATTAATACCCTTTACCTTTGAAAGAAGAGTATTCCGACTGGTAGGGCGATGATATACTCGAAGAAAACTTGCACTACGCTCAAAGCTTTCTTAAACTCTAAAGAAATACGCTCAAGATTATAGAAGAAGAATTCTCTCTATAGTTTCTCTCTCTAGAGTTTCAGTGAATTCGTAAGAAATAATGAAGGAATGATCTTCTATTTATAGGAGAATGGACTGCATAGTAACTAATTTATGAACGGTCCAGATTGATTTACTTTTAAACGGACGGTCCGGATTGATTTAATAAAATATTCTAATAAAACAAAATCTTTTAAATAAAATATAATATATTTTATTTATAATGTAATAAAACGAATAACTTTATAAAAGTATTCTGTTTTATATAAAAAGATTTTACTATGCAAAATACTATGTAACACTATGCCTAATAAAATTTAATATATTCTAATTATTGTCTAATAAAACAAATAACTTTATAAATGTATTCTGTTTTATATAAAAAGATTTTACTATACAAAATACTATGCATAATACAATATTATATATTTTATTTATAGTCTAATAAAATGAATAACTTTATAAAAGTATTCTGTTTTATATAAAAAGTTTTTCTGTTTTATTATATTAATAATACTAATAAAACAAAACTTCATCATCATTATTATAATTCACACTATTAATCGACCAGGTCGTTCCCAGGAAAGAGGGAGCTTTCTAATAAGACTTTCTCCCTATTGGCGCGCAATTAGGTGACCAAACCTCTTCTTGGCAGAACTTCTAGACATCGTTAATAGTGCAAATAATAATATTAACAACTTGTCATCTCAATTATTGATTTAATAATATATAAAATATCGACAATAATTGAATCAAATAACTTGAGATACTATGTAGCAATTACTATAGCAATAATTGAACAAAACTGAGTGACTTCTCACGTAAGCATCAATAATCAATACCGTGTGCTACTATGCAACCACGCGTATTACTGTACTTTTACTACTGAGTAGTTCAACAGTATTTAGGATAAAACTTCCGCCGTTATTTTCATAAAAATATTTTTGTCATTTTCTCAATCCGACAATAATTCTGTTGTGGGGTCCACCAATGATTGTGCCGTCGTACGAATATTCTCTGTTAAAACGAATATTCCCCGACCAATCGAATATTATATAACAACTTACATACTTTGCAAAATTTATAAATACTACCCACAACTATAACATTTTCTCAAATTCACACCATAATATTCAAAAAAATATTTTGAGAAATTTAAATCTTTATTCATAAAATCTGGAGTCTCACAATAATGTTGATTTGGTCACCATTCACAATATTGTATTATTTTTAATGTTTCAGTTGTACTTTATTTTACGATAAAAAAAGGTGTGAGATAGTACATCAGCAAAAAAAGTGTAACTACAAAAATATATGTTTACTGTGAGTAACCAATAACCAGACATATGATAACCTTTTTATTGATGTAAGGTAACCGTGTGTTACACAATATTGAATAATATTTTATATTTTTTTCTTCTTACATTAAGTAAGAGAAAAATCACACGATTACTCTCTGATTCTGGTTTAATAAGATAAAGAAAACAAATACATGTAACACTTGGTAACTGTTCTGAATTTTTTTTATGACTATTTGATTATCTATAAAAACTAAAATGGTTACATGTATATTAAGGTTTGGCTACCGACTGCATCATATTCAAAATAATTTTATTTTTAAAATGTTATTTATAAGTAACAAACATGATAAAGTTCTGTCACCCACTAATCTGCATTTGGTTACCTCTAAAGGAAATAGTACAAAAAATTCAATATGAACAAACAAACAATGTCAAACTACTGGTAATAGAATCAAAGACCAATCAACAATATCCAACTATATAAGACTAGTAACCAATACACAATCAACAGATTTTCAAAACCAATTTAATCAACCTTCATATTGTCAAAAAGTACATAATAACCAATTCAGAATATAATAGTAACCAAACGAAACAACTAATTAGTAATTGAAGTACAATATTGGATAATTATATAGTTGTTGAGTAAAGAGGTGCCATCGGGCGGAGCGCCGCTGAGTAAAAAGGTGGAAGAAGGATTTCTTGAGAAGTTTTTGGCGATGAAGATTTTGCAGGGGTATGAATTGACAAAATCGACCGAAATAATGTTGGTGATGATTTTGTTAGAAGAAAGTAGAAGATACGGGTCGACGAGATTGTTGGTGCCAAGCATGGAAGCGAATATTGTTGATCCAGAGAGCGGAGAGGTATTGCCGGTTAATCGGAATGGGGAGCTTTGGCTTAGAGGTTTCACTAATTTGATACATCAGTGAAAACAAAATATTTTATTTGTGAATAAAATATTGAAAATGTATTAATTCTGTAAATATTTTATGAATGCACTTTAGTTGTAATTTTTTCTAACAATGTACTAGAAAGTGTAAATATCCCTTTATTTTATCATATTGTGGTCAAAATGTTATAAATATATATTTAAATACAATTTAGATCTTTTTGATTATCAAACATATTTTTGCTTAAACTGTTTAGAAGGTTAAAATGGTAAAAATACCGTTATTCAGACATTTTGAAAAATTAGTTATCAAGCATCATTTTTTCATTCAGATACAATTCTGAACAGAGACTATATATTATTCAAATGTCAAAACTGTTTAAATTTTTAACACTCAATTTTATTAAACACCACCTAAATATATTTTTAATTTTGGAAACAACGACGGAGTATAACTGAAGGTTTTGCTTTTTGTTCTTATTCCTATCTTTTCCCTTCTATTCTTTTTCCTTTTTTAAACATTTGAAAGAACAAATATCAATCCCGTTAATTAAAGTAAAAAGAAAAAAAGAAAGTAAAATTAGAGAACCATGGATATGAATAATAATATAGAGAAATTCAACTAATACTAAACTTATTATTTTTTTTTATTTTAAAATTAGAAATATATTTTAATTTTTGAGATCAAACGACGATATATTAAATTTTAAAATTAGTATAATTTTATGTGTAAAATTTCTATATTTATTATGTGTAAAATTAGTTTTTTCTTGAGGAAAATTATTCCACAACGGTATTGCTCAAAAGCATGCAAGAAACAGTAAGCACCAATTTTTCCCTTTAGAAAACAGTATTAATAAAGAAATGTATATATTATTATTATTATTATTATTATTAAAGTAGTAATGTTTAAATCTTATTTTTATTTTTTAAGTAATTAGTATGAAGTCGTAGGGATAAGTTTGGAAAGTTAATAAATTAATAGGAATAAAAAAAGAAATAGATAAAATTATAAATTATGCGTGTTCAATTATATTATATGTATTTTTTTCATAAGACCATGTCATTTTCTTGTTATTATGGCAGCGATTAATATGGACTAATCTATGGATACTACTACTACTACAGTGAGTACTAGCCAGGCCCAGGGTCCAGGGAAACAGATTAGAGAAATTCAACAACATTTAAGTATTTAAGATGGATCAACAAGGCCGATCGGCCAGCAATCTGCATAGCGCGTCTACACCACGTTCAATCAGACGGCGCGTTAATACCTTCTTCGAACTGTTTTTACTAGCCTATCTTGTACGAACATCCAGTCCACAACATATTTCACAAAATCTGTCCCTCCCCTTTATCGCCGGGTTTTACCCACTCTCTCCATTCAATCACCACCACGCACTTTCTCTCTCTTAACCATGAACCACCACCCTCATCCACCGCCGCCCCCCATTGACCTGAAAACCACCACCCAAATCTTGAAACAAACCACCACAATATTCACATCTCACTTCCACACGCTCCTCTTTCTCTCTTTCCTAATCCTCACCTTCCGCTCCAACGTCGAAAATGGGTCCAACTTTCTGACCTCTTTCATCGACCGTGACCCCTCTCTAAAATCCCTCCTCTCTCGTATCGACATTTCCGGCCGATCTCACCCCCTCTCCCAGCAGCATCAGCATCCCCTCCTTGGCCGCCACCACCGCCGCCGCCGTCCCTTCCTCCAGCTCACCCGCGTCGGCACCCTCGATGACGACTTCTTCTCTGGCGACGATCTCTCCGATCGATCCCTCTTCGGCTCCCTCCCCAAACCACAGCCCAATGACACATTTATTATACTCGATAAGTTTAAACCCAGCTTAGGGTTTTCTAATCACATCGTCGATAACGGAATCAGGGTTCCCGAAATCATCCGTTCTGGGTTTTCTCTCAAAGCCCCTAACGAAGAACCGGAATCTGGGAGTGATTTTACAACTAACGAGGATGATTCAGATGAGAGGGTAGAGGGAAACGACAAAGAGACAGGAAAAGAACACCAAAATTCAGTTCTTGATTTGCAGTATTTGTTTAAGGGTTTGGAGCTGGGAAGACGTGATGCGACTGCATTGATGTTTCTTGTTGGAATTCTTTCTGCTTCATATGGGTATGTAATTCTAGGATTTCTTGTTACATATTCATGGGTTCTTGGAACTGTTTTTGTTTTGGTGGTAAATGATCTGGTAGAGAGGTATAAGTCACTGACTGCCACTGTTTGGGATGGTTCTAATTTGGGTCTCAAAAGGCTATCTGGATTTATTCTTATGAGGTGGGCTGTCAGGGATGCATTGACCCAGCTTTTGGGAATTTGGTTCTTTGGTGAAATTGATGATCACTACTTATTTTTCAAGATTTTTGTCAGATTGAAATTGATGCCTTTTTCTGTTATGGCATCGTGGGTTAGAGGGTATGAGAAGGAGAGTGCATGTTTTCTGGTAACGTGGTTTTTGTTAGATACGTTGTTAGCATTTATTTTTGCTGTGGATGCTTGGGTGGCAATTGCGGACTCGAGGAAGAGTGGGAGGGAGGTTGTGAAGGAAGGCTGCCATTTGTTGTCCACAATGTTGAATCCGGCTATAAACATCAAGTGCTTGGAAGGAATGGCTTGTGGGTCATTAACGAGATGGATACTGGCTGGATGTTTTGGGAGATTGTTTGCCTCAACTTTCCAGTCTGTTATGGAAGTTTATTTTATGGTGGCTTGGTTGATATATTACTTTGCTGCGAGGTCTAAGGATGCTACTTCTCTTCGAAGGACATTCGGACGGAGAGAATTAGAAGGCTTTCTTGAGGGTATTAGATAATACTTGGTGGAGATCTGGTTGATGATTCACTTTCAAGCCTCAGTTGTGACATTGAGTGGTAATCTTTTTGGTGCTTTGCGTGTTCAATGTTCAGTGTAAATGTGATTCAGCACTACCCATTGTTTACTGACATCACCACGTTGTGTTGTATGTACTTTAACACAAGGCAATATATAGATTGTGTATATTTCCGCAAGAATGCTTTCTTTGTGTATGATATGTCTTTGCATATTGTTGTCCTTTATCAGTTTTCTTGGTAATATAGTTTGGAGGAAGGAAAGGGATGGATATTGATTGCCCCTCCTATTTTGGTTAGCTGGGATATAAGAGGAAAAGAATGGTAACAAGTCTCCTCTTGCTCAGAATAAGAAATACATAGGAGTAAGAAAAATAGGAATAAGGCATTAAATAAATGTAATTGTAATGAAAATAAAATGTGTAAATGAAAATAAAACGTGTAGGAGATAGTGAAAGAATACATTTAAAGCTATACAAAAAGTATTTGTTATGCAATATAAGTGCAGAGTATTTATTCACCAACTCTTATATTTCTCTGCATCTCCCAATTTTTGGAGGAAAGTAGTTTCAAGTGTTTAACCCTATTATCTCTTCCTTTCCTTCCTCTCTTCAAAAATCATCCTAACTCATCGTATAGTCCTTATTCCTTTAAAACCCTGAGCCCTCCCATCCAAACAAAGTCTCAGTTTGCATTGTTACCCTTGATTCTGGTTTGAACCTCAGTTCTTCTGTAATGGACATTTTTTGTTTATAGACCTATGAAACAATTATGGTGTAAGAGCTCCCCGGCAACCCTACCCCCTCCTCCCCCCAAAAAAAAGAAGAAAAAAGGACATCATATGGGTCTTAATATGCATATGATTGATCTTGTGAAGTCAGGAAGAGAAATTTCTTTATTTAATATTAAGCGAGGCAATAAGAAGATATTAAAAATACTGAAAAAAACATAGCTATAAGCCTATAACAGGCTTAGTGGGGGTCTAGCTTACACTTTGTATAGGATTTCCATTGATCCTCTAGGCTGTACTATGAGTTTGGGTGGCATTAATTCAGTATCTTTATCCAGGCTATTTCTTATAGAAGATGAGATTCCTATGCAAGTGGTATGCAAATCATTAGCCTACTTTAATTTTGACTTTCCCCCTCCTAAATATTAATGTTTGCTTTTGAGTTTTGACACACTTGCCCATAATTTTTCTTAATATTTTTTCCCTAGTAAATAAGTTTTTCTCTTTGAAGTTTAATAATAAAGAAAAAAATGATACAAAAGAATAACCTCTAGGTCTTTGGTTCGAATCCCCATATCTAGGCCAAAATTACCTATAAAAATTGAGGGAAAAAAAAATCTAACTGTGTCCATTGATATCCTTAATATTTGAAAAACAAAAGTCAACTGAAAACAAAGCAAGTAGGGCTCTCATTTCAACTTTCAAGATGGAGAGAGTATAATATTTGTTATCATGGGGGGTTACTTTCCCCTCTCTTTCATTGATAGTTCTCTGAGTTTATATTTATATGAATTTCTCAATGTTGTGAAGTGCCAAAGTTGGTGGAATTATCCTGCCAAAAGTACTTGGTAGTAGGTACTGCATACTGCCAATGGGAGAGAATCCATTTCTATACTCTCTCACTTCTACAGGTGCTACTTGAACTTCTCTTACCTGCTCAAATTCATTATTTTTCATCTCTATGGAGCTTGACATAGCAACAATGGAGACAACAAATTAGATGGCAATCTCATGCATCCTTTTGTTACAATTGTCCTTCCTTTAGGTTAATATATAAATGGTAAGACATTATGTGCTTTACCTTATGTGTCTTTTGATGTATATGAAGTAAAATTAGCCATTCTTCCTTTCTATCTTACTCTTGCATGAAAAATTCTGTCATGTCCTATAATTACTAATCCTAGAGAAGTATTTTGTCTTATACAAACCTTCACCATTATCTCTTCCCTATCTCTTCATAAAAACTGAATAAATTGAGAAATAAAGATTGAGATGATATTTCTGGGGAAAACGAGTAAGAAATCTACTTATAGAACTTAAAGACGTTTGGGGTGTTATTAGAACAGTATCACAGCACAACTTTTAAGACATGTTTTTGGTAATTACACATATTTTTTTTTAATTTATAAAAAAGGATAATCAAGCAAAATTCTGAGGATACGCACCTGATTATCCAAAATATCTGCATTGAGTTTTCTACTATTCTTTTCAGGAGAACGTAGCCTTGAACTGATTTTCAGGATTTGCTTTGTTTACCATTTTAGATGAACTGATAGATGTTTATATGTACACACTATTCAAAGGTGCTTTGAAAATAAAATATTGCAGAGAAGACATATTAGATCTGTTTGCTAGTCTGGTTAACCTCGTGTGCATTGCACATCATTTTGCTTCCTCAATCGTAAAATACTCACTTCTCGTACTATCACCACTACTAGTCAATGACTACCACTTGCTTGAAACTAGAAGTACCTTGCCGGGCTGTTTATGATTTTTTTTACACTATTGAAACTTGCTTGCATTAGAAACTGCTATGCACGAAGAACTTAATATGTTTATTATTTTTAACTTTTTAAGTATCTTAGGGATTCCACATCATCTGTGATTGGCATTTGTGACAACAATTGATTTGGATATGTCTTCTGTCTTTTCCCTTTCTCACCTAACTTCAGCTTCAAGTTTTATGGTTTCACTTCAATAGTTTATATATGCAAGATGTGTTTCTTTTTTCATCTATTCTTCATTGTTTGTTCATCCCTCTAAATGTGATTATTTGTATGTGCACGATATTCTTCTTCCTACATTTTCTTTTCCTCTCATCACATGAGTAATATATGTTATCAGGTGATTATGTCAAAATCAGGACCTATGCTTGCCTTTTCTTCAATCTTAGCTGCAGTATTTTTTTATTTCTTGTATGGCATTATGAGATGCCTAAGATGTTACCTTCTACTCCCACTTTCAGCCCCAAGTAAAGAGTAGCAAGCAACAAACCATGTAATAACTCTACTCACATGGCCCCACGTAGCACATGATTAAATTCCTAAAAGTCACCTTTGAAGATAAGTATTGTCTGAACTAGTGAAATTCTTCTTTTGCATTGGCAGTGCTTGTTTAGATATCATAGTTCATTTTGTTTGGGAAAAGTCATGCATCCCACATAGGAAAATAAGTAGGAGGATCAATATACATGAATGGACTTGAGACCAATTGGCTTAAGCTTTTGGGTTAGGATTGGCTCAGCATTGCCAAGGCGTAACAAATGTTATTAATGCCTATGGTGAAAATTTTGGAATACAAAAAAAAAAGCTCTCAAGATGAAAGGAAAAAGGTGAGCCTATGGTGAAAATTTTGGAATACATAAAAAAAGCTCAGGATGCAAGGAAAAAGGTGGCGTTTGAAGAAGATGAGGATGTTGACTCCTCTGTCTATAGTTAGGAATTCGCTAGCTTGAATAGGTTGGGCTCAGCTGAGCTTGTTGTATGGATAGGTCAGACATGAGGTACAGATTGTTGGGATAAGAGCTTGTATGGATGTGTCAGACATGAGGTAGAGATTGTTGATAAGATGCTCAATTCCAAATGCAAGGCTTGGAATTAAGTTGCCAAATAAAGCTTTAGTAAATTTCTAAATTTTATTATCTAAAGGCTTATGTATCTTTGTAAGTTGCAGTTTTACTGCCAGGGTCCAAGCTTATTTGAGGTTTTGCAGTTGTATTATCTTTGAATTCTTTGCAGCAATCTTCATTTTGGTTCCATTACTTCTAGCAAGGCTGCAAGGTCTAATCATGCATGAATGATGCTTGGATCATCTGAAGCAGTTTCCTGGAAATTTGGTAGCGTTGATTGCATTATTTTGGCCTTATGAGTACGCCTCGTCTGTTATATGTTTCTGGGGATATAGACTGCATTTTCAGTCTTAAAGTAGTCTACTAATGACCATCTTGTTTGACTTATTGAGTAGAATGATCAATGGGTAATATCTTGTTTCAAATAGCGGGCCTCAAATGATACTTGATCTTCCTCTGCATGTAATTTTAATCTCCCATAGGTCTCATCTTTGGATTTTGAATTGCTGTTGTATGGAATATCCCCACACCCTACCTTGTTCCTAGTCAGCGAACCATTTTCGGTTGCTCTATATGCGTGCATGTTATGTTCATAGTTGTCACGGTGTTGCCTAGGCGTCCAGGCGATGGAGTAGCTGGCACGACGAGGGTCGACTTGAGGTGAAGGCGACACCGTGAGACGCTGAGCTGCCAAGGCGTACACCTTAGCAACTTTGACCCAATTTAAATGTTTAACCCATCTACCCATCTGATGACCCATGAGCATAATAGCCTTGACCCATTGATTAAAAAAAAGGAGAAAGAGAGGTAAAACCCTTATCTGTATACTTCAACCCATCGCAACTCGACTTCATCGCGACAAATCGAATCGCAACATCTCCTTCAACCCATCATAGTTCGACTTTATCGCGACTTTATTTGGACTCGATCGCGACTCCATCGCAGTCCCGTCACATTTCAAGTGCTCAACCACCATCACAAACCATTGGAACCATTGATGAGTCAACCCAGCCTTCTCTAACACACATTTTTCTTGTTCTTTTTTCTTTGCTTTGCTTTGACCTTCTCTCACCTAAATTGAGTCAACTTGTCCATGCCTTGACCTCTCTGTTTCACTGCAACATGTGTTTCTCAGTTTCTCTCTTTCTTCATCTTTTCTTTTTTTCAGAAGGTTTGAACAAATAAATAAAGGAACTTTATGTTTCTCTTATGGAACAAAAAAAATTGTTTCACTGCATGTATGTCAAGTGCCAACTACCAACTTTACATATATTTATTATTTACAGACGCAATGTCATGTTTAAAACTAAAACAATCATCTTTAATATGGGAAATTTAAGTTAATATAGGCAGTGTCTGTCATCTGCTAACTTTACATATATTTATTATTTATAGAGGATGTGTCATGTTTAATATAGGCAGTGTGTGTCAACTGCCAACTTTAATTACACTTTATTATTTGACAAGTTGATGTATTTATTGCAATAAATGTGTATTGAACATTAAGATATAATTATTTTTAAACTAGTAATATACTAATACATTCACAAGTAAAAATAAAAATATGTCAATGACTCAATTGTCTCTTATATTTTTTGTTTGATTGTATTTTGTGAAATTAGAAAACAAAATGGCGAAAAGTTTGGGAGCTGATAGTTATGATATAATCAAGGACCCGAAAAGAAAGGTCAAATCAAATAATCCAGGTAGGAAATATATGTATCGATCGGATATAAGTAATTAATAAGGATATAATGCAATGTATCCTTTGTGGGAAGCAATGTCCTTTGGAAATCAAAAGGTTGAAGCAAGAAATTTTGGAAATGTAGCGAAGTGCCCTAAAACAACAACATAAATTATGAGGGAGATGAAAGCGGCTTTGAATAATGGAAAGATGAACAAGCCAATTGAACTAGATGATGATGATGATGATGATGATGTAGTAGAACTATAAGAAGAGCAATCATATGCTCCTCTGGCTTCCAATGCTTCTTCAAACACTATCCCAAGTTCTAGGACCACTTCCAAAAAGAAGAAAGTTATTTTTCAATTCCAAAAACCACAACCAAAAGCTCCAACAAATACGGTTGAAGCACTTCTAAGGAAGACTCTCGAAGAAGTTGCAAATGAAAGGCATAACAAGCGTTTGAGCCAAATGACTATTAAAAATCGTTTTAAGACACCAGAGGAAAAGAAGAGATCGAGTTCATATGCACATTACTAACTTTTTCTATGAGTGGCATACCATTCAATGATGCAAATTCAAGGAGCTTTGAGGTAATGATCGAGTCCATATGGTAATAAATATGGGCCGTGTTTAAAGTCTTTAACGTATCATGAGTTGAGGGTTCTTTTACTTGAGAAGGCAAAGACGAAAATCGATGAGTTAAAAACTAAACATGAAGTTTCTTGGAAGCAATATGGTTGAACACTCATATCGGATGGTTGAACATATAAGAGCGGAAGACACTTGTTGAATTTTCTTGTTAATAGTCTGGAGGGTACTTACTTCATGGGTTCTGTTGATGCCTCCAGTCAATCGCAAGATGCCACAATGTTGGCAAATCTACTTGATAGTAAGATTGAGGAAATTGGCCCCGAATATGTTATTCAGATGGTCACGAATAATGCCTCTAATTACAAGGTAGCGGGGCATATATTAATGGAGATGAGACCTTTACTGTTTTGGACACCTTACGCTACTCACTGTTTAGATCTTATGCTAGAGGACATAGGCAAGTTGAAGCAATTCTAGACCACAATCACAAATGCAAGAAGAATTGCAACATTCACTTACAGGCATGGTCGTCTTCTTGTTGCGATGATGAAAAAAACAAATAGGAGGGATATTGTGAGACCCGTAGTTACTAAATTTGCTACAGCTTTTGTGAGACCCCAAATTTTATGAATAAAGATTTAAATTTCTCGAAATATTTCTTTTGAATATTATGGTGTGGATTTGATATAATATTATAGTTGTGGGTAATATTTATAAATTTTGCAAAATATGCAAGTTGTTATATAATATTCGATTGATCGTGGAATATTCTTTTTGTCGGGAATATCCGTACGACGGCACAATCATTGGTGGACCCCACAACAGAAGTATTGTCGTAGTTAGAAAATGACAGAATTATCATTTTATAAAAATAACGGCGAAAGTGTTACCGTTAAAACTGTTGAACTACCCGGTAGTAAAAGTACAGTAATACGCGTGGTTGCATAGTAGCACACGGTATTGATTATTGATGCTTACGTAAGAAGTCACTCAGTTATACTCAATTATTGCTACAGTAATTGCTGCATCATATCTCTCATATTATTGATTCGATTATTGTCACAGTATCATCTGCATAATATTTTATATATTATTAAATCAATAATTGAGACGACAAAGTTATTCATATTATTAAATTGTAATATTTACAATGTCTAAAAGTTTTGTCAAGGAGAGGTTTGGTCATCTAATTGCTCGCCAATAAGGAGAAATCCTTATCGAAAATCCCCCTTTTTCCTAGGAGCGACCTGGTTGTTAAATATTGTGAGTTATAATATTAATGATGAATAAGATTGTGTTGATTAAAGATGAAATTGATAGTTTTATTGTGTTGGAATTATTAGTGTTAGTGAAAATTGACATTTATTCCGATGATAATTGATGTCTGGGGGTTATATTGATAAATCGGATAATTAATCGGATAAATGAGCAATTAATTGCTACTAATTCACATGCTTATATAACTATTTGTTCACATGTGTGTACTATTGAGTCACATTCACTTACTATTAGGGGAGTTGGTGCAAGATTGATAATACTTGCATGACTAAGTTAAAAATGGAGGTATAGATGGAGGTACTATACTGTAATTCATATTTTCACATGATTATAACTATTGATTCACATGATTGAACTATTGAATCATATTATTTACTATTAGGGGAGGTGGTGCAAGTTTGATAATACTTTCAGAACTAAATTAAAAATGAAAGAAAAGTTGAAGGTATTGTAATGTAATATTTCGAGCCCCAAAACGTGCAATTATCGAAACAATATTTTCCTATAAATAGAAGCTCATCCTTCCTTCATTTCTCACCAATTCACTAAAGCTTTAGAGCAATTATTATAGAGAGAAATTATAGAGAGAACGAAGAAGAGAAGTCTGCTACCTCTCTACTCCAGTATCCAGTTTCTTTCTAAGGTAAAGGATATTGTTATTATAGTAAGGGATATTATTTCTTTCGTATTCATGAAGAGAGCTATTGTTATTCCGTTCTTTATTATTATGTTGGAATAACGTGTCTATGCGAAGTACCGCATACATGGTGAAATTCTTCTGTTATTCCATTCTTTATTGTTCCGTCGGAATATCCAGTCTATGCGTTTACGCATGACCTGGTTCCATTCTTTATTATTTTGTCAGAATATCCTGTCTGTGCGTTTACACATGACCTGGTTCAATTCTTTATTATTCTGTTGGAATATCTTGTCTGTGCGGATTGCGCATGACATGGTTCCATTATTTATTATTCTGTTGGGAATAAACTGTCTGTGCGGTCTATCGCATGCATGGTAAATTCTTCTGTTATTCCATTCTTTATTATTCTGTTGGAATAACATGTCTATGTGGATTACCACATGCATGGTGAATGATCATTTGTATTCATTCCTTATTAAATTGTGAAAATGATCTGTTTACGTGGATTACCGCATGGCGGATGAAAATTCATTTGCAGTTTCGTAATTTTTCTGACCTTCAAAAATTTTGAAAAAATTTAAAATGATAATTTGATGAGTTTTCTATATTGTGTCCAAAGATGGCGATTTTTAGATGTATAGATTAAGAGTTATAGATTTTATGGGAAAAGACTATTTTAAAAGTAAACCCTTATAACTCTTTGTGGTTACCTCTAAAATTGGTGAAATTTTTATTGGGAGTACATGTATATAAGAGGAGTATACCCTGTAAGTTTCGGAATTTTTGGACATTTTTTTTTATTATAAATGTCTAAATATTCGACAGTTTTGGCCATATGAAAAATAGTAAATGAATTTTTAAAAATTCCGAGAAAATATATGTTCAATATGGGACTATATTCTGTTAAATCTCAGAAAAAAATATTTTTGGGACTGATTTGGTATTTTTTTATGAAAATAAACTTAGTTATGAGTAAATGAATTAAATATGTTATGTAAAGTAACAAAATTGGAAAATAGGATTTTATGGCTTGGGAATCCTATATAGGGTATATGCAGATTTTTGATGAGGGATTTAATCATTGGTGATGAAATCTTATGAGTATGGCATTTTTTGAATGATTAAATGCATTATTTGGTAAAGTGTAAACAATTAAATTAAATTAAATTGTTTATACGTTTAAGAAGTGATTAAAATATTGTTATAATATTAACAATATTAGATTATGAGTAAGTTAAGTGATGAATAATATTTGGATAAATTTAAAGTTTTTAATATTTATCCTTGTTTTCGTTTGATTAATGTTTATATTATTGTCATCATCCTCATGCATATATTGTGATGAAAGTCATCTTTGGCTTACGTGCAGAGATGGACTTGATATGATTATGACCAGGGATTATTCGGTATAATCATGACCGTAATGTAACGAATAATGTGGTAAAAGTCCTCATTGGCTTGTAGTTCATTGGTGGACAGTTGTTGGTATGATTATGACCAGGGATTATTCGGTATAATCATGACCAAGGATTATTTGGTATAATCATGACCATTGATGATTACATGAATGTCCTTGGCCGTGGTGCAGTGATGATATGGTTTATTTATTAAGTTGAGTCTCAACGATAAAGTTGATGAAAATCTGTTTAAATCATAGAAGATAGTAGATTTTATGCTCTACTTGACTCTTCTAATGGATTGCTTATTCCGCTGCAGTTGTTGATCTAAAACTTGTTGTCTATTATATTCTGTCAGTTGTTATACTGTTGAAGGCTAAGGATAATTTATTCTGCATTATCTTAGTTATAATATTTCTTATTGGGCTAGTTGAGCTCACCCTTTCTTTCATTGTTCTCTTCAGGAAATGAGAATATAGCTAGGACGAGTCGGGAAACGGAGTGACGGTTCAGATGATAGCATTAGTAGTCCTCACTATTCTGTTAAATAGTGTGACAATAAATATAATGAGGACTCCATTGAGTGTGGATATTGTCTAGATTATAATATTTAATTTGTATTAAAACTCACAACATATATTTTGTCGTATTTTACACGACAGTTATATAATTAAGTTTTTATTTGTATTTTGTACCATGTATTTGGCGACTCAAGATGTGTGATGTATACCTATTTTGGGGCATCACAGCTTTACTCACATTGTAGAGTTTGTACAAGCATAAAGATGTATTAAGGCAAAATGTTCATAAGCGAAGAATTGGACAAAATCTAAGTTATCGGCTACCGAAGCAGGAAATAAAGTATGTGATATTATTATTTCAACAATATTTTGATATTATGTTGAGGATTGAATTAAGGCGTCATAACCACTTCTTATAGTCTTGAGGATTGTTGATGGTGATGAGAAACCTGCTATGCCAGAAGTTCTTGCTTCAATGAAATGTGAAAGAAAAAAAATCAAATATACATTTGATAGTAAACAAATATTGTACAAGAAGGTGATTGACATTGTTGAGTGGCGATGGGAAAGCCAAATTGTAAGACCCCGAATTTTATGAAATAAAAGTATTCAATTTTTCTTATAATTACAATTCAGTAAATGGTTAAAATGATAGAAAGTTAAAGTTAAGGGTGATATATGAAATTTTTTCAAAAATACGCAAGTGGTTATAAAATATTCATTGTTGTCGGGGAATATTCGTTTGGTCGTATAATATTCTTTCTGTTGGGGAATATTCGTACGACGGCGCAGCCATTTATGGGCCCCATAATAGAATAACTGTCGAATGAAGAAAAAGACAAATTAAAGTTTTTATAAATAACGGTAGTGATTACTGTTCAATATTTTATTTTTGATTCAATGATTGCTGCGTTGATATTTTATAATTGTCACTACACAGTATTTTTCATTATCAGATCAATAATTTATATTATTTGAATAATATTATCAGATAACATTATTGGCAATGTCTAGAAAGTTCTGTCTAATGAGAGGTTTGGTCACCTAATTGCGCGCCAGTAAGGAGAAATTCTTATTGGAAAGCCCCCTCTTTCCTAGGAACTGCCTGGTTGTCAATATTGTGATTCTGTAATATTATTTGTGAATAATTAATTATTGATTCATATGATGAGGAAAATATTGATTTTATGTAGATATAGATGGAGAAAATTTTTAATGTGACAATTGTTGAAGATTGAAATTTTATCTTTTTCTGATAAAATAATTCATTTAAATATATTATTTTAATAATATATTAACGGTGATGTTTTATAATGAATGTGGAATATGTGAGTATATGGGGAGGAAGAGTATTTTTGTGGCATTAAATGTTTAACACATATTTTGTGTGTTGGTGGACACAATTATTGACCGAAATTTGATTATAGCCTGTAAAATCGTCCGTTTGTGGATTTCGGTCAATTTCTGTTTGGAATTTGGAAAAAATTTCTTCTGCAAAGTTGTAGAGAATTAAATTCCCTATAAAAAATCGCGAGATTTGAATTTTCGGACAAAAGGGCTATTTATTATGAATTATTGAAGTTCCGAAGCTCCGAAATAATTGATTTTTGGAAGTTTAAAATATTTTTAATATGAAAAACGTTTTTTACATTTTGTTTCCCTCATTTAACATGTGTTAGGGGCTGAGTTCTGATATTGAGAGCATACATATGAAGTCTTGGAAAAAAAATATAATATTATTATTTTAATAAATTTTTCTGTTTTGGTGTTCTAAGCAATTTCCTATAAATAGGGTGCTTAGGTTATAATTGAAAATCACACCAGAAATTGAAGTTTTCTCTCTCTATATTATCGAGCGTATTCTTGTGAGTATTTTGAGTATACTTTGAGTATTGCTATACGGTGCAAGTTCGTTCAGTGTTATTCCAGTCAGAGGTACTGTCTTTAGAGGTAAGGGATAGTAAGGGATGCTATTTTCTTCTCAAATGATATTATTTCTTCAATATCATTATGCTGAAATGTTGGTTGGAAATTTTTATCAAATTTGGAACTTTTTCATGTCGGGGTTACTATTCATGAGTTACTATTCACGAGTTACTATTCATGAGTTACTATTCACGAGTTACTATTTATGAGTTACTATTCACGAGTTACTATTCATGAGTACTATTCACGAAGCGTAAAGATGTTTTTGTGAAATTTCTATCTTTTGGTGTCGGAGTTATTATTCACGTATACGGCACTATTCACGAATACGGCACTATTCACCGAAAAATGAAATTTCTTCTTTTTGTCCAAAATATCTATTCTGGATACTAGCTTTTATTGTATCCATGTTTTGATCATTCTTGAATTTTACACCACTATGATTATTTTTGAGGTATTTTTGGACATGGATAAAATAAAGTACGAATCCTTAATCCTTAATCCTTGTCATTTTGTTTCACAGGATTCGTTTCTATAAAAATATTTTTTCATCATCCTCAGTCCTAAATGATGATATAATTGAATATCTTTGGCCTGTAGTGCAAAGATGAATGATTTCTGATGAATATCTTTGGCTCGTAGTGCAAAGATGAACAAGTGTTTAGATGAACATGACCAATTGATGAATATCTTTGGCCTGTAGTGCAAAGATGACTTGTTGATGAATATCTTTGGCCTGTAGTGCAAAGATGACTTATTGATGTATATCTTTGGCCGTAGTGCAAAGATGAATTTATTAGTATGATTATGAACATGAACTGTGATTTGGTATAACCATGATCTTTGATGTTTCAGGTGATAAAAATTATCTTTGCCCTGGATGAGAAAAGAAATTTAGAACAACAATTACGATTATGAGTTATACATGTGATTGTGGACAGGAATTATTGATTGATGTTATAGGGATAAAACATTGTTGGTGGACTTTTAACATGAAGAAGATAATAGACTTTATACTCTATTTGACTCTTCTAATGGATTGCTCATTCCGCTGCAACTATGGTTGAAATTTTTTATCATATACCATATGTTCTAAATCTCTGATTTATTACTGTTGAAGGCTATTGATAATTTATTTATCTTTAGTCATGACATTCTTTACTGAGCTAGTTGTGCTCACCCTTTTGCTTCACAATTCCTTTCAGGTAATACGAGTGTAGCTGGGTCGAGCGGGGGATAACAGGGGAATAGAACGGTGGTCATCATTTAGTAGTTATATTTGGCGAATCAACTAGGGTGAAGCGAACCCAACGTTGGAAGGGTGTTTTGCCACTGTCATACAAGATGTCTAATGACATACCACCTCGTGTCATCATAAGACATGGATGTGCTCATCCACTTGCTGAGTATATCTACCAGCACTATCTATATGATCTTGGAGTCTATTTGAAATATAACTCTCAATTAGAGACAGTGAAGATAATGATATGTCAGGAGAAGACTTGCCATTGGGAAGAATATGATAGTAATCTTCTTGTTTTTCTTTGGGGTCTATTGGGTCAACCAAGGATAATTATGTGGCCATATGATATCTATAATAACCTAGACGCATGGCCTCCCATGTACGAAGGTTTCCTTGAGCACTTCCCAAAGATTCTAATTTCTAAAACAGTTTTCGACTATACCTTTATGTAAGGTGTCATTATGAGGTGCTGTCCACGGTTGGGACATGAGTCACAACTGATATATATTTGTATACAAACTCACAACATATGTGTTGTTGTATTTTGCACGACAATTGTTGTAATAAAGTTGTAGTTGTTTTCTGTACCATGTATTTGGCGACTCAGAATGGGTTGGATGGAATGGACCTATTTTGGGGTTGTTACACAAATGGAGCAAAAATTATATGGGGCTGCGTTGTTTCTCAATCCAGGCAAGTATTTTGATATAAAATAGGAACGTCCGGTGTTAGTTGATACTCTACGAGAAGATTTCAACGCAAAGATGATACCCGAGCTAGATTTACTAGACAAGATAAGTAATTTAGCCGATAACTATGGTACTTCTTGAGATACTTTTGCAAGAGAAATGACGATTAGGCAATGAAAATTAAAGAATCCTTGTAAGTATATTAAAAAAATATATAAAAAGATATAAAAAGTTAAATTATAATTATATACATTCTGTATTTTCTCCTTTTAAAAATATTTATATTTCTTTTAAATGTTTACTAGTTGCTTGGTAGAATGCTTTTGGAGGGCAGACTATTGAGCTATCCTCGTTTGCAAAAAGAATTCTAGGCCTTTGTTGTTGTTTTTCTGATTTTGAGTACAATTGGAGTACATTTGAGTTTGTAGGTACTTTCCATTGTTGGTTCAAAAGTAATAAGTCATTCATTACTAATATTAATTATTTTTTATATAATTAAAATTTTATCTTTAATATTATTATTTTTTGTTTCATTTATTTTAGATTCATACAAAGAAGAGGAATAGATTGGAACACAAACGATTGAGTGACTTGTTGTATGTCTAATACAAACGAAAGATCGAGGTTCCAAAAGAGGCGTGAACTTGGAATTTTTTTTGATCCATAAGCCATTGATGACTTTGAATGGGGTAATGAATGGATCAATAATGAGGCTGATGTTGTTCATCCAGGGGATGATCTTACATGGAATGATATGGATCGAACAACCGGTGCATCCAACACTTTTGAAGGTCGCAATTCTTCAAGGAGGGCTCGTGCTAATAGTACTAATCCCATGACGTACTCTCGACGTGGTGGTGGTTCAACTTCAAGAGAATCAATTAAGTTTGATGGATTCCGACTCCGATGATGAAGTTGATGAAAAAAAGAGAATTTCAAATAATAATGAAGTTGTGGAGGATGATTTTGGATAAAGACCACCTACCTACGCCTTTGAATGAGAGTAGTTCTCGTGGAGACGGAGATGATATTTTTCTTGATGAGTTTGCTTGAACGATGTTCAAAGACTAGTGTAGAAAATCTAGACATTATTTTTGACTTGTTATGTGGTGTTTTATTAGATATTAGACTGTAATATGTGATGGTTGGTTGCAACTTTATTTTTTGTGGTATATGTAGAATTCTTCATTTCTTCTACTAGATTTTAATATCAAAGTGTTTTATTTCTGGATTCTTATTACTAAGTACTTACATAATTGTGCTTTTAATGTTATTCCATAGTGTTATGTTTTGGATTTAATGTATATAAAATTTTATTGTTAATATAATTGTTAAGTAAAATAAATAATATATAAATTGCACAATATTGTAAACGACTTGTCACTATACGGATGCCATGACGGTTGCCTTGGCGTCCTAGCAGTCGGCTACCGCCGTGACGCCGTGACAAATATGGTTATGTTGATTAGAGGCAAAGAAAAAAGTTATAAGGGTCTTTGAGACGGGAACTTTCTCAATAGCCCTCTCAATTCTCTTCAGACTGAGAAAAATAACTAGTTTGCTAGCCATTTACTTCTGGATGACGATGCTATAAAGGCTAAAATAAAATAAAATACAATAGTGTCTAATGTAATTGATGAAAAGTAATCCTTTTCCGAACACGTATATTTCTTGGGGCACTTGTGTTGTTATATGACATGTTTTTATTTACTATGTCTGAATTAATTTAAATCTTCAATATGCTGGGAATTTTTTATCTTACATGATTAAATAATGTACGTGCAAGTTCCTGTAGATGATTGCGATTTAACCAAACAAGTTGATTCTTGATAAACCAACTGAACAAGCAAATAATGTACATTGTTCTTGTTTTCAAGCACAATGTTAAGGTTGTGAATATACATTTCAATTGGCAGACAGGCTACCATTTTAATTTGAGAGTTAAACAGTAGTCATGAATAGAATTTGGTGAAGAACTTTGTGGAATGTTCCCTCAAAGACGAAACGATCCTTTGATTATGTGGAGACGTGGCACATCGAACAACACTGAGAAAGACCTCCTCGTCGCAGGGGATGCAGAGTTTTGAGGCAGCAGTGAAATGATATTCTTCTCGAGCTTTATCTAGCAGTGCCTTAAAAAGTGGGTGATCAAGTAGAGTAATTCTGATTACAAATCTCTTGTACTCGTCACCAACATAGACTACCGTGTGACCCTTTGGTACGTCTCGGGGAATAAAGTTCTCTTCATGCCTGAAACGCCACAAAGCCCATTGGCAGCAGTTGTCACAGGCAGCAGAAGGTGCAACACTAATACCCATCTTTTGCCACTTGTTAAGGAATGCCTTGAGAAACCTCATTTTCATATTCTTCATCTATGTATGTATGTATGTATGTATGTATGTATGTATGTAGATTATTATAGCTTTTGGGAGGAGTGAGAAAGATGGAGGTGGCGTGAGAGTGAGTGATTTTTAATCAAATGAAAATATATATCTTTTGAGAGAGAGAGAGAGGTGATATGTTGAGATGGTGGTACAAAAATGGCCAAAGGGTTTATATAAGGAAAAGAGCCAGTAGTTAGAACATTAAATAATGATAGATATAGTGTGTAGGTAAGTGTGAGCTTGTGATTATAATAGATATTTAAATAATTTGCTAGATGTACGTCTGCGCGTTGCCATGCTGTACCTCTTTCTCCTTCACGGTGAAAATGTACGAACAAGCATTGCATCATTTGGATGGAGTTTCTCACTTTTATAAAATCAGCACTCTATTATTCTCTCTCTTAACAGGTACTCCATGAATGTGTAGTAGGAGTAGTATTTTACTATATCCATTGGTAACATTTTAATAAATCTAAGTGCGCATCGCACTTTGCCCGAGAAGCTTATCCCATGCCTCTTCATATCATATCTATTTTTATCTCGTGGGTCCAAATTTTTTGAAAGCTTCCAAAGATAGATTGACCGACTGTAGGTGCATGTAAGATAGATTAGACTGATGCAAGAAAATCTAATTATCTAAGATCTCCTATTTTTATCTAATTGCCTTTCTTTTTAGCACGAACCTATCAAATTATTAAGGTGTGGTGTAGTACTGCCCGTACAACGGTGTTCCATTTGTAATCGACCCTCGTCATCTCCATGAACTTTGAATTGGATAAAATTTTATCTTTGTTAATTCTCTATGGGTGGAAGAATATTTATTACCCCTTTGGTCAAATCATTATGTTTAAGCCTTGTAGCTGACAGTAGGATTGGAACCAAAAACTCTAATTAAATTTGAAACACAGAATGATGATTTCATGTGTTTTTCTCATGAGACTTTAAAGGTGTTTTCACTTTTGGATTGCACTATGTGCTTTTGTATATGATGGCCATTAGGTTTAAATATAGTTCTTAAGATTGTTTAGTGTCTAGCTAGGAGCAATAATTTTGTACGTTACTTATTCATAACTTCTTCCTTCTTGTTATTAGATATCATGTGCTCTTGTAACCGTATGTATGTATGTATGTCACTCGCTCACTTTCAAAATTAGAGATACATTTTTATTTTTAGTCCGTTCCGCGTTTCTAATTTTAAACTATATAATGTGATATTTAATTCCTAACATGCCATTATTTATATATTAGGGAGATTCATGCCACCACTATTGCATTTCTTGCAAACGTTGGGGATACTTTTGGAAAATTTAATTATTATTTTTTTTCAGTTTTAAAAATGTGTATCTAAACTTGGAACACAGAGGAGTAAAACAGTGATAGATTGACTAGACGCATATTTGACAACTATTAGGTTGTACAATTGTGGAAGCTACGTGGTCATTTCTTTCCCTTGTTGATATATGGTGACTTAACATGTTAGCATGATAAATGTTTGCAGAGAAATATCGATGATTGATAGCCAGCCAGCCAGCCAGCACAGAACACTGAAAGGGTTCATCCCCCTGAAGACCCTGTGAGTTGCTATCAGTAATTGGTAGGTTGAAAGCTAATAGATCCCGGGTCAGCTTGGGAACCATCATCAAAGTCTAACAAAATGCCAACGGCTATGCAATCATGGGGAAAGAAAGAGAGAGAAGTATCAATTCATGATCTGCTCTATGTTCTGTCCATGGTAAAGTTTGAATTTAATTGGGTGAAGTCCAAAAAAGATTCATTCCAATTTTCAAAGTCATTTATATTTATTCCGTGCCTAATGCTTCATGATAAATGGATGAATTCTTAACGAGGAAAGTACAGGCATTTTGAATTGAAGTGAATTGTAATGGCATGGCATGGCATGCAATGCATAGAGTCTACATTATTATGGTAGGGTATTTTGACAAAAGGGTGCTGCGTCATTGAAATGGGAAGACTTTTGATGAGAATTAAGATGTACTGCTACTCCCCTTGGGCCTTGGCCCTTACTATGTGAATTAGGGTTTAAGTTTGTAGTACGGAATGTAAAGTTGAGCACACGAGGGTTTGGGCCACGATACAAATAGAAGAAGCGTGCATGTTGGGAACACCTATCAGGACACTACTCTGCACCTCTACCTACCGACAGATGCATAAATAAACACATACTACAATTTCACAATCCCTATCTATTAGGATGATTTGATTGGATTGGATTGGAGCACAGGGGGCTGCACGTGGAGATATCTGAACTGTACTGTACTGTATTAGCTGGCCCCTGTCACAATTTAATATGGCAGGTCCCAACCTACTGGTAACTAATAACTCCCTCCCATGCTTCCTCCTGGGTGGCATGCTACTTTTTTTCTTTCCTACCCGTACTTTTCATTTCAATTACAATTTCAGGCCCGACTAAGTAACTCATTGGATACAGAAACACTAGTAGTAATTTTTATTTATTTAACCATTGGTGGTGGTGGTGGGTGGGTAATGATCTACTTACTATAATTGATCGCCACACTTGTTAATATTTACACCACCGTATCCATATATTAAGGTTTCCCCGTCTCCTTTTTTGGACATGGGACTGATCAATGTTGATGTTGTATTGTCCAATTGTTTTCATGTTAACAAGAGGGTAGTTGTAAAGCTGCTACTAAAAGATCTAGCAGTTTCAATCCTAAAATGCTCGTTTATGGGGGGTGGCCCCTATATAGGTGTGAGCATAAAGGCGGTCGCGTACTAGTAAAGGATACAAACTGTAGTACTTTCTTTTTCTTGATAAGAATTTCATTTTAATTAGTAATCTTTTAAGTAATTTTCTGATCTTTTTAAAATATTATTTTAAGGTTTATATTTTGCATGTTTCTATCTTCTATAATGGATGTTTGAGTCATCAAATCAAGGCCTGGTGATTGTAATTTCTTCTGGACAAAAAGACGATATTTTTGGTTAATTAACAAGGCAATAATATGATAAAGCAATTAAGCTACTCAAACAGGAAACCCATAACACTTTGCTATTGATTTGACGAGTATTATATACAAGTCCACCGTCAAAGAGGCAGTAAATGCAAAACAATTCTATTCGCTTAATAAAGAAGAGGAAACTTGAAAAGCATGCATGGGATAAAAGGTAAGAGCTCACTACTAATGCAAAACACTTCATAATTGGGGATCCCGTCAGCCATATAAACATGACAAGTCCATTATGTACACGCATGCTATGACCAGTTCAAAGTATTTGAGAATATAGTCATAGTTGAAAGATGTTCTACAACAAAGATATTATCGACATATTTATTTACGTAGACCTCCATATTATTCAACTGCAGTTGACATTAAATATTATTCAACTGCATGCAGCTGACATTAAGGGGCCTTGTATCTAGCCACTATTCAATTAGTCTTCCCTTTCTCAACATAGTGGCTACCTGTTTTGCCTCTTCTTGTGGAAGGATTGCAGGTGAAGAGACATGTCAAGCAAGCTTGGTTTTGCAAAGCTTGTATTTTCCGTACCTTGGGTATGGATAGATGCTGGCCAGTTCACTGACACGTCGCAGCACAGACTTAGGCAAGGGACGCAAAGGCTGGTTCCGTCGTTTCTCATCCTGCATCAGCCATTTTTATGATACTTCAATATTTGCTATCAGATTTTTTGTGTCCATTTGGTGGAGTAATGAGGTCAGCTAAAAACACTTTCAGTTCAATTTTTTTTTTTGTTGAGAAAAGTGTTTGGTAACACAATAGAAGTGATTTTAACAGTACAGACCCTGGGTCCAAGAGCACTTTTAGGAGAAGCTTAAATTTATTGCTCTGTCAATAAAATTGTTTCATCTCACCACATTGCCCCACCAAACGAGCACACCATATCATCAGGCCAGATCACACTTTTTGGTTTTGTAGAACAAGCAGACATCAACAGAGAGTATAGTAGAAATGTATTCACTTAGATCATTTATGATCACACTCGCCAGTTAGAAAGATAACTTGGCTAATTCTTTATATTGCCAAGTAATTTATGTTGTGAACTATATTGACTGTGAAAAGAATTAAATCTAGCTTTTCAAATCTTCTTCAATCTTGGATTTTGTATTCAAGTAGCATCTATAAGTTTTTGTTGCTAATTTGTGAATCAAAGTGCATTCTTAATCTTAAGTCGTCATAAATGACATTGTCTAAGAACTAGTATTCCTAGTAGCAAGCACGTGCTTTGAATTCATCAATACAATGAAAATTCACATCATGAAATTTGTAATTTACAGTTCAGAAATGAAACCTTTTCACAATCATAGGATTTGAATTTTAAATAAAAGCAATTTCGCAATAGTTAACTAAATTCATGTGCTGATTAGTTTTTAAACAAGTTGAAGCCATATATGATTAAATTCGCAAAGGCATCAACGTCAATTACTACAGTAATCAAAGCATATTGCAAGTAAAAAAAAGTAGAAAGAAAAAGAACTGAAACCAACCTCTTTCTTGCGTTGTTCCTCTGAACAGCTAGCTTTTAAAAGATTACGCCACTTGTCCTGTAAATTTGGTAAGTAATAATGATGGGGAACTATTTGATTAAATAAAGCATGATGCACAACCTTTCAATCTACTAGTGTGATGAGCAAATGATAAGAACAGGAGCCTCACCTTGAGATCTACAGGTGTGCGATGAGCAGAAGATGAGAATAAGAGCCTCTTTATCTGAGTCCATCTTCCAACTCCATAATGAGAAACACCATCAATCAATGTCCTCACCTCTGAAAGAGTCCCACAGCTTACGATGTTTCCTATGACCACCATCATCTTCAGAGATTACTGCTGTGGCAGAGTCACGTTTTGACAGATCTGGAGATATCTCCGTGTCAGTGTCTTGGACCTGAGCACAGAACATAAATTATCAAAATTGGTTAGAAATCATTCTGACGCCATAGTAAACATGTCTAAATGAGAATGTTTTATAAACATAAGTATCATGTATGCTACAAGGAGATGAGAAGGATTAAAAAAAGAAGGTTAAACAAGACTAATATATTTTTTCTAACTTAAAGTTAACTGCATGGTATTTTAATTTAGCCAAAAAAAAACTGCATGGTATTTCATACCTGTATGAACCAGTTTAAATGCAGAAGGGAATGAACAGTGCATTCTTTGAGATTTCAGATTTTAATTAAGTGATATACACTAGGTCCTAACTAAAAGACAAGCAGCAGCAGGAATTCAGCATAGATATTGAAAACAAAAAGCAAAAGAGACTGAATTTTGAACTATGCTTCAACTCATAATCGATCTGTCAGATGCTAGTAAACCAGTTACTCTTTCTTCATCAAATCATATATTAGTTTTTCCTATCCAGTTATGTGAAACTTCATTGCTAACATAAAAAAAGAACGTACATATAATGACTTAACTATGCTTTCAAGTACATGTACACGAGTATGTAGAGAAAGGGAGAAAAGGTTTAACTACAAGAATAAATTTCCAATCACTGGAAAATTAGAAGATGATATGTGGGTGAATTTTTTCCTTACCACAATGAACTTGTTTTTCTTTTGCCATTCTTTCTGTCTTTGAGAACCAAACGGTACTTGAATAGCTTTACTAAAAGATTCATCCGAAGACAAAATTGGTTTCCTAGATCTCATATGACGATGCTTGAGATGTCTAACTCCCAGAAACTTGTCTGCCGAAGTAGAGGTAGAAATCTCTCGTCTCTTCCAAGAGTATCTTGAATTTAGATTTGATGATTCATCAATGTACCTCAGTGTGGGCTTACGCAATCTCTTCTGTGTAAAATTAGCACAAGCATTGTTATCGAGAGCAGAACTCTCTGTTAGTACATCCTGCACATCAAAACTTTCTCCGTCTATTTCTTGGTCAACTGCTCTACCTTCATTGTTTTGTACAATCATTGCAGGGTATGACATTCCACCAGAGGTAACGCCCGAAAGGGAAACAATTTCTTTCTCAATCTTATCAGAACTACAACCGCTTACCAAGATATTAAAAACATCATCCAACTTATCAACATTGTGTGGCTCAGATGTAGGGAACTTTAACCACTTGGCCTGAACTGATGTATCAAACTCACATTTGGAGTTCCCATTTCTATGTAATTCACAAATGGTTTTCTCCAGTAAGTCATTCTCGCATTCAGGCACCAGAATGGCTGTTGACGAATCTGATATAACAACACTAACATTATCACCCCCGCTAAACCCTGAGATCTTACTTTCTGAACCTGAGTTCCACAAGTGCGAATCATGATCGAAATCGGTAACACTCACGGAAAATCCAATGTCTGTAGTCACAAGTCATGACACCGTGGAAAAACATAAAACCAAGCGGTAGTATATCATATGTTATCACCAGAAACAACATAACTTTGGCCATTAAAAATTCACCTATAAGATAATCATCACATGTAGTAGAGACGTTATTTGCTGTAAAATGTCCCCCTTTACCTTCACCTGGCATTCCATCAAGTACCTAGCAAATACTCTCATTAAGATGACCATAGAAACAGCTTTATATATATATATATATACACACACACACACACACTGACAAGAAACAGCTTTAATCAATCTATTCTCTTGTCCAAAAATGCATAATTATAACCACAAAAGCAATGTTTCGGCAAGAAGATTGGCGTCATTTCTTGTTAAAGAGGTAAAAGTTCTCTTCTAGTCGGAGAATATAGATCAAATGTAAGGTTGCGCACAAATGAAGCCAGATGTTAGCAATGTGCCAAGTTTTATGCATTAAATTTATTAAGAATTTTGATAAAGCCACTGTCAACATGCCAATTTTATGAATTGAAATTTATTAAAAGCCAATTTGTTGAGCAACAGTAGATATGTAAACCACTTTATAAATATGCAACAAGCTCATTAACACTGCCTCTCATCAATCTACTTAAAAGTATGAAGGCAGAAAGGGGCATAGTACTGGTGGGGTTAAAGGAAACCAAGAACTGATCAAATCAAAGCAAGTATATACCTTCACTGCAATTATCCCGTATAGATTTTTGTAAGTACATAAAAATAAAGGGTTCCATGAACACAAACAGAACCAAATTTTGTGGGATGTGAAAATGTACTCCTGAAAATGGAAGAAAAATACCTTCAGTTGTACTCTATCTTCACTACCCCCAATAGCATTATAATCTGACCCACCGTCTTAAGAGCAAAAAGATAAAGCAGTATTAAAATTTTAAAATTAACTAAAGATGGAAACAATCACGCAAAACCAAATGATAGTATGGTTTTCAATATTACTCATAGTAATCTATTTACATGGATTCCCATTAACGGTAGTGGCTTACCACACATTCCCTATTTCCATATACATGTGTCTGCAAATACAGAACTCTCAAAACCACTATAATTTACAAAATGAGAAGTTTGATGTGAGTATAAGTTGCACCAATATTTCTACTCACATTTTTCATATCTATAACCCGTGCTTATGAAAGAAATTGCATTCATTTCTTCTAAATTTTCTTATAGGTTGTTTATGCAGTGGTGCATGGCGGAGAAAGGTAAAAGAGTAATGATTCCGCGCAAAAATTACAATGTTGAATCATTGGGAAAGGTAATAATGGATAACCTAAAACATTCTTCGTAACAGCTCCTTGTTTCTTGAGATAACTACACTAAACACATCCAAAATCAAAATTTAAAGCTTAAAAAAGGTTGTTCAAGAAAAGGAATGACAAGCCATATTTACTCCAGCAACAGTATCAGGATCTAAGCCATACCGAAATTTCCAGGAAAATCCTCCACTGTCATGCAATTTTCTAGGGCCTCCTTGTGAAAACATAAGACCATCCCCTAGAGCATGATCATTTTCAGGTTCCACAAGTAGACATTGAACCTCAATTTCATCTTCTTCTGAAGCAGGAATAGAAGGTTCTACTTCCTGAACCTGAAGGATAAGTAATTAACAACATAATTAAGGGATGTTAGAAACACGATCCCAAGGATATTACTCATATCTCATGTAGTCATATGCTCCAAAATCTTATAGATTTTACAAAGTCCCACATTGGCTATTTTTGGAACTCTCATGGTGCATATTAGTACTTTTTGTTATGGGCTTAGTAACATGGTTGAGGAAATAGGGATGGGCTCGCGCACATGAGGACGACTAAGGAATTGGGAGAGGCCAAGCTTGGTTCTCGGGCTTTCGGTCAGATAACCTTAGTGCGTGTAGTGCGCGCGATACGCCCGCGCAGGAGGGGTGCCGATACGGTTAATTGTGCTTCACGGGGTGCACCCAGGTAGCCAAAACAGCTAATTTCTTTTTATACTAAGTCTAGCTTTAATGCCCTAGCCGTTTTTCCCCCAAAACGTAAAAATCTTATTTACTTCCAACGTTTCTTTTTACGTTACTGATCTTCTTCCCGTTACTTTCCAACGTTCGTCTCCTTCTTCTCTGTGTATATATACTGTTTCTTCTCTGTGTACATAAAGATAGTGTCTTTTCTCTCTAAAAGTATATATCACAAAGCAGTCGCAGAAACAGTATTAATATATTTTGGGCAATCCACAAAGACAGGTCCATAGTCTTCTTCTGCAAGTACACGCAATCGAAGGCTTGCCGTTGAATCCTGGAGGGTGAACGCCGTTGGAGCTCAATTGTACCAAGGTTTATAACCAGTGAGGGCGGAATCACTTTTTAGGACAATAGCTTTGCTACGCCTCGGCTTCTTTCACATAACAGCTAAGTTATTTCAATTTTTATGATTTCTAGTCTTGTTAGTACTGCTCTTGTTGCTGCACTACTACTGCTATTGCTTCTGCTAGTTCCAACAATCTAAAAGTGAATCTCAGTTATTAACAAGATGATGAAATCTGCTTTAGACTTGTCTAAAATTGAACGTTTTGATGGCTCTAATTTTAAGAGATGGTCAGAAGATATACTGTTTTATTTAGAGACCATGAATTTGGAATATGTATTGTATGTGGATGCTCCTACTATTACTGTTAATGATGTTACTCCTGCTGTTGAAACTGTTGAAAAATCGGATGTTGATAAAAGAGATTATGTTAAGGATAATCGCACATGTCGTAGATACTTGTTGCACTACTTGTCCAATTCATTATTTGAGATATATTATCCGTATGAAAGTGCGAAGAAAATTTGGGAAGCTTTAAAATCAAAGTATGCTGTAGAAAATTCTGGACTTAAGAAATATGTTGCGGGAAAATTTCTAGATTTTAAGATGCAAGATGGAAAATCTGTTATAGAACAAGTTCATACATACCAAACAATTGTGGGGGAAGTCATTGGGGAAGGAATGAAAATATGCGAGAATTTCCAAGTTGCTGTACTTATCGAAAAATTACCACCCTCGTAGAAAGATTATAAGATGAACCTTAAACATGAAACTAAAGATTTCACTATGCAGGAACTAGTAGCTCACATCCATATTGAAGAACAAAACAGAGCTAAAGAAAGGGGAGATGTAGTTCCAAATCAAACTGTCAAAGCTAATCTCGTAGAACAAAAGCCACAATGGAAGAGCCAAAATTATCAGTCCAAAAATCACAAAGGGAAAAATCAAAAATCAATGGGAAGAAAGGATAATAGGTTCAACAACTCCAATCAAATTCAAAAACCTTTTACTAAAGGTCCTTGCTTTGTATGTGGCAGACCTGGCCATATTGCTATGAAGTGTCACTTTCGCAAGGGGCAAGATAACAAAAATAGTAATTCTCAGCCTAAGCCTCAAGCGAACTTAGTTGAATCCGATGGCATTATTGTTGTTGTCTCGAAAGTAAATCTTGTTGACAACTTCACGGAATGGGTAGTAGATACTGGGGCCACTAGACACATTTGCGCGAATAGAGACGTAATCCTCAACTACAAAAATGTGACTAATGGAGAAAAGGTTTTTATAGGGGATTCTCGAGCACCAATGTTGCGGGAAAAGGAAAAGTCTTACTAAAATTAACTTCTAGGAAAACCATTGCCCTACAAGATGTACTTCATGTACCCGATATTCGTAGGAATCTTGTGTCCGGGTCTTTGTTGAACAAAGCTGACATTAAACTTGTGTTTGAGTTCGATAAACTTGAACTTACTCGTAATGGGGAATTTGTTGGGAAAGGTTTTTGTAATGAGGGTTTATTTGTACTTGATGTTTCTGCTGAATTGAATAATTAGAATGCTTCTTTTGCTTATATTGTTGAATCTTTGGATATGTGGCATGCTAGATTAGGACATGTGAATGTAGCTTCTATTAAAAAGATGAAACAACTTGAACTTTTACCTAATCTTGCAAATACCGAGTTTAACAAATGCGAAATTTGTGTAGAAGCAAAACATGCTAAGAAACCTTTTAAAAGTATTGAAAGACAAACTGAACTACTTGAGTTAATTCACAGTGATCTAGCTGATTTTAAAAATACTACAAGTAGAGGTGGTAAGAAATATTATATTTCTTTTGTAGATGATATGTCTAGATATACTCGAATTTATCTACTTTCCTCTAAAGATGAAGCGGAAGAAATGTTTATTAAATATAAAGCGGAAGTTGAAAATCAGTTAGAAGGGAAAATTAAAAGACTTAGGTCTGATCGTGGAGGTGAATATGATTCGGGAAGTCTTAAAAAATTTTGTAAACTAAATGGAATTATACATGAAACTTCTCTCCTTATTCTCCACAGTCCAATGGAGTTGCAGAAAGAAAAAATAGAACACTTAAAGATATGATGAATGTTATGCTAATTAGTTCAGGTTTACCTTCTAATATGTGGGGAGAAGCTTGTCTTTCTGCAAATCATATATTAAATAGAGTTCCACATAAAAAATATAGACTCTACACCATATCATTTATGGAAAAAATATGCACCTAATTTGGGGTATCTTAAAGTGTGGAGGTGTCTTGCTAAAGTAGCTATACCGGAATTTAAAAGGAATAAAATTGGACCTAAAACAATGGATTGCATTTTTATTGGATATGCGTCTAATAGTGCTGCTTATAGATTTTTGGTAATTAAAGATGCAACTAATAATTATCAAAATAATTCCATTTTGGAAACAAAGGATGCAGAATTTTTTGAAAATATATTTCCAATGAAAATAAGAGATGAGAGCAATCCTTCTTCTAGTGAACCTCTTAAAAGGAAAGATAAAGAACCTGTACTTGCATCTACTAGAAGTAAAAGGCAACGTTTTGAGAAAACTTTTGGTCCAGACTTTATAACTGCTTTTATAACTAAAGATGACCCTAAAACTTATGAAGAAGCAATGAAATCAATTGATGCAAATTTTTGGAAGGATGCTATTAATAGTGATTTAGAATCTATTATGTCTAATCATACATGGGAACTAGTTAATTTGCCTAGAGGATGTAAACCTATTGGATGTAAATGAGTGTTTAAAAAGAAGTTAAAAGCTGATTGATCTATTGATAAATTTAAAGCAAGACTTATAGCAAAAGGGTTTACTCAAAAGGAAGGTTTTGATTATTTTGACACTTACTCACCAGTGACTAAATTAGCAACTATAAGAATTTTAATTGCATTGGCTTCTATTCATAAATTGATAATCCACCAAATGGACGTTAAAACTGCTTTTTTGAATGGAGAGTTAAATGAAGAAATTTATATGTGTCAACCTGAAGGTTTTGTTGTTCCAGGTGAAGAACATAAAGTGTGTAGACTTGTAAAATCTTTGTATGGTTTGAAACAAGCGCCAAAACAATGGAATGACAAATTTAATAAAACTCTCTTGTCTAATAATTTTGTGACAAATGAATCTGATAGTTGTGTCTATAGTAGATTCAATGGAAATTGTGGTGTGATTATTTGTTTATATGTGGATGACTTGCTAATATTTGATACTGATGAAAAAGTTGTGAAAACTACTAAAGAGTTTTTATCTTCTAAATTTGACATGAAAGATTTAGGAAAAGCGGATTTGATTCTTGGCAAGAAAATAAATAAACATGCAAATGGTTTAGTTTTATCACAGCCTCATTATGTGGAAATATTCTTAAGAAATTTAATTTCTTTAATGAAGAGCCATTAGGAACCCCTTATGACTCTAGTGTGCATTTAAAGAAAAATAAAGGGAATGGTATTGCACAAGTTGAATATGCTAGAATCATTGGTAGTGTAATGTATTTAATGAACTGTATTCGCCCTGATATTGCATATGCCATTAGTAGACTTAGCATATATACACATAATCCTTCACAAGAACATTGGAATGCATTGTCACGACTAATGAAGTATTTAAAAGGAACAGTTAATGTAGGTGTACATTTTACTGGTCATCCTAGTGTTTTAGAAGGATATTGTGATGCTAATTGGGTATCTGATAATGATGAAACAAACTCCACTAGTGGTTATGTTTTTACTTTAGGTGGAGGAGCTGTTTCTTGGAAATCTGCTAAACAAACTTGTACTGCTAAATCTATTATGGAATCTGAATTTATTGCTTTAGAATTGGCAGGTACAGAAGCAGAATGGATAAGGAATTTATTGGCTGATATACCATTGTGGTATAAGCCAATTCCTTCTATTTCTCTGCATTGTGATTCTCAATCAGCTATTAGCAGGGCAATGAACGATGTTTATAATGGAAAACAGAGACACATTCGCTTGAGGCATAACATTGTACGAGGACTGATCAGTAACGGGGTTATTTCAATGGAATTTGTAAGGTCTGAAAAGAACCTAGCGGATCCGCTTACTAAGGGATTAAGTAAAAAGGTAGTCCAAGAAGCATTCAGAGGGATGGGACTATTGCCAATATTTTGAGTAAATAATATGTGATGGAAACCCAACCCATATGATTGGAGATCCCATGAATTGGGTTCAATGGGTAATAACAAGTCATGTAAATATTTAATTAAAGCACTACAATTATTTATATCTATCCCTGTGTGTATGTAGTTGATGAGTGCATATTATTCATGTATTTTGATTCCATTACATTTAGTTTTATTGCATGTTTCATGTGTATATGAGCTTATTAAGGTGTTTAATGATTTCAGGAGGAATTAGAGCTGAAATGAGAAAAAAAGTAAAATTACAGGATTTTTAGCATTAAGTTGGATGCATGGTCTTGGCTTGGGACTTGGATTTTATTGTAGAGCTCTTCCTTAGCTTTCCGGAACATCTTGAATCGTCCCAATCGGAGTACGTATGAAGAAGTTATGATCTTTTTACCAAACAGACGTTGAACCTCAAAGTTTGGAAGGTGCAATTTACACAGCAGTCGGTTGGAGCCTCATTTCGACCTTGATGCATCCCGAATCTGTCAATTCTCAAAGCATAAAAGTTGTATATCTCGTCGATATCTTCGTTTTGATAGGTAGCAGGCCTCGTAAGTCCTCCCAGATCAAAAGTTATGCTCATTTTACTAAAGGACGTCGCAGCAGGAAATGGAAATTCGCCCCAGCGAATTTGAGCAGGGAAAATTGAAAAATCTTGGATTTTTAGAAAGTTTCTAAAAGCATATTTTGACAGATTTCTACATGGAATTGGAATTGATATTTCTATTAGAATTAGAATATCTTTAGACTAAGATTTATTTCCAAATTGGATTCTATTTCTTTATGGAAACTAGTTATGATTTGTAATTCCTTTTAAGATTTGAATTTCTACTTCCTATAGGATTTAGGACTTTCTCTAGCACTATAAATAGAGGATGAGAGTCAGGGTTTTATGGATTCAATCATCTACTACATTCTCTCATCTACAACATTGGAGGATTGAAGACATGAGCTAAGTTCATTTTATTCAGTTCTAAGGGATGTTGAACCTTATTTATAATTAATGGTTAATTGAGTATTCATTATTTATTCCTTCTCACATGAAATTCATTCTTGATAATCTGATTTAATTTCTGAATGCTATTTGGCTTAACTGATTTGATTTCTGCAGGATTGAGTTGGTTAACAAATATCATATGCTAGATCAAGGAATAATATTACGTGTAATTGATATTGTTTCTAATCACAAGTAGTAATTAGTAATATCTGATTGTGGACAAGCTTTTGAGTATTGCTATGATTATCAGAAGACAAGTTAAACAATCCGAGCTTATGTGTTTGTTGCTTGGAATAGTCTAATTTCCTAGTTCTTAATGCTGCTATTATATTAAATCCAGAGAGCTTATTCTAGGTTATATAATTGTTAGAATCTTGTGAAGAGCTTGTTTCATTGAGTGACAATCTAAGGGGAGTTTCGGGTAGCAGAGCTTGTGTTACCTAGGGCTATTAGTTTCATTGAAGGGTAAATAATGTTACACTTGATTAATCTATTATTGTAAAAAGGTGATACTGAACTGAAGAACTGAAGCTTTTTATTCATTGTTTATTCTTATTAGTTTATTCTTGTTAATTTAATTAATTAATTCAAAATCCCCTTTTCATTAGAAATCATAGGATAAATATAAAACAAATCACTCTCTGTGGGATCGATCCTTGCTTACTACTGTGCTAATTGTTTAAATTTGTAAAGTGAAAATGAGATTAATTTAGGAGTGTAAACGACAGCTCCCTAGTAGTGTTTACTGACAAATTGTGATAGGATGAATCATTTAGATTCTTAATGAAACTCATAGCCCTAAAGGGTGGTGTATGTCAGTATACACTTGATGGGTTCACATATATAAAGGTGGCCGCTTCCTATGAGAGTCTTTGGCAAACTCTCTAGAGCCTTTATGAAAATCTGGAATATGGCGCATGGCCTAGAACGCGCCCAACCGCGGACTTGTGTGGATTCAGGATTTAAGATATGTGTGCAAGTTCAATTGATTGTATCACGGATAATAGGTTCAAGAATATAGTTCACCTATAATCTACAATCATGAGCTTGTTCCACTAAGTGTCGATTCAAACCCACAAGGTATCAACGTTATGTATCTAAAATCCATTGCCCTTCTCACTTCCTTTTTATTTTCCTCTCTTTGATAATTTTGGATCATGTGGGAGAATTGTTAGTTATGCTCCAAAATCTTATAGTTTTTGCAAAGTCCTACATTGGCTATTTTTGGAACTCTCATGGTGCATATTATTACTTGTTGTTATGGGCTTAGTAACATTGTTGAGGAAATAGGAATGAGCTCGCGCACATAAGGACGACTAAGGAATTAGGCGAGGCCAAGCTTGGTTCTCGGGCTTTCGGTCAAAAAACCTTAGTGCGTGTAGTGCGCGCGATACGCCCGCGCAGGGGGGGTGCCGATCCGGTTAATTGTGCTTCGCGGGTGCACCCAGGTAGCCCACGGTTTTGGTTAAATCTCTAATTTCTTTTTATACTAAGTCTAGCTTTAATGCCCTAGCCGTTTTTCCCCCAAAACGTAAAAATCTTATTTACTTCCAACGTTTCTTTTTACGTTACTGATCTTATTCCCGTTGCTTTCCAACGTTCGTCTCCTTCTTCTCTGTGTATATATACTGTTTCTTCTCTGTGTACATAAAGATAGTGTCTTTTCTCTCTAAAAGTATATATCACAAAACTGTCGCAGAAACAGTGTTAATATATTCTGGGCAATCCACAAAGACAGGTCCATAGTCTTCTTCTGCGAGTACACGCAATCGAAGGCTTGCCGTTGGATCCTGGAGGATGAACGCCGTTGGAGCTCAACTGTACCAAGGTTTATAACCAGTGAGGGCGGAATCACTTTTTAGGGCAGTAGCTTTGCTATGCCTCGGCTTCTTTCACATAACAGCTAAGTTGTTCCAATTTTTATGATTTCTAGTCTTGTTAGTACTGCTCTTGTTGTTGCACTACTACTGCTATTGCACCGCTATTGCTTCTGCTAGTTCCAACAAGTCAACATACATGCAAACAGTCAAATGGAGCACACTGTCAAAGAGTTAGGATTATGCTGCAAGCTATCCCATATGGATTGCTGCTTCTCTTTCTTTCTCCACCCACCACCCAAAATGGGGACTCACATTTTATGGGAGTATGTTTTTATTCTTTGAAATATGTTGCATAGTTGGCTAAATATTGTTCTTTCCATGGGCCTATAAGAGGAACCACATTTTTAAATCTCTTATTAAAAAGAATAAAGAAATACAAAGCAATCTCCTCAGTTGACAGCTTCAGGGGTGATGTTTTTGGTTTGAAATATAGAATAAGCTGATAAATATGCCACTAACTTTTTATGTCTTCCATCTTAGTAGATGTCAATTTATAGTCGTTGACTACAAGACAATGTATTAATCAGCATGCTGATAGTAGTAGAATCAATATGTCCCTCCATTTTAAAAATAGGGACGACTTAAAAAGCAAAGCATTTAAAAAAAATTGGCTAACATAATCAATGGCCAATATCACAAGTACCTTAAAAAACTTAGATCTGGACATCAAATTGGAAAGTGCACTCCTTGTTAGGATGGGGTGAAAAACCAGTGCTCCTGAAATTTTTAAAAATAAATTATCTTTTTTCGCTTTATTGCATTTCTTTTAGTTTTGGGGGGACAAAGTCTACATAAAATAGAAATAAAAGCAGAAAAAATCAAAAAAAAATTGTAGTTAAAATAGTTTTGCCAAATGATAAAAATCTAAAGGCAAGGATGAAATGGAAAGAGTGGTATAAGGAGAGTTTTACAGTTTTACCCTACGTTACAAAATTAGAGATGCATTTTTAATTTTTGTCCATTCCAAAATTTGGAAAAACAGAACTAATCCTTTAAAATTTTTGTTTAAGACGGAAGGAGTACTTTTCCAGGACTCGTATGTTATTAGAACTGTTTTGACCATATATATTAAACAGAACAATAAGCTCAACTCGTACATGAAGAAAAATTAAGGAAATTAAACAACAAACAAGGTCCACATTTACTATAGTATCACACTAAATTACACAATACACAAAACACAAAACCAGAGCATCAAAATTTCACATAATTAGATCCAACAGATAAAATATGGAAAAGGCAAAAAAAGGGTAAATAGAAATTCAACACAAAAAAGCATTCACATCTCAGTGACAGATAACATAGTAATGAATACTTGACCAATAATCAGAAGTTTGAAACTCCTTGGTCTAAATACATACAAAGACAAATGTAAAGTATAAAATGTGAGTTAAAGCTGACCTGATCCATCAGTACTCAAATTTAAGCTCAGATGAGCTATTTCGACTTCGCTCAATCAAAACCAGGCTTAACAGAGTAACTCCTAGTTTAACCTAATGTAATCCAAAATGCGAGTGTATATATATATATAGAGAGAGAGAGAGAGAGCAGAGCAGAGAAGAGACATAACTCGCAACAAGAAAAACGAAGAACCACCGAGGAGCGAGACGAAGAAGGAATATTAATTAAGACAGAGATGCTGGGAGATCGCTTTTCTCAATCCGTGTATATTTTAATAAGCGGAACCCAAATGTGTACTCGAAGCTATAATGTAATAGTATATGTTTGGAGTCCGCCGTGGCGGGACGACGCGCGAAATTGGACATTGACACTCTGTTTTTTTGTCGTTGACTGTTCAGTTCTGTTGACGCAGAACAATAGTGGAGTATTTCGAAAATTAGAACATTATTCCTGTATTTATTTCAACACAAACATATACGGAGTAGTATCTAAATTTGAGATCATTAAAAAGACTTTATCCCTACTATCAGGTGTGTAAAGTTTTTCTAAACATGTATGGAGAGAAAGGCAAAAAGCAACTTTATCAATGATTAATTTTTTTTAAAAAGTACAGTGAGTCAATTATATTTTTTAAAATATAGTTAGACATGGCAATATAAAATATAAGTAGTTAGTTATTGGGTGAAATTATATTAACTAGAATCAAATGGGTCAGTTAATTATTTTTATTTATTCAGGTTGTTAAACTTTGAACCCATATTTTTAAAATAAATATAATTAACTAACTGGTTAACCATTTTTCAACTCATATTTTATTCAATTGCACTCCTCTCTCTCTCAGTAAACGCACCAAACACAATTTTTTTTTTGAATGGATGAGGTAGAGGGTGAGTGATATATACATAATCGCTTAATATTAATTTATTTTGGAAGAGGGTGGTGGTGGTGGTGGTGGGGGTGGTGGGGGTGGGGGGGAGTATACATAATCGCTTAATATCATTTTTTTAGAGGGAGTGTTGGGTAGGTGAGTGGAGTGGGGTGGGGGATAGGTGAGTAGGGTGGGTGGGTGGATGGGTGAGTGGGTAAGTGGGGGTGGGGGATGCGGGTAAGGGGTGGGGCGGGGCGGGGCGGGGCGGGGCGGGGCGGGGCGGGTAAGGGGTGGGGTGGGGTGGGGTGGGGGTGGGGGTGGGGGTGGGAGTGAAGGGATGGGATAAGGGTATATACATAATCAAATAATATTAGTGTCAAATCAGGTCTTCATGAAACTCATAACAATATTAAAATGGTTAATATAATTTTTAACCATAACCATATAGTTCTAACCCACATTATCCATATTAAAAATGGTTAATATAGTTTTAATTCTTAAATGGAACTATAATCATATTTTGAAAACCAAAACTAACCCATAACCATATTTTGCCAAGCCTAAATATAGTGACCCAATATTTACAAGTCGACGACTATAAAATGACTTAATATTTACAAGTTGACGACCACAGGGGTAAAGATGTTTTTCTTCCTTTTCAAGATCATTTTTTTATATTATATATTTTGTACATTAATTTAATAATATATTGGAACTAAGGAGTATTTTCTAGTATTATAACTAAAATTTGAAATTAACTCGTGCATTTAATTTAATTGAATCATATTATGGATTGGAAAAGAAAGTAAAAGCAATTCTCATAGTGGCGGCGAGGAAAATGAGTGAAAACGAGTCTGTGGGAGCTTTATGATGATTTTCTTTTAGTAATAAGATTCAAGACTCGACAAGTTCGAATGAATATTGAAAAAATATGATTAGTAGTATAACAATGATTATTTTAATAAAGAGTCAAAAACTCAAATAGCACTCTTATGAATGGGGTATACATCCATCGTAGCTACCAAAGCCCAGGAGGCCGGGAGGGGCCACTAAATTAAGTTCCTTAATAGACAAAATGTACCCAACTTGTGAGAAAAAGAAAAAGAAAAGGTTCAAGTTCTGAACAGATGCATCGCTGTAAACACAAGGAATTAAAACAAAACAGAAACTACTAGTACCAAGGATTTTCATATAGTCATCTTGACAAACTAGATAAGAGTAAAGGCTTCTTTCTCCAATATTTCACACACGATTGCACCGGCAACTATAACCCCAAGGATAAACTTAGGCATACACAGAAGTCAAGACGAGTGCAGACAGGTGTGAGATGATAAACAGTACACAAGTCAAACTTATGATTGTCCTTGGATTCCTTCTTCTGTCGAGTCCACATTCACGGCCAACCCTCGGATTTTGACATCATAGAATACTTCTTCAACTTTTCTCAAGTCATACTTCATTCCTGCCACAGATGATAGAAGATTTTATATAAAGATCTATTCATCCATTCTTAGACATTGGCGAATTGATATCAGCACAAGTAGCCTACCGTCAAATTTTTTACGCAAAAAATCATTACGAAGATTAAGCATGCGAAATGCTGCATGAAGATCAGTTAAGAACTTCATAACCTTTTGGGGGCAGTCAAAATCCCCAGCAGTCACTCGGTTCACCACATACCTAGGCTGCAAAAACCAGAATCTACTTACGCATTCATTATTGAGAGTAAAACCAAAATGTCAAATAATCATTTTTTTAATAATGTGGAGTATCTGACCCGCAGGCCGACTAATCTCCCCAGACTGGACTAGTGCGAGTTTGGTAACCTGCTCACGCAAGGCAGTCCTTGGCCTTCACAATTGTTGCAGGTGGGAGTCGATCCTAAGATGTCCGGGTCAACGGCTCATCCCACTACATATTTTATTATTTTAAATACGAGAATAGCAGCAGGAGAACCGTATCAAATCGTTGTTCATCACAAGTTATCCAACAACAAATCCTTCACAATCCTTCTCTTTCTCTAGTGAGGTTTATCCCTCAACTGAGTATGTCATACATAATACATATTATTTGATCATTATTGACTTTTTAAAGTTAACTTACGAGATTTTTAAACTTAAAATTGACATAAATTCTTTTAATTTTAATCAATACAATGATGAATACCGTAAACTATATATAAATGATTACTTATTGTAGGTTTTATTGTTTCATAATTTTGAGTCGTCTCAATTTTAAATTTGAAAATGTCTCAAAATGACTTTCAAAAGTCAATAATCATCATATAATTTGGAATGGAGGGAGTATATCATAAGATCAAATATTGTACATATTTGAATCCCTGGCTCTCTCTTTTTTTGTGAGCTAGTCCCACAGTCCAAAAATCCAAATGCAAGTGAAATTCGTTCTTTTGGGGATGTCCAGTAAAAAGTAAGTGCAATCCATCCTAATAAATCATCTCTATCTTATGGCTATAAGAAAAAGTAGAGAACTAATTACACTTCTCCTACAACTATGTGCAAGTAAAACCAACTCAATTAAATCGGGATGGAGGGATCGTTTTTTGTCTCAACTTTTCTAAAACACCCACCAATCTCTGTTATAAAATCTGCCAGAACTATATAATCAAAAATTAAATAAACCCAGTTAAAATAAGCACTATAACATTCTTTTGAAGTTCTGATGAAGTTTCTTACCAATTCATTGGACATAAAACATATTCCTGCATAACAAGAAAAAAAAATGTATATTACACACCTGCAAGGAAATCTGATGACAACGTTCAAACATTATCAGAGCGCTATGAATTCTGTGCCAAAGCCTTCCTTAAAAACACCAACCTAATATACTTTTTTTCTTTTGACATATCAAATATACCAGCCTTCTACACAAAATCATCAATAATTATATATGATCCTAACGTACAGATTTACGATCTTTTTGTTTCAATGTAAAATGTATTCCCGAAAATATTTTCCACATATCTTGTGATTGATTAGATTAAATTTAGAAAAAGATTTTACTTAGGAATATACTATACAGTACATGAACTGTAATTTTCCGTAAGGTTAGAACCCCAAGCTATTATATTTTCCAGAGAGAGAGAGAGAGAGTTAACAAATATATGCAATCACCACTTTAATTCATGATTATTGCTCTTATTATATTTTCATGAAAACTATCAGCAACACTTGGGTATGGTCATTAATGCACTTAAAGTAATTATCTCAAGTACATCCAATATACCACAAAATGACAAAGAACAAAAAAATGTTAATGGGTATATTACATCAAAACAGAGCAAGGCATAAAAACAGAATGCCCCAAACCCCAACCCTCACAAAAAGAGGATTCAACAAAAAGTAAAAAATGAAGAAGTGGAGTTTGAGATCTTGCACAGATCAGTAGAACTTCCTAACACCAGATGCCCCTCCAGTTTCATTCAAATAAGCAAAAGAAGGCAAACAGAAGTCAAGTCAGTCCATAGCTCCATGCCAAACGACTTTCCGGCCACAAGAAATACCATCATTATAAGGTTTATTCTATTTGATAGATTAAATAATAAGAGGCAAAGAAAAGTCAAGGTAGTCAAGCCTCCTGTGCCATCAGGCCCACAAAAATACTGGAAATGCGTAGAGTGTCTTTCAGTATTTAAGTCACATACATGCAGTAAACTTCTAAGGCAGAAAATAACTTGGTTTATGTAATACCCGAAAGAAAAATAAAATATTATATGATAAAAAAATATACTTTTGTTTTAAAACATATTAATTGGACTCTGTTTTCTTATTTGGGCTATTATTTTGTTTGGGCCAAATTAATCAGTAAAATTTCTGGACTATAATAAGTAAATGAATTATATTATTTGGGCCTTTATATTATTTGGGCTAATTTATAATTGTGTAAATTTATTTATTTTTATCCAATTTATTAAGAGGATTATTATGATATATAATTAATAAATAAACTAAACCTAATTGCTTCATCATTTTTATACCGACTGAAAGAAAAGAAAGAGGCGCAGCCGCAGTTAAAGAAAAGGAGGAGAAAAGTTACATTGCAATTTGGAGAAGAAGAACCTATACCTTTTCTCCTTTTTCGGTAAGATTTAATAACAGTGATGGAGTACGGTATATATATTAGTAGATACATAAATTATTGCTTGCCAGGATTATATATATATGTATAGAGAGAGAGATAAAAGTTGTCAGATTATTTTGGACGGATGTTACTTAACCTGCTGCTATATAAAAAAAAAAAAAAAATTCGTTATCTGTATGCGAAAAGTTGCTGGCAAGTATAATATGGATTATAACTAAATTATGTTAAATGGGTCATGTTTGGTTTCCTGTAACATTGAATTCATTATATGTTATTTATATTTATATATTACTTTCTAATAAGTACTTAGCCATAAAGCTTTTAAATCATAATTAGTAAATCAATTAAAGTTATGCTTATTAATTTGAATTAATTAATTTTACAGGACATAGTTATAAAAGTTTTAATAAATAATTTAATAGTACTATGTTATTAATGATTGGATTGTAATAAAATTTTATTAAATTATTTAGATTGAGCGAAGGGGGAGTCTAAACGAGTTTTTGGAATATACTTTGGGTATTACGTTGCTTAATCCAGGTACGGATTCCGTACTCTTTCAGCAAGACTCTTTTGTTTTTAATTCGTTCGTTTCGTTATTCGTTTCGAAATTTAGTATTGTCTCTCATAATTATTCCTTGTCAATTTATTGTGATAAATTTATTTTGGCGTTGTATTAGAACTCACATTGTACTCTTTAGACTAGTGTGTCATGTCTAAATTTTATTTTTATATTTATAGTGATGTACATGTTAGTATATTTTAGAGACTTGTATTGACGATTCGTTCGATTTAACATGTACATGTTAGAACCCCTTTGTGTTGATATTTTGTCGCATGTGTTGCGACATTATATTTTGTTAGAATACCGTAGGGTATACCTGAGCTATAACCACCTGTGGGGGTACCACAGGCATGTCCTCTTGGCACCGAGGCATGACACCTTCCGTGGCGGTGTGATCAGTCCACGGCGTCTCCGTTTTGTGCTCCGGTGGGAGTTGGCCATTTGGTGTTTTGTTGTGGGAGGCGTATGGGTCGACCCTAGTTTCTGTTCTGTTCTGTTCTGCGGATTGGTGATGTTTGTGCCAAACACGCCTTCCGATTTGCACGCATCTGGATTGCGCAGTCCGATGTGTGATTGCCTGTGTGGCATTATTTTGATTGCCTGTGTGGCATTATTTGACTTGCCTGTGTGGCAAGGTATATTACTATTTATTTTGAGCTCGGTATGAAATAACACCCAGCCATTTGATTCAGCCTATTATTTCGTTGTGTTAGTTTTGTTCGTTTCGTTTCAATTCGTTCGTTTCATTTCATTTAATTGAGTTAGTTATTTTGGTTCATTATTTGTATTCTTTATCCGTACTGGGCATTTGGCTCATGCTGTGTTTTTCTTCCGGCAGGTAATCAGGGGGATCAAGGGCAAGTGTGACGAGAGCTTCCTTTAATCCAATAGTTTTGATATATTTTGTTAGGCTTTGATACATTGATATATTTAAATTGTAATAATTATTTTAGATTGTGGTTTGAGACAGTTGAGATTTATTATGGATGACTTGTGGTATTATCAGTTATTAAGACTATTCTTTTGGGGGCTTTGAGCCTTGCTATTAAACTCATCAGTTTTGTTACGTTTTGAGTAACCTCTCCTTCTATTTTGGAAAGGGGGTGTTACAGAGTTGGTATCAGAGCTTAGGTTCTTTCTTGTAGAAAACCTATTTAGGTTTGACCTGTGAGTTATGGGTAGACTTCTGGGTTAGGTTTTTGTTCTGTTTGATTTTTCTGTTCAGCTATTATATCAGCCATATTCGAATTTGTCTCTAATCTGCTTTGTTTATATTCGTGATCTCTTTCTTAGATGGCTCGAAGATCAGCTAGAGTTGCTGGGAGGCGAGGTAACAACAGGGGAAGAGGTGAAGGTCGGTCCAATGAGCAACCTAATGATCAGATTAATGCTCAATTGGCTACCTTGGTGAATCAGGCTGTGAATCAGGCGTTACCTCAGTTGGTGGCGCAGGTTGTTCAGGCAATGCAGCAGCCGCCACCAGAAATTCCTGAACAGGAGAACCCGAGAAACAATGGTCCACATGCAAACGAAGAGGAAGTGAATACAGATGGTATTGATCAGCAGGTGGTTCCAATGTATGTGTGGTTGGAAAGGTTTCAAAAGCAGAAACCACAGGCATTTAGTTCAGCTCTAACTCCAATTGATGCAGAGAATTGGATTGCTCACCTAGAGAAAATTTTTGATGTGTTGGGGTGCTCGGATAATCAGAAAGTGTTACTTGCTGCTTATAAGCTGGAAGGGGATGCACAGAGGTGGTGGAAAGCGATGAAAACAACAAAGGGTGATGGTTATGTTGAGACACTTGGTTGGGCTGAGTTTTGTGAGGTCTTTTATCAGCAGTACTTTCCAGCTGCTGATAAAGAGGCCTATGCCAGAGAGTATCTGTCTATTCGGCAGAAAGATGATGAGTCCATTACAGATTTCATGACGAGGTTTACTAGGTTGGCAGGCTTTGCGGGAACTTCTGCAGGGACTGCAGCAGAACAGGCGGAAAAGTTCAAGTGGCGGATTCATTATAGGTATCGCCAACATCTCATTAACACCAAGTTTGCGGATGTATCGGCGGTGGCTAATGCGGCCAAGAACATTGAGATGGAGCGACAGGACTTTCGGACTTCCAAACCGGAAGGGAGTCGAAAGAGGGACAGAGATGACCAGCAGGGTCAAACTTCAGTCCAGCATGGAAGAAATCAGGGTGGTCAGTTGAATAGGAATCGTGGTGGCCAACAGGGGCAGTGGCGTAGTCAGAATCAAAACAGGGGTTATCAGCAGATGCCTCAGCAAGGGCAGAATCGTCAGCTGCAGCTACCTTGGAATGGTCAGAATCGTCAGCAGAATCGTCAGCAGGGACAAAATCAGGGTCGTTATCCGGGACCAGCTGGCGGGGGTAACCCGAATCTTATTCCGATAGCTCCTTGTGCTATTTGTGGGGCTATTCATCCGGGGAGGCAGTGTCACAGACTCACCGGTGCATGCTTCTTGTGTGGACAGATGGGTCACATTGCTAGGGATTGTACCGGTCCACGCGGAAATGGTGGAGGTGGTGATAATGGTGGCAATGGAGGTCAGCGTCAGGGTGGTCGAGTGTTTGCTTTGACATATAACCAGGCGGCAGGTGCACCAGGTACTGTTTCTGGTACTCTTTTAGTTGGAAATCGTGAGGCGTCTATTTTATTTGATACGGGTTCTACTCATTCCGTTGTTGCTCAGTCTTTTGTTCGGCACCTGGGTGTGCCATCTCAGTCTTTGAATTCTGTTATGTCTATTGCTACCCCGATGGGGACTTCTGTTGTTATTTCTGATTTGTATCGGGAGTGTCCGATCAGTTTTGGGGATAAGATCCGTAGTGTTAATCTTCTTCCGATGTGTATGCACGATTTTGATGTCATTCTTGGGATGGACTGGTTGGATAAACACCAAGCCACTATCGATTGTCAGGCGAAGAAGGTTATATTCGGAGATATGAAATCTCCAGAATTCGTGTATCAGGGTTCTCAGCCGAGTAGAGTGGTGAAGTTAATTTCAGCTTTGAAGGCTGGAAAGTTGGTGGCAAAGGGTTGTGATGCGTATTTGGCGTTTGTGAAGGATACCTCTAAGAGTGAGTCTCTTATTGAGGATGTTCCAATTGTTCGTGATTTTTCTGATGTGTTTCCTGAGGAGTTGTCAGGGTTGCCACCGCAGCGAGAAGTGGAGTTTGCTATTGAGCTTGTTCCTGGTGCGGAGCCTATCTCTAAGGCGCCGTATCGGATGGCACCGCTGGAGTTGCAGGAGTTGAAGGAGCAGTTGCAGGAATTATTAGATCGTGGTGTGATTCGGCCGAGTGTTTCACCTTGGGGTGCTCCAGTCTTGTTTGTGAAGAAGAAGGATGGGTCTATGAGGCTGTGTATAGACTACAGGGAGTTGAACAAGATCACCATCAGGAATCGGTATCCATTGCCGAGGATTGATGACTTGTTTGACCAACTTCAGGGGGCGAAATATTTTTCGAAGATAGACTTGAGGTCGGGCTATCATCAGTTGAGGGTGAGGGATGAGGATATCCCTAAGACGGCTTTTCGTACTCGGTATGGGCATTACGAGTTTTTGGTGATGCCATTCGGTGTGACTAACGCTCCGGCGGTGTTTATGGATTTGATGAATCGGGTGTTCAGGGAGTACCTGGACCAATTTGTCATTGTCTTTATTGATGACATTTTGGTTTACTCTAAGTCTAAGGAAGAACATGAGGAGCATCTTCGCACAGTGTTAGGAATTTTGCAAAAAGAGAAATTGTATGCTAAATTCTCTAAATGCGAGTTTTGGTTAGAGCAGGTTGCATTTTTGGGACATGTTGTTTCTGCTGAAGGCATTAAGGTGGATCCTGCGAAGGTTGAGGCTATCACTAAATGGCCAAGACCTACTACAGTGACGGAGATTAGGAGTTTCTTGGGTTTGGCAGGGTATTATAGGCGATTTGTGGAAGGGTTTTCCTTGCTTGCCTTACCATTGACTCAGTTGATGAGAAAGGGCGTGAAGTTTATGTGGAATGAGGAGCGGGAGAAGAGTTTCGAGGAGTTGAAGAAACGACTTGTGTCAGCTCCTATACTTGCATTGCCGTCGGGGACAGGAGGCTATCAGATTTATAGTGATGCTTCTAAGAAGGGCTTGGGGTGTGTTTTGATGCAACACGGTAAGGTGATTGCTTATGCTTCTAGGCAGCTTAAACCTTACGAGGTGAATTACCCCACCCATGATTTGGAGTTGGCAGCGGTGATCTTTGCCTTAAAGATTTGGAGGCATTATTTGTATGGAGAGACTTGTGATATCTTCACCGATCACAAAAGTCTTAAATACATTTTCACTCAGAAGGAGCTCAATATGAGGCAGAGGCGTTGGTTGGAGCTTCTAAAAGATTATGATGCGAGGATTCAGTATCACCCGGGAAAGGCAAATGTGGTTGCAGATGCTCTTAGCCGAAAGAGTTCAGGGAGTGTAGCTGCCCTTATTACGCAACCTCAGCTTATTTCAGATATGGAGCGGATCGAGTTGGAGTTATATGTACGAGGTTCAGATGGGCATTTGGCGGGTATGAGAGTGGAGCCCTCTCTTATCTCGCGGGTCAAAGAAGCCCAAAAGGAAGATGGGGAGTTGTGGAGTATGACGCAGAATTTAGAGGAGGGCAAGCAGCCCGAGTTTCGTATTGATGACCATGGTGTGATTTGGTTGGGTGAACGGTTGTGTGTACCGTCCGATCCAATCATTCGGGAGGCAGTGTTGGCTGAGGCTCATAGTTCGCCATTTTCTATTCATCCAGGTTCTACAAAGATGTATAGAGATTTGAAGAAGAATTTTTGGTGGAATGGGATGAAACGAGACGTGGCTGAATATGTTGGAAAGTGCCTCACTTGTCAACAAGTGAAGATAGAACATCAACGAGCTGGTGGGTTGTTGCAACAGTTAGACATTCCAGTGTGGAAGTGGGAGGATATCACGATGGATTTTGTGACTGGGTTGCCGAAGACTTTCAGGAAAAATGATGCCATATGGGTAGTGGTGGATCGATTGACAAAATCGGCACACTTTTTGGCTATCCATGAGGGTTACTCGGTAGATAGGTTGGCACATATCTTTCAGCAGGAGATTGTTAGACTTCATGGTACTCCAGTGTCTATTGTTTCAGATCGGGACCCACGGTTTACTTCAAGGTTCTGGAAAGGGTTTCAACGAGCTTGGGGCACTCGGCTCAACTTCAGTACTTCTTTTCATCCGCAAACTGATGGACAATCTGAAAGGACTATTCAGACGTTGGAAGACATGTTGAGGTCCTGTGCACTTGAGTGGTCGGGTAATTGGGATGATTACTTGAGCCTAGTTGAGTTTGCTTATAACAACAGCTGGCATGCAAGTATTGGGATGGCTCCTTTTGAGGCACTGTACGGTAGAAAGTGTCGGGCACCAACTTGTTGGGATGAGGTTGGCGAAAGGGCCATAGAAGGGCCTGAGTTAGTTCAAATCACTACGGAAAAGGTAGCGGTGGCTAAGGAGAAATTAAAGTCGGCTCGATCGCGGCAGAAGAGTTATGCTGATAAGCATAGGAGGACTTTAGAGTTTGAACCTGGTGAGCATGTGTTTTTAAAAGTTTCTCCTTGGAAGGGTATTCGACGATTTGGATTGAAAGGGAAACTTAGTCCGCGTTATATTGGACCATTTGAGATTCTGGAGAGGGTTGGTGAGGTTGCATATCGGTTAGCTTTGCCTCCACAGCTAGCTCACGTGCATAATGTGTTCCATGTGTCGGTGTTGAGGAGTTATCATTATCATCCGTTGCACGTGGTGCAATATCCGTTCGATAAGATTCGAGGGGATCTTAGTTGTGAGGAGCGAGCTGAGGCGATTTTAGATCGTCAAGAAAGGATCATGAGGAGGAAGACTATTCCGTTTGTTAAGGTTTTGTGGAGGAATCATTCGGAGCGGGAAGCCACTTGGGAGATGGAGGAGTCTATTCGAGCGGAGTATCCGCATCTCTTTGATAATTAGGTACGTTCCATTCTTTTGATTCCGGGGACAGAATCCTTTTTAAGGGGTAGGTGATGTAATACCCGAAAGAAAAATAAAATATTATATGATAAAAAAATATACTTTTGTTTTAAAACATATTAATTGGACTCTGTTTTCTTATTTGGGCTATTATTTTGTTTGGGCCAAATTAATCAGTAAAATTTCTGGACTATAATAAGTAAATGAATTATATTATTTGGGCCTTTATATTATTTGGGCTAATTTATAATTGTGTAAATTTATTTATTTTTATCCAATTTATTAAGAGGATTATTATGATATATAATTAATAAATAAACTAAACCTAATTGCTTCATCATTTTTATACCGACTGAAAGAAAAGAAAGAGGCGCAGCCGCAGTTAAAGAAAAGGAGGAGAAAAGTTACATTGCAATTTGGAGAAGAAGAACCTATACCTTTTCTCCTTTTTCGGTAAGATTTAATAACAGTGATGGAGTACGGTATATATATTAGTAGATACATAAATTATTGCTTGCCAGGATTATATATATATGTATAGAGAGAGAGATAAAAGTTGTCAGATTATTTTGGACGGATGTTACTTAACCTGCTGCTATATAAAAAAAAAAAAAAAATTCGTTATCTGTATGCGAAAAGTTGCTGGCAAGTATAATATGGATTATAACTAAATTATGTTAAATGGGTCATGTTTGGTTTCCTGTAACATTGAATTCATTATATGTTATTTATATTTATATATTACTTTCTAATAAGTACTTAGCCATAAAGCTTTTAAATCATAATTAGTAAATCAATTAAAGTTATGCTTATTAATTTGAATTAATTAATTTTACGGACATAGTTATAAAAGTTTTAATAAATAATTTAATAGTACTATGTTATTAATGATTGGATTGTAATAAAATTTTATTAAATTATTTAGATTGAGCGAAGGGGGAGTCTAAACGAGTTTTTGGAATATACTTTGGGTATTACGTTGCTTAATCCAGGTACGGATTCCGTACTCTTTCAGCAAGACTCTTTTGTTTTTAATTCGTTCGTTTCGTTATTCGTTTCGAAATTTAGTATTGTCTCTCATAATTATTCCTTGTCAATTTATTGTGATAAATTTATTTTGGCGTTGTATTAGAACTCACATTGTACTCTTTAGACTAGTGTGTCATGTCTAAATTTTATTTTTATATTTATAGTGATGTACATGTTAGTATATTTTAGAGACTTGTATTGACGATTCGTTCGATTTAACATGTACATGTTAGAACCCCTTTGTGTTGATATTTTGTCGCATGTGTTGCGACATTATATTTTGTTAGAATACCGTAGGGTATACCTGAGCTATAACCACCTGTGGGGGTACCACAGGCATGTCCTCTTGGCACCGAGGCATGACACCTTCCGTGGCGGTGTGATCAGTCCACGGCGTCTCCGTTTTGTGCTCCGGTGGGAGTTGGCCATTTGGTGTTTTGTTGTGGGAGGCGTATGGGTCGACCCTAGTTTCTGTTCTGTTCTGTTCCGCGGATTGGTGATGTTTGTGCCAAACACGCCTTCCGATTTGCACGCATCTGGATTGCGCAGTCCGATGTGTGATTGCCTGTGTGGCATTATTTTGATTGCCTGTGTGGCATTATTTGACTTGCCTGTGTGGCAAGGTATATTACTATTTATTTTGAGCTCGGTATGAAATAACACCCAGCCATTTGATTCAGCCTATTATTTCGTTGTGTTAGTTTTGTTCGTTTCGTTTCAATTCGTTCGTTTCATTTCATTTAATTGAGTTAGTTATTTTGGTTCATTATTTGTATTCTTTATCCGTACTGGGCATTTGGCTCATGCTGTATTTTTCTTCCGGCAGGTAATCAGGGGGATCAAGGGCAAGTGTGACGAGAGCTTCCTTTAATCCAATAGTTTTGATATATTTTGTTAGGCTTTGATACATTGATATATTTAAATTGTAATAATTATTTTAGATTGTGGTTTGAGACAGTTGAGATTTATTATGGATGACTTGTGGTATTATCAGTTATTAAGACTATTCTTTTGGGGGCTTTGAGCCTTGCTATTAAACTCATCAGTTTTGTTACGTTTTGAGTAACCTCTCCTTCTATTTTGGAAAGGGGGTGTTACAGTTTAATTTACTAGTTCTTGTGTCAAACAACAAATTCACCTTTTTAGAAGCAATGGCACTTGAGTGTGAGTGTTAGTCCTATTTTTCAGTGTAAAACAATGTACCAAACTGTTGTGCAACTTTCTGGATCTATTGGAAGAAACCAAATAAAGAAAAAGAAAACTTCAAGCTAAAAATTATTTGAACAATGCCTAACCCAACCAAATTAGGCGTCTTATTTTCCATAAAACATCTTTAATTAGATGAAATTATTACTACAAATTCACAATCACATTGTATCACATATATGTGCAGACACACATATAATATGCAAATACACGCGCACGCACACATGCGCATAAATATATATTGAATTTGGAAATCTTAATCACTCACCAACCAGATAGTCTTCAATGTCAAGACCAAACTCTGATTTATTCACTGCATAAGTGATCAATAAACAAATTAACCTCAGGAAAAAAATTGTTTTGCACTCTAAACAATGTGTCTGATAAAATGTGTGGATAAAAAACCATAATGGATAGCTAAGGAGTTCTTTTTGATAATTAATTAGGACAAAACTTCATTAAACAATAAACTACCATTAAATCCGGGGATTAAAAATCTTTTTACCCATCGAACAATATAGAGGAAGCAGTACTAGAGCAGAATAGCTTACACTACTCCACGTTGAGTAATGGGTGCCATTTATATAGAATACAAACTCAAAGCAAATAGGAGAATTGGTAAAGTTATTTACAAAAGAATCCTCAAAACGAGAAGTCTGGTTTGCATGTGATAAAGCCAAAACATATCATCTAGAAAATAACTAAGACAAAATGGTACCAAAGCATTCAGTTTACTTTCTATATCAGGGGTCTCATTTTTGAAATTATATTTGTCAACCATCCCAGCACCAAAATAAGAAAACCAAAAGTTCATTAATCAAGAAGACTAAAATCTCTTATACATCTAGGGATGTTATTCCTGAGCAAGGAACAACTTTCACAATTCACCTTTTAATCATAATTATAAGCAAACAACAGTAGAGAATAAGACATACACCCAAGTTTTTCCTCAGCTTCAGTATGTACAAGAAGAGTTCCTGTTTCTAACCAATGCATAAAGGCAAGCATAGAGACAACTGCTTGTGTCTCACTCTTCCAATCACCATGATACCTAATCAAAAACACAGAAACCCATATTAGTAATTACAAGTAGCAATGGCAATAGAGAAAAGATCCAAAAAATATAAAAAATCAAACATTAGTTTCCCCCACCTGTAATACTGCCCAGGGCATTCACGAATAATTTCAGCAAGTCGACTAAACAGGTCTTTCAGCACACCAATCTGAGCCTTAGCCTTTTCTAGAACCTCTAATCGACAAAAAAAAACATTATAATTGCCCTTTCTTATATTATCCTGATTTAAGAGAATCAGGCAGAGTAATACCTAATCATATTAAAAAAGATAATGCAGGAATAGGAATCGTAAAAAGTAAAAACAAGCACAAACATATGCAATATGTAAAGAGAATACATATACCAGGCAAAGGGCGAGATTGGTGAACGAGAAGAAGATAAGAGTGCGTGAGCCGGTTAGCGGATTCAATCTCGGAGGCTACAGCTCGAATGCGGTCGCGTAAGCTTCCGGATTCTTCCAGATGGTGACGGAAATCGTCGAACTGTTTCTCCATCGTAGCAGAAAAAGAGGAGAGGGGAGCGTGGGTTTCACCTCCCGCCATTTTATGAAAAGGAGAATAAGACTGAGTTGCAGAGGGGGCGCGAACAAGGACGTCTCGAGTGAAAGTACCGGTAATGGAAGTGTGAAGTGGGAGTAGAAGGAGAGAGAAAGTAGGGTTAGGGTTTAAGCAGCGGGAGAGTGATGAGAGTGAGAGTGTTGTTGCAAAGGCGTTTCGAAACGCTGAGTTCATATTTGAGAAGTCAGTCACAAACTCAATACTGGACCAAGCTTTGGGGTTTTTTATATTCTAAAATTATTATTATGAGAATATATGTGCATGAGCTCTACCTTTTGCTTGGCCTTTGGGGTTTTTGTGGAAGTGTTTATTCATTTATCATTATTGTATTATTATTATATGTTATTTAATAACCGACAAATGAAATGATACAGATAAATTGAAGTTATATATAATAATTTCATTTTTTTATGATAGTAGTTTGTTTGGAGCAATTGGTGTTTGAAATAAAAAATTACATAAATTAGTTCAAAATTAGAGACCATCCATCCATCCATCCTTCACGGCATGCTGCTGCTGCATATAATTAGTAATTCATAATAGTATTTCCCAGGTCCAAATATGTTTGAACAATCTTAACATTGAATGATAAATTTGGCATTGGCACATAATTTTGGTTGCTTAGCATCAGTAAATGCTAACAAGATGAGTTCTGTCTCATGGTCACATTCCCACAGCTGAATTCATCTGGATCATTAAGAGAGCTACTACCTACTATTAACAAAAAAAAGGGGCTATGCTATACATCTTTATCTTTGTACATGGAAAAAATGATGGTGGTTCGGTTCATTTCCGTCCAACACTAACCAAACAAATGAAAGCTACAAATCTACTAACTATACCAGTGAGTACAAGATAAACTAGACATTTGTTAAAATCTTTAAGATCGTAGTCCATTTCTTTCAAATAACTGCAGCGAGTCATCAACCAAACTCCATTGTACCTGAAGAGCATAGAAGATAAATTGATTGTGTAAATCTCTTGATACATTCTGAGAATTTGGCTACTTTTACGGCATGAAGTGAACTAGGAGAGATCTGCATACTAAATCGGATGTCATGATATGTCTTGCGACTGAATGATTCACACTTTTAGGTCTCTGTAATAACAGAATCTACTTTCAATAATAAAGATACTTCACCATTCTATAGTAACAACTTTCACACGCAAACCTATATATACTTTAGTCTCAATATTTCCAGAGTTCAGGTCAAGGACAATGGCAGCCTATTGTTACTCTCATTGTCTTGTAACATTTTATGATTTTATCATGGGAAAGATGGCAACAATGCTTTAGCCCATATATTTGTGAAATGTGGTAGTCATGTAACACATTAAAAGAGTATGAACAGGACAGTATGTCACCTACCTATAATAACCAGAAACATCCACCACATAAAATCATTGTTGTTTCCTTTCAGTTGGATATTGGAATTATCGTAAATAGATTGGAATATGTATTTCCAACCATTGTCGGCAATGAAAGCTTAGCTTACTAAAACAATTCGGACCCTCGGTATATCAACCAAAAGAGCTTCAGTCCACATAGGTTTGTGTATAGAAAGCAAATGTTAAAGAAATTATCATTAACATCAATATTTCTGTAGTTAAATTTGTTTTAGCTTTGAATGATTAGCTACTATAAATTCAAAAAATATATATATTAAGAATGGTACATAATTCTTATTAGTGAAATATTATGTGAAACCCTTGCATATGCTTAATATCAATGATTCTAAGATTTAGCTCAATCAATCCCCAGCAACAATGTACTAGTGTCAGTGGGTACATTGAACAACATGAGAATATGCATACGTGTGTACTCAAGTAACCACATATCTGAATAATAGTCCATTAGAAGGGAAAAGTGAGGAACCTTTCAGCATTTGCTAAGACAAAGGCTTCCAAAGCCCATGTTGGGTAAATATATTTTGCTACAAGCTTTGAAATGCCACCGTCTTTACTCTGATTTGAGATGAGCGTCAAGACAACAGGAAGAAGAACACACCACTGCAACCAAAGGGCAGGGAGATTTGGAGTTTTAATCATCAACAAATAAAGTTGAAATAACTTTACTGATCATCTGTTATTTATCGATGAAACCTTTACAGTACATACCAGTTGAGCTTGACTAAAATCAAGGAAGATCGAAAATATATAGGCTATGCCAGTCACGCAGTAAACAAGGCAGAGCAAAATTAGGTAGTTGTCAGCAAAGCTTGATCTTGGACTATTGAAGAAATAGAACATGCTAAGATAAACCACAGGCTTGACAATTGTATTAAAATGGTCTACTGTATCCTTGGATAGAAAATAAGATAGAGTGTTCATCCCACTATCACTCTCTCTCCAGTAGTGTAATTTGTCCAGCGCAAATGATCTCAAAGCTGCAATCTTGCATAATAATGCTGCAATTCAGCAAATAAGTCAATGAACAATAAAAAAATGAGAAGTAGGATTATTGATACAATTAGAAGTTTTAAAACTAACTTGTTTCTAAACAAGTTTCTAGAGTTTAGAATAGATATTAGAACATGCATACTACACTTTATCCTAAAAATGATGGTAGATGATAGTCGAAATAGGTAAAACGGTAGACATAATATCATTGCCAATGCGTGATTTGCAAGTCAAATACAGAATCCAATAAAAGAAGTAAAGGAAATAAAAATATGGCCCTAATACCAATTTTGTCACTTACAAACAGCAATGATGGTATAAGTATACCCAAGATCCCCGAATGCTTCATCGCTCACTTTAGCAAGAGTTCCTAAGCATGCTCCGGCAAGCAAAAGAATCAGAAAATCTGCTGCTTGTACTCTAGCTTCCCGCAATTGCTGCTTACCAACCCTGAAAGAATGATCATATATGGTACTCAGGTAACAACTCATATAAGAAAATAGAACTGGTTATAAAACACAGCAGCCAAATCAAGTATCAACTGTTTTTAAATTGATCATCTTTGAGCTCAATTTCTCATTGTAATTCACTTAATTACTGGATCAATGAATTTGTTTCAAAAATGAGCATTTTATGGAAATGATTGCAACAGATGGCAAACAAAATAATTATTACACAGATTCATCTATGTAAGACTAAAAATTCTCATCACATCAAATTTTCAGGATATCAAGTCTCCAGATTTCAGATTATTCTACTAATTAAAAAACTTTTAATCCAATAGTCATTCCAGAGATGGCCAAAAAAAATATCATTCAAGTGCCATATAAGTCATGTTTTATTTGACATAAAGATAAATTGATTTATACCTTCCCAGGAAATATCTATATTGCCGGAGAACACCAGGAGTGACTCTCTTATCAAAGGATTTCAAGAAATTGTTATCTGCATGATCTTGCCTAAGCTCAATATTGTGCTTCGTATCCTTCCACAGGTCTCCAGTAGCTGTATCAGCACCAGGATTTACACCCGCCGAGGATGCTGCAATTTCATCACAATATTGCATCATATCTCGGGGTACTGCATAACCATTGCGGAGCATCCATCTGACAGGTAGCTGTTGTACTGTCACACCAGGGCCCAATTTCACTATACCCTCAAGTATGTCAATGAAGTGGTCTGGGGGATTTACACGTTCTGGTACTGTGATTCCTAGGCCTGCAAAGTATTCTTCAACCTTCTTCACAGATCCATGGTAAACGGTAAGACCACCTTTGGCTAGAAGTATTAAGTCGTCAAACATCTTGTACAAGGTGTAGCTGAAAAAGAGAGAATATATCATAGAATAACACAAAAAAATTATGATTAAGACGCAACCACATTGTGCAAAAATCTTCCATGTGGACTCTCATTCTGCATCAGCCCTTTCTCTGTGGTTTTCAAAATAAAGCTTCTAGACCAAGAATTTGCTTACTAAGGGTGTGGGGGAACAACAGTTTCTGTTCACCAGTCAAGTATAGCTTGTAGTGAATGTATTTGACCCATTCAAAAGGCATAGGAATCACTAATATTCGAATCCATTAACTGACCTGGTTAGGAATATGAAACCCTTCGTGATGTAAGGGTCTGTACGTGTTCTCCCAAGCACTAGTATCAAGAAGTAATTGAAGATCCTAAGATCAAGATTTCTAGCAAATGCCATCTCATAGAGTTTAGATATACAACGGTAAGTGAAGGTAGGTTGCCGCAAAACATGAAACTGAGATTTTGGGGATTTATTAGTGCCAATAGGTACTTCTTGTATGTCCTTGTCTGACAACTGATACTGTATTTTATCGTTGATAGTGGATATGTTCACTAACCGATTGCAATGGACATAAGGTTTAGTTAGTGCATACCATAAATTCCTTGTATTGGTTTGTGTTTGTGTCTATGTAATCACTTCTCTCCACCTGCCTTAATTTTCGCTTGAGTAAATTCTTGGAAATACCTCAGGTAACCAAACTCCAAAATACAAATTTTCGTTTTTCAAGTGAGTTCCAGTTACTAATTTTAACAGTACCAATAATGGTAAAATTGCTTTTAATCTAGAAAATTTTGATGTATGTCGGGAAATGGGAAATTAAACAAGTAATCAGAATACTTGTAGTAAAACAAAGATAGATATTATGCTGTATATAAGCTACTCTTTTTCAGATAAAGATATTTGGATATGTTGGTTTAACTTACAAAGTAGAGCATTTTCATAATAATTAGATGTTACCTTGGTTGGTGAACAACCATGCAGATGTTAACACCTTCAAGTGCTTCACGTCGAAGAGCTCTTAGAAGCAAATTGGATGATGAACTGTCCAATCCAGAAGTGGGCTCATCCAATATCAATAGTGAAGGTTCCATGACCATTTCCAGCCCAACATTCACTCGTTTCCTCTGGCCTCCTGAGATTCCACGCTTCTCTACTGTCCCAACTAGGGAATCCCTTACTGCCTGCAGTCCTAGTGACTCAATGACTCTTTCAACGACAAGAACCTTATCAGCCTTCGGAAGGTCCACAGATAGTCTTCATAATAAATTAATCAAAGAAAGAAAATTACAATCAGCACATAACATATAAAACCAGTTATATAACAAATCAAGCAGACATTGAAGGTAAAGTTGCAAGGAACCAACAAAAAAAGCCTAGGATCTAGGTTTGAACACATTATGCCAAACAGACAGTAAGAAAGATCCATAAACAATACCTAATTTATATTAAACTAGAATTTGGTAAGAAGACTGAAAGTGGAACAGCAAAAATAGAAACAAACAAAGCTAACCCTAAGCATTTCTATGCATTCACAACCACGTCTAGAGGCAAAAAGTAGTGGAAGAAACATTCATTCCAGACTGGGGACACCGAGTAATATTTTCTAAAAACATGAAACAAGCAGCAGTAAAATATTAATTGATGATCACTACAAGTTCAACAATGATATCCAGAGTTTTCTTACACAAACTGTCTTCAAACAAGTATATGGTAGTCAAAATCAAAAAGACGAGATTGCAAGGTAGGTGAAAATTGAATTAATTAGCTTGTGTACCTGCAGCGTGCACTGAACCGCAGGTTCTCTTCTACTGTCAAGTTTCCATGCACAATATCATCTTGTGGGACAAAACCAATAATTTTTTTGTATGAATGGATGGATTCATCTTTTCCATTTATGAGAATTAGACCTGACCTAACACAACCACTTTCCTTTCCTACGACAGCAGAAAGAAATGTTGTTTTTCCGGCTCCTGAAGGACCCATGACAGCAGAAATCCGACCAGGCATAATTTTCCCAGTAACACACCTCATTAAATGCTTGTTTTTCCCCTTCAGTGTCAGGGTTAGATCCTTGAACACAACTTCGATCGGAAGCCTGGTCCTCGTTTCAGTGTCAGTGGCCATTGAGATTACTCCTGAGAAGGTCAAATTCTTATTCTTCTCCTCCATAGCTTTCTCTTTCTCAAGTTGACCATATGCATACTTAAATATTTGGCTGCGAGTATGCAAATTTTTAGCCTTGGGCATTTGCTTCTTAATATTTTTATCTCCAATCTCCAAGTGGAAGCCCTCATTACTGTTCGGGTTATCCTCAAGGGAGTGCAACATTTTTGTGAGGTTGCTTTGTTCATTTTTTTTGGCTTTTGGAGCAGCAGCAGACGGCGGAGGTGGAACTAAATTACTTGGCCCCATAGGAGGTAAATTCATACCCTTCATTTTTTCAGGTTGCCTTACACTTGTCTTTCGTGAAAATGTGCGTGACAACTGTTGTTGCAAACCCTGCAAGCCCGTAGGTTGCTTCGTGGCAACATCTTTTGCTGTCTTCCACCTTTGTCTTGCTTGTGCAGTTTCTCGTGCACTCCTTGCTGCAGCTTCCCTGGACTTGGCTTGTCTTTCATGCCGAGTTGAGAGGACTTGGTCAGAGCAATTATATATGATGATCAGTATCAGAGCCACAACACCCTACATAGACAACTGAACAACGTCATCTCTCTTTTGGCAGCTGCAATATAAAATTCTTTGGATAGAAATCAGTAATTTACTTCATCCTATGTGAAGAAAGAAGATAAATACTAAAGCTGAATAATATAGGTAAAATTAAATTCTGATCTAGAAAAATATTCTGTATAATAACATCAAAAGGGAGACTAGTCAGTCTTTTACAGAACAAGATATCATTAGTAGATCGATGATTTCTGAATTTGCATGTGTAAAAACCATCTGAAGATATCCATTCGAATTCAGATAACATATAAACACTGTCAAAGAGAGGATGAGTTGAAGTCCTTCAGAATTCGGAAAGGATGTACAAGCTAAAGATTCATTACTGTATCCTACAGAACGAGTCAACAGGCAAGAAAAAATGTGAAGAAGAAAAAAATCTGATTTGATACTAGGATAAGTATTACCACTTACAATGAGCATGATCCCATAATAATGCATGTTTTGATTTGCTGTATTTGGATGACAAGTACTCAACTTGAAGCATGCTGCAAAAGTAGTAAGTGAAAGGTTATAGGCTATTGCAAACATCTTTATCCATTATCTTACACACTAACAAATGGAAGCAAACTTATCATGCTAGAAGCAGGGAAACTATTCTAATATCACTAGAGTATAGCATATTTGGTCCCAACATATGCATGAAAACTTCATCTAATGAGTTAAACTGGAGTCATCCAACCAAATGTAAATTATACAAGGACCACAAATAGAATCAAACCCATGCATCCAATCAAAGAAAAGATTAAGGTGAACCACATCTTCATTACCACATTATCAACTCCATTAACGTCCTTACAAGGCTTCATGATGTCCCTTAAATATACAACTCTTTGAACATCTTGTCTAGTTATTGGATTGCGCCAAACGCAATATTTAGTGGATCTCCTAACCCCATTCCGTTCTGACTACTCATGAGTTATACCAATAGCTTTGCACTTATTTATCCAGTATTCAATATCTCAAATGCTTGAATATAAAAATGCCTCCCAATACCATTCAGCACACAATAGGATCAAGGGTACCTTATGGCAGGGAACACTACTTCTAAATCAACTTCCAATCACAGGACAACTAGAAAATCTTTTATCTCAGGTGAGGTTAATGATTTCTTAAAAAAAATGTAGCAACAAATAGAAGGAAGAGATCCTTTTGCTGCTCTATTCAATAATTGATTAGGTCCCTTCAGACCAATGATTAATTCGCATCATCAGTTCATCACTTACTCAACCAGATTTCCAAAAATGCAGAAGCAGCCTAATTATCATATTGCCTCCCTCCCACTTTAGTTGGCTACACTTCTATTTTGGTAAGGTGCACAAAAAAAATATTTAAATATATTGCCTCCTTCCCAGATTTATTGCAACAAATCTCTTAGTGTTTGTGGCACGGATTTTTAAGACGTCTAGAACATAATAAATAATCTATTATTTTTTAAAAAAAAATGCAATATTGTTAACAATATAACCTTTGAATACACTAAAATATATAAATTTATATGAAAAAGTAATATTTAAATATATTTTTCCCACATCTTAAACTCCTTGTTGCAAATACTAAAAGATGTGTTACAGTAAGTCTGGGAATATCTAAAGCTTAGACCTGTCTTAAAACCCCGCTGGTAGCTGTAGTTTTCTTTCATTCTTTGTTTATCTTTTTTGTTTTTCATGCATTCTCTAAATTCTTCCTCGATGAAAATCAAAACAGTGAAATAGTGAATATATAGTGGAGAACTACAAGTTTGGGACGAGTTCATATGCAGCAAAATAAATATTATACAAACTATCTGAAATAATAATTTGCGTGGCTACAGGCTCCTGCAAGCACTGTTTCAATATGAAGAAATGAGTTTTCGATACCACAACACTAGAAGAATTTACCTGTTTGAGATGTAGTCCCCAGCCTGCAGTAATTTCTGAAATTGCATGAGAAAACCTTTAGTAGTTTCACTTACAAAACATCAGACTGCGGTATATCTACATCAGATTTTGGACAGTTTTGTAGTAAAATTTGAACCTCAGTTTCAAAATATATCCTTTATGGCAAGTGTTTCAAATTTAGGCTGAGGAAACCAATTTTAAAGAAACAAATGTTGTTATTCAAGCCGACCAAATGAGAATTGTGATATTGGTCACAATACTTGTTTGCCCAGCTTAAAAAATATTATTTTTTTACGGTGACATTGGTTTCCTAGGCCTAGATATGATAAACTAGCCAAATAAAATATATTTCAATACAGTATTTGAAAATTATATTGCAAAACTGTAATTGAAAACAGTTTTCAAAAAAATGTCCTAATATATGCTACAACTAGTAGCCGGTTATAAGTAGATAGACAAGTGTCAAGAGTGTGAGATAGAAACTAATACCCTTCAGTACAAGAATTCTTTTTGGTAGTGGTTGGGCAATAATAACCTGCCGAACAGAATAGGTTCTTTCCTGTAGCTACCGGACCCCAAATATCAGCTCCACCGCAAGTATGATTTGGCTTTCCAGGAGGTAGTTGGTAGTGGTATCTGTAAATTTTATCTACCAAGGTATGTATTAATGGATCATATAAACCATACAAGGACCAGGATAACAATGAAACACAGGTTCAAGCTAGGATATGAACTTACGGATCACATACACCAGTAGTCTTATTGAGAGTTGCACGTGGACAGTAAGAACCTAAGGGACAAGCTTCATTCACAATGCAACAACAATCTATGTGTTAGCAGTAAAACTTTAATTCATTAATTAGGTTTTGATTAATAAAGCTCAAAACTAATGAAAAATTGCAACGCACTTACTTATGTCAGATGCTTGACTTTTTTAAAAGAAAACTTATTGCCCACAAACTTAAGAGGATGACAGAAGTTCACTACATTAGGATTTAGTTGATTTTCTATCATTTCTCTCAATCAAAATAAGCATAGAAAGTAATGAGCCAAAGCATAAACATTGAATGATTGAATTCCTAACTGCTAATCCAAAAAAAAGTAAAAAACTAATGACACGGCAACAATAAGAAATCCAGTCATGGTTTCCGGGAATGGAATTCAGAGCCTCTAGTTTTGTGAAGCAGTACAGAAAACTCCAACTGTGGGGTATTACTTAGCCTAGAGTTAATAAACTTCATCCACAAATTTCACTAATTACTTCAAGTCCTGGTAATACAAGTCTTGGTAAAAAGATGAATAGTTAGGAAGAATCTTGCATAGAATACATACAGAATAGAGATACAGAATATATATATATATATATACACACACACACACACAGAGGATCCAGTCCGGGGATCCCGGACTGGTCCTAAAATCCGGACCCAATTTTTTTTTTTTTTTTGCTTTTTTTTTGAAACAACTAAAAAAAATTATGGAATTGGAATTTTTACATAATATAGTGTTTTGGGTGTGTTTTTAATACCTATACCAACCAATGTATGTACAGTCTACCCAGGCTGTACAAAAATGTTTTGGTATAGGCATCCAAATCACACCAAAAACACTGTATTTTGTAAAAATTCTAATTTCATAATTTTTTTTTAGTTGTTTCAAAAAATAAAAGCAAAAAAAAAAAATGGTCCGGATTTTATAGAGTCCGGGATATATATATATATATATATATATATATATATATATATATATATATATATATATATATATATATATATATTGATAAGTAACTCTTCAGCTAAAATATGTCATCCAAACTGATAAGTTAGATAACATGTCCTCAGCTTATAATATTGTCTTATAATCGACTGATCGCCGTGACTTGTGAGGTAGTCCCCCTCTTCCCGTCAATCATTTGTACTCGCTGAATCTTCAAGCTGAATCATTAACTGTGTTACACTTGATAAAACAATTTCAGCTCACATATTTTATCATCTTAGTTGTTAGTGCAAGGCGCCGAATTATATACATACATACCTAACTGGGGGGGCTTTTTTAACTTTTGATTTAGAAATGCAATGTCTGAACATAATTAAGCATATGTTTCAAACATCTTCCAAAACGCTACAATATATTCTGAACATATAATGATAACAATGAAAATACTGACTAAGAATTACAAATCGCCACTTCCACTATAATTCCTTTCCATCCCCTTGAAGAGCTAGTTAGAAATATATATAATTTGAGTAACAACAATGTAGCACTGCCTTGAACTAGCAAGAAATCAAGAAGTATTCATGTTTCACTCTAAACATTAATATGGCATAATTAGAATTCACTTACGTATCATGCAAGTGAGACCCATTGGACAAAAGAAACCCGGGCAACAAGGTTGACACTCTGAAGTCCGATCAGGCGTGACCTTTGAGTTTTTTAAGTCAGCTTTCTGATTTTGAGCAACACTGCAAGCCCATCCTGCCTCACACCCAGGAACCCAAGAAGTCAAATTGCAGTTCTTATTGGGTTTTAAGATATGAGACTTTGTTTTTTCCTTTTTGTAAAAACTAGTGAAATAGAACTTCATCTCTGCTGCTGTACATATTCGTTGAGTGATGTCTCCTGTTAATGTAGTAAATTCAAAGTCAGGACGTGAGTTATAGAAACAACCCCAAACTGCCAACCTAAGGAGAAATTGTATTTGAAGGACTGCTAAAAAAATCATATGCTAATAAAGAACATGAGTTTTTTTCTCATAACGACTTATTTATATGCGTATGTATTTAAGTGTTCTTGCAGTTGATTGTGCAAATAGAGGAACAGACAATCACTTCAATCATTTACCTACCCATAGTTTGCAAATAGAAGTTATACGGTGTGCAAACAGATTCACTATGAGTTCATTAATGGCAAACAATTATCCTTTTCTTTTCCATAGTATGTGTGGTTGTTACATAATACTCAAAAATATTTAAATGCTTGGAGTAATGCTTAATCCATAAACTTTTAACTGCATGAACCACTGTGTAATTGCAATTCCGAAAACATGATACCTTTTGTCTGTTTAACACAATTATTCAAAAATTCCAAGTCTTTCGAGAAGTTAAATGCTGAATTCAAATCATCATCCCTGGAAAATAAAACACAGATATAATCAAACAAAATGAGGAACAATTATAATGAAGCAATTAAGCACATGAGCAGAAGGGCTTATTAATTACTCACACATCCTTAATGCAATAATCCAATTCTGTCTTGATATCATCGTGGAATACCACAGTAAGATTCAAAGTTTGGTCATAGATGTGATTTGTAACCAGTGGTACCAATGCAGGATTGCCGGTTTGACTATAGTCATCCCCATCCACGCACAAAACACACCGCGAGATACCCAGAACAAGAATTGATAATGATGATATATATGCAACCCAACAGACCTTTATCCTCCCACTACTCATTTCAATTATTAAAATTTCTCCAACTCTCATCTATAGGAGGAAAATCGGTTGGCTGAAATACCCAAATGATGAAAGTTTTGGGTTGTAGTTACTCCAAAGGTGATGAAACATAACATTCCTCATAGAATGATAACAATTGAGGTAGGAAAGAATGATTTTTTTTCTTTTTTTTCTTTTTTTTTACAGGGTCATGCAAGCAACAACAAGGGGAACTTGGGAGCCAAAAAACCAAAATCCTTTTTTGGTCAAAGGTAACGTCTGTCGTGTGAGAGATAGGTCTAGGGTTTGGGAGGAGCTCCATGGTTTTTGGAGGAAGAAACGGAGTAGAGAGATGGATGGCGAAAATGAAGGGAAACAAATGTGATTTCATGTGTATGTTCTATAATACGTGTAATAACTAATAAGAAAAATCTTGTTTGTATTAAAATTGTTCGATATTTATTTTTTGGGGGAATGTCACACACTTTTTAACTCCACTCAACTCCTTCAGTTCACCGTGAAAAAGATGAGTCAAGACTTTTCACAAACACCTTGTGCTCAAAAAAGGTAGTTACTTACCGAAGATTCAGTACTTTCTTCCACGTCTCTATACCTTGGTCCGGTTATGATGATGGAACCTGAAGACGAATAGGATCCAAGAGGAGTGTTTCTGTTTCAATGCCATATCTTCATGAAATTTTCCCAGCTCCTTGAACTAATCATAATAGTTTACAAATTTCAACAAATATTTATAATTTAAATTAAAAAAGAAATTTCAAATAAAAAATATTGTGATACAATTTACAACACATGCTCAAAATCTCAAATCAAATTTTTTTTCTATATTCAAACAAAATTATAAATTAATCTCAAAACATAAATTAGTTTTGTATTTTTAAAGATTTCACCAAACTTTAAAACCAAGAAGATTTTTATAGTTGTATTTAAAATTGGTTTAGAAATTTTATTTTGCCCTTTCAAATTAAACTCTTCCATTAATTTGTTCATTTAAATTTTTTAATTTACATATATATCCTACTCCTATATTTATAAAAAAAAATCAAGTAAGAGAATCCGCTTATAAATTCGCTGTTATGAATTATTTCAGTAGGATGATACTTGGTAATCCGACGGTTCTAAAAAAATAAAACGCTTAGATGTAATCTTCATACTCTGTTCTGTAGTAGAAGTCCAAGTATAGAAGGACCATCTTTGTATAAGAGGAAGGCTATCGAATATATGAAATCAATTCCGATCACTCTTTAAATTCTTCTCTTCTCTCTCTCATTTTTCGGAGTCTAGCAAGATTAAAAAAAAACTGTTACATTGGTGCTTTCATTGAGAGTGCTCCAATAGCATATCCCAATTTTATCGAGTCAAATTTTACCCAATTTGCAGAGCGGTTTTGTGCTACCATGACCACGGTCGTACATGAGGTTATGCAACAAGCTCGTCACACTCATTACATAAGTCATACTGGTAATCAATTGAAGAATCATGCTCATACAAAATCAGATCGCATAGATGACATATGGTCAGAATACCACAATAACAGTGTGTGATGATGTTTTTTTCGCATTTGATGATGAAGGAAACCGTAAGGATTTGTATAATCAACTTCCTTACTGAGCTTAAGTTAAACTCAATTTATGGAGATTTGTGACTAAGAAGAGATTTAGAGAAAGAAAGAGATAGAATTCAGAAGAAGTAGAGGGAAGTTTAGAAGGAAGAACAATTCATTTCATAGCCCAACTCCTTAGAGATAGTTACTCTTATACACAATAAAATGAACACTACGATAACCAACCGACTCGATTATTACACAAAGACTCAATTATTACACAAATACTATTATACCCTTAATGGATATTTATCTTAAGTAACAGCTGATCGTAGAGTAGCAGTATTGATCGTAGAGTAGTAACACTGATCGTAGAGTAGCAGGTGTTGGGTTCCTTACAATCCATCCCTCTTAAAAAAACACTTGTCCTCAAGGAATAAAAGCAGGAAATTTAGCATGCAAATCAGACCACAATTCCTAAGTTGCCTCTGAAGGTAGAGTGTTAACCCATTGAACCAAAACTTCAACCTCAGCTGCATTGTTTTTCTTAACCATTCTTCGATCCAGCACGGCAAGAGGTTCAATAACAAACTGGCCATGAGCATCAACTAGAGGCAGAACTGGGGAAACCTGAGCAGACACACCAAGTTTCTTCTTCAATTGAGACACATGAAACACTGGGTGTATTTTAACAGCAGAGGGCAGTAATAATTTGTAAGCAACAGAGCCTATCTTATCCAGCACTAGAAAGGGACCATAGTATTTTGAGTCCAACTTGGAATATTTAGATTGTGTCATGGAATGTTGTTTATAAGGTTGAACTTTCAAATAAACCAAATCTCCCACATTGAAGAACCCTTCCTGTCTATTGGCATCAGCAAAAATTTTCATACGACACTGAGCTTGGGAGAGATTGTGCTTCAGAAGTTGTAACAACTGGTTTTGAGACTGGCATAACAATCTAGTTGTAGGATCAGAAATAGTACCATATTGATGATAAGAAACATGTGGTGCTGCATACCCATACAAGGCTTGGAAAGGGGTCAACTGTGTTCCACTGTGGTAATGAGTATTATACCACCACTCAGCAAGCGATAACCAGTCACTCCATGATTTAGGTCTCTAACTGCACATACATCTCAAATAAGCCTCCAAGCACTGATTAAGTCTTTCAGATTGGCCATCACTCTGTGGATGATAGGTTGTACTAAGTTGAAGTTTAGTACCCAAGAATTTGAATAGGGATTGCCAGAAATGTCCTATAAAAATTCTATCCCTATTTAAGACTATAGAATTAGATAGCTCATGCAGGTTATGAATATGATTGAGGAACAAGGTAGCAACATCAGTGGCAGTAAAAGGGTGCTTTAAAGCCAGAAAATGTACATATTTAGTGAGTCTATCTATAACTACCAAGATGGAGTTGTAACCATGAGAAACGGGTAATCCTTCAATGAAGTCCATAGCAATATCCTTCCAAGGAATATCAGGAATAGGGAGTGGTTGCAATAGCCCTAGCAACACAGCAGTTTCATGTTTGCTCAGTTGACAAATGTCACATTCCTTAACAAAACTGATTACATCCTTCCTTAAAGATGGCCAATAGAAAAACTTTGAAATCCTTTCAAAAGTCCCTCTTCTTCTTGAGTGACCTCCCACAGGAGAAGTATGAAATTCGTGTAAAAGCTTAGTTTTCACAGCTGGAACATGACCAACAACTAATCTGTCCTTGTATTTAAGTCTGCCATTAACAAAAGAAAAATCTGGCAAGGAAGTAGGATCTAATGCAAGTTGAGCTATCATATGCTGAAATTGAAGATCAATTTCCTATGTTTGAGCTAGCTCTTGAATCCAAGTAGGAGTAACTAAGATAATAGCCAAACAATGGAAGACATTGTTGATACCTTCCTAAGACATATGATGAAGCTGCCTAGACAAACCATCAGCTGCTAAATTTTCCTTTCCCTTCTTGTAACAAATTTCATAGTCCAATCCCATTAACCTTGTGATCCACTTTTGTTGATTAGTAGTAGTTATTCTCTGATCCATCTGATATTTGAGACTTTGGTGATCTGTTTTAATAATAAACTTGTTCCCCATTAAGTAATGCCTCCATTTCTGTACAGAATAAATGACAACCACCAACTCCTTCTCATAAGTGGACATGCCTAAATGTTTTGAAGCAATGGCTTTACTTAAGAAAGCAATAGGCCTGCCATCTTGCATTAATACTGCTCCAATTCCAGTAGCACTAGCATCAATTTCTAATACAAATGGAATACTGAAATTAGGCAAAGCCAACACAGGAGAATAAAACATAGCTCTTTTGAGCTTAACAAAAGTCTCTTCAGCTTCAACACTCCAATGGAACTGATCTTTTTTAAGCATATCAGTCAGTGGTTTACTTATTAAACCATATTGTCTAATAAACTTCCTATAATAGCCTGTGAGACCCAGAAATCCCCTTAAACCCGTAAGGTTCTTAAGCTTTGGCCACTATACCATACACTCTATCTTTGCATGATCAGTAAAGACTCCCTCAGGTGTAATGATATAACCCAGATACTGAACTTGTTGTGTAGCAAAAATACATTTATACAATTTGGCATACAACTAATGTTGCCTCAACAACTGTAATGTCATTTCCACATGTTGTAAATGAATTTCATATGTGGGACTGTAAACTAGGATATCATAAAAAAACTAAAATGAACTTCCTCAAATAAGGGGCAAAAACAGTGTTCATTAAGCTCTGAAAGGTAGCTGGAGCATTGGTTAGCCCAAAAGGCATAACCTTAAACTCATAATGCCCTGAATGAGTCCTAAAAGAAGTCTTAGGGATGTCAGGTGGGTGTACTCTTATTTAATGATAACTAGACCTAAGATCCAACTTTGAAAACCAGCTTGAACCATTAAGTTCATCCAATAACTCATCTATTACAGGTATATGAAATTTATCTTTAATAGTAGCATCATTGAGTGCTCTATAGTCAATACACATTCTCCAAGTATAGTCATGTTTCTTTACTAATAAAACTGGAAAAGCAAAAGGACTGTTACTATTCTGAATAACCCCACTATTCAGCAACTCAGTCACTATTTTCTTAATTTCAGATTTCTGGACATATGGATATCTATAGGGTCTCAAATTCATAGGTTTGCTACGTTCTTGCAAATTAACATGATGGTCATGAGATCTTTCAGGTGGCATACCTTTAAGTTCTTCAAAAACATCTGAGAATGATTTCAAAATCTATTTAAGTTTTGGACAGATAGGTTCTGAAGGTGGACAGTCTTTACATTCCAAGATTACATATAAGCATCCAAAAAACCATGAGATGTTGTTCGCAACAGGTTCTGGAACTCACTTGATTCCATTAACTGTATTGTTGGAGTGACATTAATGTCTTCCCCTTTCATCAACAATGTCTCCCTATTTTGTACAAATTGGAGCTGCAGTTTATTGAAGTCAAAAGTTACAGGACTTACTGTCCTCAACCACTGGACCCCTAGAACAACATCAACACCACCCAAGGGCAAAATCCTCATCCTTGTAGTGTAATCTCTACCATGCACCTGCCATTGGAACCCTGAATATACTTGTTCACTTTGCACCTTAAAACCATCTGCAACTAAGACTGTTGTAAGACCCCAACTTTTATGAATAAAGATGAATTTTCTATAATTATCATTTTTGAATGAATTTGATATAATGTTATAATTGTGGGTAATATTTATAAATTTTGTAAAGTACGCAAGTTGTTATATAATATTCGATTGGTCGGGGAATATTCGTTTTAACAGGGAATGTAAGACCCCAGTTTTTATGAATAAAAATGAATTTTCTATAAATATAATTTTTGAATATTATGGAATAAATTTGATATAATGTTATAGTTGTGGGTAATATTTACAAATTTTGCAAAGTATGCAGGTTGTCATATTATATTCGATTGGTCGGGAAATATTCTTTTTGTCAGGGAATATCCGTACGACGGTACAATCATTGGTGGATCCCACAACATAATTATTGTCGGATTGAGAAAACGACAAAAATATTTTATTGAAAATAATGGCGGAAGTTTTACCGTTAATACTGTTGAACTACTCGGTAGTAAAAGTATAGTAATACGCATGGTTGCATAGTAGCACACGGTATTGATTAATAATGCTTATGTGAGAAGTCACTCAATTTGATTCAATTATTGTCGATATTTTATATAATGACGAAGTTTTATTTTATTCGTATTATTAATGTAATAAAACAGATTTTTTTTTATATAAAACAGAATACTTTTATAAAGTTATTCGTTTTATTAGGCTAATGGTAAAAAAAATTATATAAAATAAAATACTTTTATAAAGTTATCTGTTTTATTAGACAATAATTAGAATATATTATATTTTATTATGCATAGTGCCAGCATAGTATTTGCAAAGTAAAATCTTTTATAAAGTTATTCATTTTATTAGATTATAAATAGAATATATTATATTTTATTTAAAAGATTTTGCTTTAAATATGGACCGTCAGATTAAAGTAAATCGATCTGGACCGTTCATGGATTGGTTACTATGCAGTCCATTTTTCTATAAATAGAAGCTCATTCCTTCATTATTTTCTTACGAATTCACTGAAACTCTAGAGAGATAAACTATAGAGAGAAAGAAGAAAATTATTCTGCTACTTCTCTACACTTATATCCAGTTTTTTTACAGTAAGGGGTATTATTTCTTTTGTATTCATGAAGAGAACTTCTGTTATTCCATTCTTTATATTCTGTTGGAATAACCTGTATACGCGGTCAACCCTATACTTGGTGATTTCTATTGTTACTCCATTCTTTATTATTCTGTTGGAACATCCTGTCTGTGCGTTATACGCCGGACTTGGTTTCGTCTTTATTATTCTGTTGGAATATCATGTCTGTGTGTTTTACGCCGGACCTGGTTCCGTCTTTATTATTCAGTTGAAATATCCTGTCTGTGCGTTTTACGCCGGACCTGATTTCATTATTTATTATTCTGTTGGAATAACCTGTCTATGCGAAGTACCGCATCCATGATGATTTCTGTTGTTATTCCATTCTTTATTATTCTGTTGTAATATCATGTCGGTGCGTATTACGCCTGACCTGGTTCCGTTATTTATTATTCAGTTGGAATAATCTGTCTATGTGAAATACCGCGTGCATGATGATTTCTTTTGTTATTCCATTCTTTATTATACTCAGTTGGTTAAAGTTTTGACTTCTATACTCCATGAAATTAGTGGAATATCCTTGATATTTGCGCTTCATCAAGTATCTTTTATGGAAATATTCTTCTGAGCATTCTTGAATTTTACTCTACAAAGCAGTATTATGTTGACAATTTGGACGTTATTAGTTCATGAATAAATTAATTCGTGAACTTGTTTTATTGAATTCTTATATCATTGTCATCACCCTCATGTTTATATTTTTTTTAAAGTCATCTGTGGCCTGTAGTGCATAGATGGACTTGGTATGATTATGACCAGGAATTATTCGGTGTAATTATGACCGTAATGTTACAAATGATGTGATAAAAATCCTCATTGGCCTGTAGTGCATATTGATGGACAGTTATTGGCATGATTATGACCATTAATGAATACACGAATATCCTTGGCCCGTAGTGCATGGATAATTTGTGGTCGTGATACTAATGAATATCCTTGGCCGTAGTGCAGGGATGATGTGGATTATGTATTAAGCTGAGTCCCAGCGATAAAAGTGATGAAAAACCTTTTTAATCATAAAAGATAGTAGATTTTATTCTCTACTTGACTCTTTTAATGGATTGTTTGATCAGCTGCAGTTAAATTTGATGTCTATTATATTTTATCAGTTTAACATTGTTGAAGACTAATGATAATTTATTTTGCATTATCTTAGTCATAATATTTCTTACTGGGCTAGTTTAGCTCACCCTTTCTTTCACTGTTCTCTTCAGGAAATGAGAACGTAGCTGGAACGAGTCAGAAAACGAAGTGATGGTCCTAGATGGTGTATTAGTAGTCCTCACTATTCTGTTAAATAGTGTGACAATAAATGTAATGAGTACTTATTCTGAGAGTGGATATTGTCTAGAAGACAGTATTTGTATTAAAACGCACAGCTCTCTTGTTGTATTTCAAATATATTTGACGACTCAGAATAGGTGATGTATACCTATTTTGGGGGCGTCACAGGGAATATTCGTACGACGACATAATCATTGGTGGACCCCACAATAAAATTATTGTCGGATTAAGAAAATGACAAAACATATTTTATGAAAATAACGGCGGAAGTTTTACCGTTAACTGTTGAAACACTCAATGTTAAAAGTACAGGAATACGCGTGGTTGCATAGTAGCACACGGTATTGATTATTGATGCTTACGTGAGAAGTCATTCAGTTTTATTCAATTATTGTTGATATTTTATATATTATTAAATCAATAATTGAGATGACAAAGTTATTAATATTATTATTTGCATTATTAATGATGTCTAGAAGTTCTGCCAAGGAGAGGTTTGGTCACCTAATTGCGCGCCAATAGGGACATATCATTATTGGAAAGCCCCCTCTTTTCTGGAAACGACCTGGTCGATTAATAGTGTGAATAATAATAATGATGATGAAGTTTTGTTTTATTAGTATTATTAATGCTATAAAACAGAAAAACTTTTTATATAAAACAGAATACTTTTATAAAGTTATTCATTTTATTAGGCTAATAGTAAAATCTTTTTATATAAAACAGAATACTTTTATAAAGTTATCTGTTTTATTAGACAATAATTAGAATATATTATATTTTATTATGCATAGTATTTGCATAGTAAAAACTTTTTAAAAGTTATTCATCTTATTAGATTATAAATAGAATATATTATATTTTATTATAAACCACTCTGGACCGTCCGTTTAAAGTAAATCGATCTGGACCGTTCATGGATTGGTTATTATTCAGTCCATTCTTCTATAAATAAAAGTTCATTCCTTCATTATTTCTTACGAATTCACTGAAACTCTAGAGAGAGAAACTGTAGAGAGAATTATTCTTCTATCTTGAGCGTATTTCTGTAACGTTTAAGAAAGCTTTGAGCGTAGTGCAAGTTTCTTCAAGTATATCTCTGTCCTATCGTCGGAGTACTCTTCTTTATAAGGTAAGGAGTATTATTTTTTTCATATTCATGAAGAGAACTTCTGTTATTCCAGTCTTTATTATTCTCTTAGAATAACCTGTATACGCGGGCTACCCTATACTTGGTGAAAATTTTCTGTTATTCCATTATTTATTATTCTGCTGAAATAACATGTCTATGCGAAGTACCGCATATATGGTGAAATTCTGTTGTTATTCCATTCTTTATTATTCAGTTGGAATATCATGTCTGTGCGTTTTATGTCGGACCTGGTTCCGTCTTTATTATTCTGTTGGAATATCCTATTTATGCGTTTTACGCCGGACTTGATTCCGTTATTTATTATTCTGTTGGAATAACCTGTCTATGCGAAGTACCGCATGCATGGTGATTTTTGTTGTTATTCCATTCTTTATTATTCTGTTAGAATATTCTATCGATGCGTATTACGCCTGACCTGGTTCCGTTATTTATTATTCTGCTGGAATAACCTGTTTATGCGAAGTACCGCATGTATGGTGATTTCTTTTGTTATTCCATTCTTTATTATACTCAGTTGGTTAAAGTTTTGACTTCTATACTCCATATAATTGGTGGAATATCCTTGATATTTGCGCTTCATCTAGTATCTTTTCGTGGAAATATTCTTCTGAGCATTCTTAAATTTTATTCTACAAAGAAGTATCATGTTGACAATTTGGACGTTATTAGTTCCTGAATAAATTAATTCTTAAACTTGTTTTATTGAATTCTTATATCATTGTCATCATCCTCATATTTATATTTTGTTGAAAGTCATCTGTGGCCTGTAGTGCATAGATGGACTTGGTATGATTATGACCAGAGATTATTCGGTGTAATCATGACCGTAATGTTACAAATAATGTGGTAAAAGTCCTCATTGGCCCGTAGTGCATTGATGGACAATTGTTGGCATGATTATGACCATTGATGAATACACGAATATCCTTGGCCTGTAGTGCATGAATAATTTGTGGTTGTGATACTTATGAATATCCTTGGCCGTAGTGCAAGGATGAGGTGAATTATTTATTAAGCTGAGTCCCAGCGATAAAAGTGATGAAAAACCTTTTAAATTATAAAAGATAATATATTTTATTCTCTACTTGACTCTTTTAATGGATTTCATGTTCTGCTGCAGTTAAACTTGATGTCTATTGTATTTTATCAGTTTAACATTGTTGAAGACTAATGATAATTTATTCTGCATTATCTTAGTCATAATATTTCTTACTGGGCTGTTGAGCTCACCCTTTCTTTCACTGCTTCAGGAAATGAGAACGTAGCCGGGACTAGTCGAGGAACGGAGTGACGGTCCAGATGATAGTATTAGTAGTCCTCACTATTCTGTTAAATAGTGTGATAATAAATGTAATGCGGACTTATTCTAAGAGTGGAATTTGTCTAGAAGACAATACTTATATTAAAACTCACAGCTCTTTTGTTGTATATTAAAGATTGTATTTGTATTCTGTACCATATTTTCGGCGACTCAGAATAGGTGATGTATACCTATTTTGGGGGCGTCACAACTGTCACTGGTGGAGTATTTGTTAGCTTAACCTTCAATTTCTTAGCAGCGTGAGGATCTAAGAAATTCCCAGTACTTCCACTGTAAATTAATATGCTAACTGATTTTCCCCCCACTGTCCCTTGTACTCTGATGGTATTGTTAGCATTATGTCCAAATAAAACATGCAATGTTATTTGTACGTCATCCGTTTGATCGTCCAACACTGGCCTATTTTGCTCTTCCTGCATCTCTACTTTTGTTACACAAATTTTTTGTTCCTTAGTTTCCAAGCACATTTGCTCCTCCTAAGATGGTACCATCATGAACAAATGAGGCTATTTGCATACATGACCAAAAACATACGGCTCATCACAGGAAAAACATAGCCCCTTCATCCTCTTCTCAAGTATTTGATCTCTAGTCAAATGCTTAACTGGTATACTTCTTCCTTGCTCATTTCCACACCAAGCAACCTTAGTTTCCCCCACATTAGGTCTAGAGAATTCCATGCCATTATTGCTGACACTTTTGTGCAAGCTAGAACTCATTACTACATTCCTGTTGCTGGAGTTAATAATGATAGAAGATTTAAGTACAACTTTTCTTCTTCTTATCCATGCTTCCACTTTAGCTTCTTCAACTCTAGCCAATCGAATAGCTTCCTTGAGAGTAGTAACCCCTAACTCGTGAATGCCTAACTGAACATCCTCCCTCAATCCACCAACCAAACAATCAATAAAAAATTCTTCATTCAACTTTGAATTTTTTATCAGTGCCCAACCTCTTAGTTCCTCAAACTCCGTTCGATATTCATCTACAGCTGTGGCTTGTTGCAACTTTTTAAGTTCAGCTATAGGATTCATCTTAGTCTCAAGGCTAAATCTAGCAAGCAATTCATCAATTAAACCATTCCAAGACAGGTCAACACCATTTTCTACAAAGCTAGAATACCACAACTCAGCCTCTCCTTCGAGATGCATAGTTGCTAGGTATATTTTCTGATTTTCAGCAACATTATGATAAGAAAATAATTTATTGCACTTCCTAATCAAGGTCCTAGGGTTAGATCCATGGAATTTAGGGAATTCAAATTTAATATTCCTGAATATACCTTCATTCATAATGCTCTGTGTACTTCCTCCCTCAAACGATCCAAGGATTGATCCAGAACTATGTTGATTTGTATTTGGAATTGGAGGAGTTTGTTGAGTTTGTTGATTGTGACTGTCAAGCTTTCCCTTATCTTGCTTCTGTTTTGTGTTATCAACATTGCTTCCACTCTTTTCATTAGCTTCTCAAGCTTATCATCGAATCCTTTTCGCAGAAACTCTACTGAATATTGCAATTGAATTTGCAAATCCTGAAGGTTCGTTTCTAGATTCGTTAATCTCTGATTGTTAGTAGCCATAACCACTGATCGTAGAAAGCTTCGATACCACTTGTAAGGATTTGGATAATCAAATTTCTTTTTGAGGTTAAGTTCAGCTCAATTTATGGAGATTTGTGACTAAGAAGAGATTTAGAGAGAGAAAGAGATAGAATTCAGAAGAAGTAGAGAGAAGTTTAGAAGGAAGAACAATTCATTTCATAGCAACTCCTTACAGATAGTTTTTCTTATACACAATAAAATGAACACTACGATAACCAATCGACTCAATTATTACATAAAGACTATTATACCCTTAATGAATATTTATCTTAAGTAACAGCTGATCGTAGAGTAGCAGCACTGATCGTAGAGTAGCAGCTACTGGGTTCCTTACAGAAACTCTACAACTGATACGCAAAGAGTTCAATCATTCATTGATTCTAACCAGAGGTATGTAACAAAGGATGCACAACAAGTGTTTGACAAAAGTCATGAACATGACGATGATCGAGTTATCCCCAAGCTTGGAGATCATGAAAATTTGCTGGCAAAAATTGAAGACCCAATGATAGACTCCACGGCACGCTTGCGTGAGGTGGTCGTCGCCCGGACCGTTTCTAGCACAGTTGTTGGATGAATTGCTTGCAACACCTTAACCCCTCGTCTATACTTTAGACGGTAATCTTGGTACAATTGCTCGCGTTTGGAAATCTGCGTTGAAGGGACACCAACGACACCTTGACCCCTCGCTTATATTGAAGCGGTAATCTCGGTACAATCGACGATTGATGCGGTAGAAGACACCACACACAACTATGAACTGTTGTATGATAAGTCAAATTGAATCTCAAAGAAAAACTAAGAAACTACTAATTTCTTAGGAATTCTTCAAAGAACCAAAAGTAGAGAATAAACTCTCAATTATATTGAATAAAAAAATAATGTATAATGTCTTTGATTACATAACTTGGACCTCTATTTATACTACTCAAAACAATTCAAATCCTAATAGGAATAAACTATAACCCTAATAGAAGTCAATTTGAAAAAGAATTCTAATTAAAAGAAAAAAACAAATCCTAATTACAATAGAATTTAAAATCCAACAATCCTTGCCGCGTCTGGACTCTTCTTGCCGCGTGAAACCAAGCTGCTAAAACCGTGTGATTTGATTTGCATGGAAGCCATTTAATGTAATTATTAATCCATGTAGTCACTTTGCATAAACCAAATAGGAGTCAAATTCGTGGCGGTCAATCTGTCATCATTCCCTTCCTCTTCAAAATGATTTGTCCTCAAATCTAGCATCCACTCCCCTTGAAAAGGATTTGTCCACAAATATGATCCTACATCAAAACAATCAAAGTTAGAATCACCAAACAAAACATAACCACAAGTCTCACCTAGTAATTTAAATGAATAAGCAATATCAGCAACGCAAACAAGAAATTGAAAAGTTCCAACTCCTCCTGTATCAAATATTAAAATGAAAAACTCTTCATGTGATAGATTCTCCCAATGACGAATTCCCGGATCAAACGGAAATCTTATGATCTCGATCATTTTCAAACATATCCACGCCAATGATCCTGGGTCAAATATCAATACTTGAAATTCGTCATGCTGCTCACGTAAACTCTCTTGAATTCCTCGATTAAACACGAAACAAAACAAATTAATAAGTTTCTTTTGTCTAATCACAAAAAAATTAAATAAACCAAAATCATATGCATACTCTACTAAGATAATATTCAAAACACTTCCCTGTAGATGTCTTATGCATTGAATGGAATGAACTGCACGATTCATGCTTCCCTCGATGAATATGATCCTATCACGAATCTGCAAAACACAACCAACCTCCCTCTTTCCATTGACTTTAACACAATAAAGAACAAATAATATTATCAACGGAGTAAAACAATTATTAGTTGAAAATTCAATAGCATATCGACGATGATCACAAACAAACTCAGCACATGCTAAAGAATTTCCCAAAGTGTTGACAAAAATTGAAATATCATCAAAATAGAGAATAACAAATTTTTCCATGAAAGAATGCAAAATATAATTCAACAATTCCATGGAAGTATGCAATGCCTTAGCTAATCTAAGTGAACTAACTAAACATGCAAATAACTCATCTCGCAAACCATCTTGATGATAAACACTTCTTGAATCAAAACCATATGATAGCAAATCATGCAATGAAGATTGCTCCAACAAAACAACATGATTACTATCATTGTCAACTATCGACATCTCATGTAAAGATTGACTAGCATGAAAACCTAACTCAACATATGGATAAGATAATCTAGAACGAATTTTATGCAAGTAATAACGACGAGAACGAAAAAACATATCATGATCATAAACTAACTCAACAAATATCAAATATCCACCATAGTTTATGATAAAAATGATTCTACCATCAAAATAGTTAACAACAAATTTTCTAACGGAAGCATGCAAAACATGTTTTAAATAACTCATGAAAACACTAGATGCATCAGTTAATCTAGCAGAAATAACTAACCACCTATATAACTCACATGTTAAAACCATTTTCCATTTATCACAATCTCTCGTGCTAAATTGATTAGGCATTGTATCATTATCACATATAGATAAAACACAAGTATGATGCAATTTATCAAGCATATTATCCAAACAAGAAAAAGAATAACGATACTTGTTTACCAATTCAAAATCGACGAACAAACTCGTTGTCCCATCCTCCTTAGATACTATGATCTCATAATCAACACATGAACTCATGTCTTTTCTCACGATACCCACTTTCACCAACTCTCCAACCCGCCTTGGTAACTCCGTCGTCTCCTCGGGAATACTATCAGCTGATCGGTACGGAATGATAGTACGGGGTATTTCATCAACAACCTGTACAAGAGACAAAACAAAACTAGACAAAGAAGAATCATTAGTGTTAGTATTCAAAAGCGTCGTCTTGTACGAATGTACAGTCATTGGCTTTTCAAAATATAACTCACTTTCCTTTTCATAGTCACATATTTCTTCTCTATCTTCTTTATGCTCACCCTCTCGTTTATTTTTCTCTCGTTTATTTTCATTCTCCCTTTTCTTTTCTCTCTCATTCTTTTCAAATTTTCTTTTCTCATTATCAATCATTTGAACAGTTTCTTTTTGTTGATCTTTTTCACATGTATTTCCTTGTACGAACTCATCTTCTTGATTACTTTCTTTCGGATGTTCACCATCTTGCTTTAGATCATGGATTTCATTTTGAACACTCGAACCCAATAACTCTCCTTGGACTGCATATTCTATAATTTCTTCCACCTCCCTAAAACTCTCATTGCTGTCTTCTCTTAAGTTCTTGGATGCCTTAAGAGTGTGTTGGAGTTGTCTCCAATGTGAATCCTCTTTGTTTACATGTCTGTGAACCCTCTTATCATCTTCTAATGTAGATCGCCTTGAAGGTTGCTCTACAAATTTTTTAGATGTATATTTCTCCCTCCTGTCACGCTGTACTGGAGCAAATCGCTTTCTCATTGTTGTTTTTAATTCTGCCCATGTCTCGAACGGACGCTCCCCATGTTTTTGTTTGATAAGCCGCCACCATATAATTGTATGATCGGAGAACTCTTGAATTGCCCGTCTGACCTTCCTCCTCTCGGAGTAATCATGATAGTCAAATTCTCGCTCCATTTTTCTCTCCCATTTCATATATGCCTCTGTATCAATATTGCCTTGGAAAGTATTCCTTTGCGACCCATAAGAACTTTCATAATTGTAGCTATACATGTTTGCTGCAAACACAAATGTTAGTAGATAAAAATTTTCCTCACACACTCCCTTACGTGTTTTCGCTCGAATCAATGGTTCACTCGTGTATACTCTTAATAAATTGGCTTTTATTCTTGATTAATCTCACCACTAAGCCTTTTACCTCAAATATTCTCTCTAATAGGTTCTTATTGAATTCCCTAGCAAAAATTCTTGGTTTTACTAATCAATTCAAAATTACTTATCACGAAACAAAAATATAGATGGTGTAACTATCAGAATATCACAAAATCACTGATCGATTGCCTTGTACTCCTCTTGTATGCTTCAGCTTTGTAAATTGCAGCTCCGTTTCGGAGTTGATGATGATGGAACGGTATGAACTCTTGATTGGAATTTGATGATTTGATGGTGTGCTACAAATTTGGTTAGCACAATGAAAATAGAATTTGAATTTTTTTTTTAATATTTTTTTTTTGCAATATATATTTCGGCAGAAAATTAAAGATAGGTAACTCGCTAGAAGAAGGCTTGGGTTTGATACCAAATGATAGACTCCACGGCACGCTTGCGTGAGGTGGTCGTCGCCCGGACCGTTTCTAGCACAGTTGTTGGATGACTTGTTTGCAACACCTTAACCCCTCGTCTATACTTTAGACGGTAATCTTGGTACAATTGCTCGCGTTTGGAAATCTGCGTTGAAGGGACACCAACGACACCTTGACCCCTCACTTATATTGAAGCGGTAATCTCGGTACAATCGACGATTGATGCGGTAGAAGACGTCACACACAACTATGAACTGTTGTATGATAAGTCAAATTGAATCTCAAAGAAAAACTAAGAAACTACTAATTTCTTAGGAATTTTTCAAAGAACCAAAAGTAGAGAATAAACTCTCAATTATATTGAATAAAAAAATAATGTATAATGTCTTTGATTACATAACTTGGACCTCTATTTATACTACTCAAAACAATCCAAATCCTAATAGGAATAAACTATAACCCTAATAGAAGTCAATTTGAAAAAGAATTCTAATTAAAAGAAAAAAACAAATCCTAATTACAATAGAATTTAAAATCCAACAATCCTTGCCGCGTCTGGACTCTTCTTGCCGCGTGAAACCAAACTGCTAAAACCGTGTGATTTGATTTGCATGGAAGCCATTTAATGTAATTATTAATCCATGTAGTCACTTTGCATAAACCAAATAAGAGTCAAATTCGTGGCGGTCAATCTGTCATCACCCAAGCTCAACTATCACTCAATTTTGCGCTGAATTAATTCATGATAAGGTAATTTATGTTTCTCATAGTGACTTTTCATCTCCTAGCTTGTTCGCCAACACTACTAGGAACGATCTGTACAAATAAAAAGAGATTTCTTGTTGCGGATAACATGTTTGACGAAATTTCGGAACAAATTGGATATAATGTTGAACTAAAACCAAAGCCACCAGATGCGTATAATTCTCTTAATAATCTAATTATGTATGGATTTAACGCCACAACTGAACCAAAAACTATGGAGTCAATATACCAATGTTTTATAAGTGTGGCTGCTAATAACCAACAACCATCTCAAGTCGTGTATAGAGATGATGCAAAATGGTTTTCACCTTATGCATGCAGTGCATAGGTTGGAGAGGCAGGTGTTGCCACATTGTTTTTCTGGAAAGTTAATGAATCATACATATATAGAATGTTGGAATCATATTGCTGCTAAGTATATGGAAAATCCAGAGAAGAGGTTGGAGGCAGTGGCGAAGTTAGGCTAGAAATGTGGGGTCAATTGACCCCACTCAATTTTTGAAATCAGTTAAAAAAAACTCCGCTCAATTTTTGACCCCCACTCAATTTTTGATCCCACTCAAAAGGCAAACCGTGAACCATTAAAGTCTTTCGTGAGTGGTCGGAATGAGTATTGGTGACTGGCTATCCGCGAGTGTGGAGACTGAAGTGCTATTCTATTCTACTGTGACTCTCTTGCAGCCTTGTGCCCTTGCAGGTAACAAAAATTACTCTCTCTTCAATTTCTTCAACCTCAGTTTTGTTTTCAGAAATCAATTGTAATTTTTCCATTTTGTTAGTATTATTAAATTGGATATTTGGATGCATTTGTCTGACCCGAAAGTATAAAGTATTAAAAAATTATCCCGGGGGCGCTGCCCTCGAACCCCCGCTAAATTTTTTATAACTTACTAATACTTTTGACCCCACTGCTATAACTTTCTGGCTTCGCTAGTGGTTGGAGGTGTATGATTGCGATGGTTTGGCAATTGGTATTAACATGGATGATATGACCAGAATTATCCATTTGTTGGATTATTGGGGGATCATTAATTCCTGTACTGCTACTCAGAATCTTGAGCTTAGGGAGGATGGGTCATGTTTTAGTAAGGATTCAAATGGGGAGCTTCGTGTATCAATGACTCTTTTGAAGTCGATTGATAACTTGATCCAATTCGATAGGCTTAAATGCCTGCTTAGTGTTGCAAATGTTTATCCAGAACTATGGTGTCGTGGTCACGAGGATTTCAACTTAGATAATAGAGTACAATACCGATTATCTGAGAACCCGTGCGATTATTGTTCTCGACCTCTTTTGATTGTGTATTATCAGTCACAGAAAAAGGTTGATGTACTGTTATCCTTGGACTGCTTCCATGAGGGGAGATATGTTGCTGGTCACTCACGCCTATATTTTACAAGGGTTGATTCTGGTAAAGATTAAGAAATTTCCAAATATATGGTTGAAGCTCCAAAAAATGTCGCCCTCATTTCTCCAATTAATGTTGTTGTCCCTCCTAGAAACACTGGGCTTGATCATTCTCAAATAAACTTCTTCCAGGTTCTTAATATCCCAACTAAAATTAACAAAGGGACTGTAGAGATTATTACTTCGGTGGATTTGATCAAGAAGGGTGACAAGGTTGGTTCTTCTGAAGCTGCCCTTCTGGCAAGGATAGGTTTGAGGTCGTTTTTGTATGGTCTTATACTGCAGTCAGCCTATGACAATAGTTCTCTCTTTAGTCCAAAGGTGCTTGATCTCACTGTGGATGATAGTGTTGCTAAGTTTGCTAATGGGGTGGCCAATAACGCTTCCTTGACCCAGGCCGAGCAAGTGAAGAAGTACTTGAAGTATCCAGTCAAGTTTGTTGTTGCAGTATACATAATAGCTCTTCAATTTTTGGTAACCCATTCAAACCTCATCATTCATTGCTTGACGAGTGGCAATCAAAAACTGAATAGTTACCCAGGATTTAAAGATTGAAGATATTTTGCATGCAATAGAAGGATGGAGTGACAAATATGTGATTGGGAAAGCCAAGCATGACACAGTTTACAGGACAGAATTTGTGAAATCAACAAAGAGTTGGGCTGTAAAAAGAGTGGATTTGTTTGAGACAAACTTTAGCTTAAAGATAAGAACAGTGAGTTTGCTTGGACACTGAAATATGGTGAAAATGGTTGGCTACTACATCAAAGATAGACAAGGCTTCATGTTGACTGAGTACAAAAGGAAATATGCATTAGATCAAAAGGAATTACAGGGATATATAAAGTGGGCCTCTATTCCAAGCAACTCCTTAATGCTTGTTATTTCTCTGTTAAAGTTGTGTGCATATATGGTGAAAGGAAATAGCCAATTTAAGGATGAATTTGTCACTATGGGAGGTGTTTCACTATTTGAGAATTCTGTTGGGACTATGGAGAGCTGCATTAGTAATTACACTACGATGGGGATAAATGTTGAAAATCTTTCTCAAAGATTGAAAAAGCTGGTGGAGCTGCTTGCTTGTAATACTACTTCCATTGTAAAAGATGGTACTAAGTTTATCATTGTATTGTCCCAAGCAATTTATATGGAAGTATGTAAATCAGTAAGGGATAGTTTAGTTGTCATAGACTTATGCAGTGGCATCACTATGGCACTCCGTGCTATTGCAACCAACTTAAAGATTGGAATGTTGAATATAAATGCACTAGTAATAAGTATGCATGTAGCTTTTATCCCGTCAATTGCAAACGTGGGATTTATGTACTGATGGAAGATGGGCGTGTGGGACTTTTAGACTTGGCTGAACATGGGGAGTTCACCTTGCTAGAGCATTCTCATATTGTCCGTAGTGTTTTCATTGCTTTGGTTCTTCAGTGTAATAATGTACCATGCATTGATGTCCTTATCATATTGCTAGTATATGCAGTTACTACATGACTACCACAAACATTACAAGGCTGCAGAATATGGAATGCTTCTACATAAATATGGAAAATAGACTACTGATGCATACGACGTTGCGACTTTCAACAAAAAGATACATGTTCGTTCCCCCTCCCGTCAACAGCTTCTTAATATTCTGGTAAGAATCGAGGAGGGTGCTTATATTATTTTTAATATCAAGTCAGGGACTATTTTGATTGGCAATTGTTCCAGACAGAAAATTGCAAAATCAGTTAATGAGCACATGCTTGGAGAAAAACCCTTAGTATACATTGATATCTTGTTTTACATGGAACTAGGTTATGGTATAACAAATGGAAGATGGATGCATTGGCTTAAAATGGAATACTTCCACCTTGACAAGACTGATGTTGGGGTAACAGAGCTCAGTAACTCCAAAGGGCTGATATTCATAAAGACGTTTGGTTCATGGGGAATAAACTTCTTTGGGCTGATAGTGACTCGATTCTGCAAAAAGGATAGTGACTTTGTCAATACAGCAGTAGTACTTATTGATGAAATTCATCTAGTGAATGATTTTTGTAGAGGAGCTTTACACACAATTGTTAACAGAATCAAAATGTTGCTTTTTAAGCTTGGAACGAGATCAAATACTCCAGCTACAGCACTTGGAGAAGAAACAAGAGTTGTGAAGTTGAATACTAAAGGTGGTAGCTACAATTAAAAAAAAAAAAAAAAAGTAGGCAGAGGATCATGGGAAAATCATCTTATTTTTTAAGTATCTGCCGTTATGGTTATAACAAGCATTTTGCACAATGAAACGGTTTGTTCAACTCCACCTTGAGGGCAAGTTGGATTTTAAAGGGGGGAGTATATATTGTTATGAATTATTTCAGTAGGATGATATTTGGTAATCCAACGGTGGAGATCAAATCATTAGTCTAAAAAATAAAGGGCTTAGATGTAAATCTTCATACTCTATAGTAGAGTCCAAGTATAAAAGGACCATCTTTGTATATATAAAATCAATTCCAATCTCTCTCCAAATTCTTCTCTTCCCTCTCTCTCTCAGATCCCAATTTTCATGTCTCTTTTTGTCCTTCCACTTAAATTTTAACACTTAATCTTTTACTTAACACAAGTGAAATTTACTTAAATTTTGTCCCATTGAACCGGAAGCAAAACGACTGGACTGAAATTGAAAGCGAGGCAATTTGAAATTGATATTTAATTTTTAATATTTCTATGTAATCATTTTTCACGTGAAAAGAAAGTTGATCGTTAAATAGTACTTGCTCTATTTGGTTACACTACATTAAATTTATATAAAGATTGATATATTTGATATTTTTACCATACTTTATTTAAAAATTGGAAAAGTAAAGTCATATGAAATTAATAATTTATTTTTATCAATACTTATATCTTATTCCCTTAGTACAACAAAATGAGACTCCTTCTTTTTTATTTAGTTAATTTAAAAAATCTTAAGATTTAAGTTTTGATATAGGATTCTTTAGATCTCGAAATAACAATCTTGTACTCAAAAATACTTTCAAAATAGTTTTATATATTTCTTACAACAAAAAAACTAAAATTAAAAACAAGAACATGGTACTTAAAAATAGTTTATATATATTTTTTATAATCATAAAAGTAATATTACACTAACGAGTATAAATTACATTAGAACTCTTCTAGGTGGACATAAAAATTAGATACGAGTATATTTAAATTTCAGCTATTTATATTTTTACCCACCATTGGGGTCAAAATATAAATAAATAAAATTCAAATATACTTGTGTCCAATTTTCATGTACATAGAGTTTTTGACTATGTTAAACAATTCACAAGTCTGGAACAAAACTTCACACAAAAAACAACAATTTAACTTTAAAAGTTAAAATTAACTCTATATTTCTTTCTTACAACTACACCGGGCAAAAGGACAGGACCGGCCCAAGCGGGTCGGGCGGGCAAAAAACATGCGGACTAAAAAGGATCGATTTTTATTGGGCCAAAAATTTACAGCCCAAAGTCCGGTCCGCAGGTCGAGATCACTTTTGTGTCTATTTTATACTATTTTTTTTAGTTTGGCTCAAACGGGCTAGGCCGATGACAAATTCAGCCCATAACGAACGGGCCAACCCGACCCGCATGCTTGAGTTGCAGTTTGCCAGGTCAACTTACAACATAAAAGTATTTCGCACAATTGCACCCAAAGTAAATAGTAGTACTTAGTAACTTGGGTCAATTTATAGACAAAGAGACTGAACAAGTTTGGGTTTATTTGGTAACTATTTATACTTTTTTTAATGTTTCTAGTTCTTATTTTTGTTTTCATACGTTTTTACACTTGCATGATTTCACTAGTGGAAATAAAAATAGACAACATTGTTTGATAATTGTATTAAATGTTAGTTTTATTTTATTTTATAAATATATAGATTTTAAAATTTTGTTGTTAACAAGATTCGATACCTAAACCTTATTAGAGTTGGAACACTCCTTGAGTAATAATTTTTTTTATGTTTTCATTTTTTTTAAAGCATGAACGGTTAATAGTTGATAGTACTATTTTCTGCTTCTAATTTCAAAAAATATAGATAAAAAAAACCCTTATTCTATTTTTATAAAATTTTCGTTTAGCATAACATAGTCTATACAAAAATATATAATGGAGTCGGTGTTGTCTTATTTTTGGCAAAAAAGAGTTGTAAATAAAAAACTTGTTAATATTAAAAGTATATTCTTATTTTACAATCACTTTAAAATATACGTACAACAACACTAGATGACATATTTTTCAATGTCTACCGAGTACCTTATATTTTTTTTGTCAATACCATTAACGTTATAATTTTTGGGTCATTCGTGCCCCTGCCGTTAACAGTTGTGCCAACTAGACAAACGACGATGACGTGACAGGGGAATGTAGGGTTAAATATAAAACATATTCTAAATAGAATTATATATATTTTTTAATCAAAACAAAAAATACTAAAATTCAAAATAAAAAAAACATAACAATATTTACATCATTTAATCAAAATACTAAAATTCAAAACATAACATATTTACATCAAATACTAATTAAAAAAAATACTAAAATTCTAATTAAAAAAATACTAAATATTAGAAGAAAAAAAATCAAATTAAAAAAAATACTAAAATACTAAAATTCAAATTATGTTGTTAATTAATCAAAACAACAAAAATTCAAATTACATCATTAAAATACTAAAATCATAACATTAATTATTTTGTAATATTTTGAATATTAAAATCATAACATTAATATTTTGTACAACATTTCTGTTAACGTTAATTAAAATAGTATTTCAAAATAGTATTTTAGTAATAACATTAATATCATAAAATACTATTTTAATATTAACAGAAATATTACAAAAATACTATTATGTTATGATTAATATCATAAAATACTATTTTAATTAACGTAACTAAAAATATATAAAACGTTAACATTGATATATTTTGAATATTAAAAAAATATGTAAGACCCCTGAATTTTATGAAATAAAAGTATTCAATTTTCCTATTTAGTAAATAGTTAAATTGATAAAAAGTAAAGTTAAGGGTGATATATGATTTTTTTTTCAAAATAAGCAAGTGGCTATAAAATACTTATTGTTGTCAGGGGAATATTCGTTTGATCGTGGAATATTCTTGCTGTCGGAGAATATTCGTACGACGACGCAGTCATTTGTGGGTCCCATAACAGAATAACTGTCGGATGAAGAAAACGAAAAGTTTGAGTTTTTATAAATAACGGCGTAATAGTTACCGTTAACACTTTTGGAATACCCGGTGGTTAAAATACAATAATATGCGTTGTTGCACAGTAGCACACGGTATTACACAGTATTTTTGAATTATTGATTCTTACGTAAGAAGGCACTACTCAATAATTGTTACAGTAATTACTATTCAATATTTTATTTTATTGATTCAATAATTGTTGCGTTGATATTTTATATTATTGTTGTTTCAATAATTATCACAGCACAGTATTTCAGATCAATAATTTATATAATTTGAATAATATTATTATATAGCATTATTGGCAATGTCTAGAAAGTTCTGTCAAGGAGAGGTTTGGTCACCTAATTGCGCTCCAGTAAGGAGAAATTCTTATTGGAAAGCCTCCTCTTTCCTGGGAACTGCCTGGTTGTCATTATTGCGATTCTGTAATATTATTTGTAAATAATTAATTATTGATTTATATGATAGGGAAATATTTATTTTATATGGATATAAACGATGGATATATTTATATGGATATAAATAAATGAATTAATGTTGAGGTGTTTTATCATTATTTTGTAATATTGGAGGTATTAAAAGATCAAATCGGTGTTCTTAAAGTTCTATTGCGTGAGTTATAATTTTAATCTGACCGTTGAATCGTTATAATTTTTGGTTATGTTATACATATATAAGTTGAGTATATTTCCACAAATTTTGAACCGTTAAAAATTAACGTATGATTTGTTATGAATTTTAAAAGGTGTTGAAAATCGTTCATTTATAATTTCGAATATTTTCGGTTTGGAATTTAGGAAAAACTTAAAGCTACAAAGTTATAGAGAATTCGATTTCATACGAAATGGACATAAAATTCGTATTTTTCTGATAAACGGACTATTTTCTATGAATTATTGAAGTTTCAAAAAATAAAATAGTTTTTATTAAAATTGGGTGAGACCCACTTTTTGGTTGGTGTTAAATGCATGTGTTGAATTAATCATTCAATTGTGGAGGGCTGAATTCAGAGGTGGCGTAGGAGAAAAGAATAATTAATATATTATTTTATTAATTTAGTCTCCTTTGGCGTTCTAGCATTTTCCTATAAATAGGTGCTTATGTTAGAATTGAAAATCACACCAGAAAAATAAGTTTTCTCTCTTTTTCTCTTTCTCTCTCTATATTATCAAGCATAATTTATGAGTATTTAGATACTTTAGAGAGTTGCTATTCAGTGTAAGGTTCCTTCAGCTTTCCATTCCGGTCATAAATACTACTCTTTCGAGGTAAGGGATTGTAAGGGATTTTAAGGGTTATTATGTTTTTCAGTTTCGAAATTTTTCTGAACCTTCAAAAATTCTGGAAAAATTTGGAATGATAATTTGATGAGTTTTCTTGATTGTGTCAAAAATGGTGATTTTTGGATGTATAGATTAAGAGTTATGAATTTTATGAGAAAAGACTATTTTAAAAGTAAACCCTTATAACTTCTTGTGGTTAACTCCAAAATTGGTGAAATTTTTATTGGGAATACATGTATATAATAGAAGTATACTCTGTAAATTTTGAAATTTTTAGACAAAAGTACAATTTATGATAAATGTCTAAATATTCGACAGTTTTGGCCATATGAAAAATAGCAAATGAATTTTAAAAATTTCGAAAAAAATATATGTTTAATATAAGACTATATTTTGCTAAATCCAAGAAAAGAAAATTTGTTTGTACTAATATGCTATTTTTTCATAAAATGGACTAGTTATGAGTAAATGAATTAAATATGTTATGTGAATTAACAAAATTAGAAAATAGGAATTTTATGGCTTGGTAATCCTATATATGGCATATGCAGATTTTTATGAGGTTGTTGGTTATTGGTGATGAAATCTTATGAGTTTGACATTTTAGGATGATTAAATGCATTAATTAGTAAAGTATAAACAATTAAAATAAATGGTTTATAAATTTAAGAAATGATTGAAATATTGTGGTAATATTAATAATATTAGATTATAGATTATTAAGTGATTTATAACATTTCGATTAAGGTGTTATGAAATCATTGATTTATGAATCTTACTCTTGATATTAAATGCAGTTGTTGGTCATATTGTTTTTATTATCATATAAAATATTTTTATAATCCCGGTGATGAAATTTCTCTTTGACTTAAGTGTAAAGATGGGTAGATTATTGGTATGATCGTGACTATGAGTTCTCTTTGGCCAGTAGTGCAAAGATGAATTGTTGACTGGTATGGTCGTGACCATTGAATTTATAATTGAATATTTTTAGCTTAAGTGCAAAGGTGAATTGATCAACGTAATTATAATTATGGTTTATATAAATTCTGAAATGATTATATGTTTCTTTGAAATATGAATATCTTTGGCCTGTAGTACAAAGATCAATTATTGATGAATATCTTTGGCCTGTAGTGCAATGATGAACTATTGTTGAATATCTTTGGCTCGTAGTGCAAAGATAACTCGTTGATTGAATATCTTTTGCCTGTAGTGCAAAGATGAATTATTAATGAATATCTTTGGCATGTAGTGCAAAGATGAACTATTGATGAATATATTTGGCCCGTAGTGCAAAGATGAACTTATTAGTATGATTATGAACATGAACTGTGATTTGGTATAACCATGATTTTTGATGTTTCAGGTAAAGACATGTGATGAAAAATATTTTCGTCTTGGATGAGAAGAGAAAATTTGAACTACAATTACGATTATGAGTTATTCATATGACTGTGAACAGGATCTGTTGATTAATGTTACAGGGTTAAAGTATTGTTGGTGGACTTTTAACATGAAGAAGATAATAGACTTTATGATCTATTTGACTCTTCTAATGGATTGTTCATTCCGCTGCAACTATGGTTGAAAAGTTTTATCATCCACCATATGTTCTAAATCTCTGATTTATTACTGATGAAGGCTATTGATAATTTAATTATCTTTAGTCATGATATTCTTTACTGAGCTAGTTGTGCTCACCCTTTTGCTTCACAATTACATTCAGGTAATAAGAGTGTAGCTGGGTCGAGCGGGGATAACAGGAGAATAGTGTGGTGGTCCGAGACTGTCAAAGTTTTTCAACACATTATAAAACGACATGACATACAATATATAATTGTATTGAGGACCTAAGATGTGTGTGTCGTATATTATACGTCACTTAATAATTGATTTTGGTGAACAACAATAGGGTGAGGTGAACCCAACTTTGGAAGGATGTTTTGCCACTATCATACAAGATGTCTAATGACCTACGAGTTATCATAAGACAGGTTGTGCACATCCACTTGCTGAGTATATCTACGAGCACTACCTATATGATCTTGGAGTTGGTTAAAACATAATGTTCAATCGCAGACGGTGGAGATAGTTATATGTCAAGAGAAGACTCACAATTGGAAGGAAAACATGATAGTAATCTTCTCGTTTTTCTTTAGGGTCTATTGGATCAACCAAGAATAATTCTCTGGACATATGATATCTATCATAACTTAGATTCATAGCCTCCTATGTACGAAGGTTTCCTCGAGCACTTCCCAAAAATTTTAATTTCTAAAACAGTTATAGATTATTGTACCTTTATGTAAGGTATCATTGCGAGGTGATGTCCATAGTTAGGACATGAGTCACAGTTGGTATTAAAACTCACAGTATATGTGTTGTTGTATTTTGCACGACAATTGTAGTAATAAAGTTGTAGTTATTTTCTGTACCATGTATTTGGTGACTCATAATGGGTTGGATAGATTGGACCTATTTTGGGGGCGTCACAAAATATTACTAAAAAAATAACGTCATTTTAGTAATAACATTATTTTAGTAAAATTTTGAAAATAACGTTATTTTAATATTACAAAATATTACATTAATATTATAAAATATTAATATTACATTGTTTTTTAGTAATATTCAAAATATTCAACGTTATTACTAAAATAACGTTATTACTAAAATATTTTTTAATATTCACAATATATTAACGTTAATATTCAAAATATTTTAGTAATATACAACATATTAACATTATTTTGAATATACAAAATATTCAAAATATTACTAAAATTGAATATTTTGAATATTAAAAAAATTGATAACGTTATTTAGTAATATTCAAATATTAAAAAATATTAATGTTATGATTTTAGTATTTTAATGATGTAATTTGAATTTTTGTTGTTTTGATTAATTAACAACATAATTTGAATTTTAGTATTTTTAGTATTTTTTTAATTTAATTTTTTTTCTAATATTTAAGTATTTTTTGTTTTCATTAGAATTTTAGTATTTTTTAATTAGTATTTGATGTAAATATGTTATGTTTTGAATTTTAGTATTTTGATTAAATGATGTAAATATGTTATGTTTTTTTTATTTTGAATTTTAGTATTTTTTATTTTGATTAAATGATATATATAATTCTATTTAGAATATGTTTTATATTTAACCAACCATTCCCCTGCCACGTCATCGTCGTTTGTCTAGTTGGCACAACTGTTAACGGCAGGGGCACGAATGACCCAAAAATTATAACATTAAAAATATTTTTGGATAAAAAAAAGTATAGAATGCTCGATAAATATTAAAAAAATATCAAAGATATTTTTAGACCTTATCCCTATTTATTTATGGTCATTTATAATCTCAGCAATGAATTCTCTATCCTAGCTGTCCCAGGCGGTCGGTCTTTTCTTGGAAAGGCGATTGACGTTTGTCGGTAGTTTCTATGTAGTATAAATTACACTCGCCTGTGATTTTATCATTTTACTTTCCAATTTCCAATTAGTAGGTAAAAGAAGACTTCCTCCACCTGCCGTGTACAGACTTACTGTTCTAGTCTTTGGTCATGTAAATATAGCCCTAGTCTTTTGCTTGAGCTCCTTCGGAGCAATGGGTTTCTCTTTTCTCTAGATTTTGCTTGTAAAACAATTCTTTGCGCACCTGTTTCTGCAATCAGATTGAGAAACTTAAAAGGGTAAGTTTTGTTTTCGTTTTTGGATGTTTATATACGTGGAAGCTAACTTATTTTCAGAGTTTATGAATAATAAATGTGTGAATTTCAGTAATGAATCTAAGTACTAGCTATGAGGTTTTGTGCAGATTTTGATATAATGAGTAGTTTGGTAGTGGTTGCATGATGATGAAATTGTGTTGTGAAATTTGAGTCTTGAGGAGATCATGTCATTTTATACCTTTATTATCAATAAAAGGACTCTTTTTGTATATTTTTTTTATAATGCAAATGAAACTCTTTTTGGGGAACGGAGGGAGTATCTTTATTTTGGGTAACATAATTGAAGCTTAATCAAATTTAACAGCATTACTTTAAGTTAATGGTTTGATGCAACTATTAGTAATGTCCTATGTATTGTTGGTCTTTTGATGGCTTCATGACTGTTGAAGTTCTATTCTACAGCAAATTTATAATTGCAGACTTGCAAATCTTTGGACGCAATGAAGTGTTTCCAGTTCTACATTGGAAAAAAGAAGGATGAAACAAAAACTTCAAAATCAATTTCAGTTCAGTCATTTGATTCTACATTTAAGGAACGTGAAACAAGGCAATTTGGGTCTGAACTCAATTCCAGTAATGTCTCAGATATTAGCACAGAGTCCACGGTGAGGGCCTCCTTTCCAAACTTGTCTCAGAAATCCAGCAATCTCAGAGTGTTCACATTTTCTGACCTGAAAGTAGTCACAAGGAATTTCAGCCGTTCTACCAAGATTGGAGAGGGTGGATTTGGGTGTGTCTATAAGGGTGTGATTAAGATTTCTGAAGATCCTAAGAAGCTTGATGTGGCCGTGAAACAACTTGGTAAAAGAGGACTACAGGCAAGGTTTCCTACCTTGTGTTTTTTTCCTTTTAATTTAATCTTGAAAGAGTTCTTACCTTTTTGCATCTTGCCTGATTTCATTATTCATTTTCTTGCCAGTAATAGTACTGATCTAAGTTGTCGTATCTTGATACACCCTTTTAACTGGTTTGACTAATACGTTGGCGAGTTTCTCTTTTTGGTTGAAACACCATACACATGTTTATTATTTAGTTACACTATGAGCTTTTGTCTGGCAGGGGCACAAAGAATGGGTGACAGAAGTTAATGTTCTTGGGGTGGTCGAGCATCCAAATCTCGTGAAACTAGTGGGCTACTGTGCTGAAGATGATGAAAGAGGAATCCAGCGGCTTTTAATTTATGAATATATGCCCAATGGAAGTGTGGAGGACCATTTAGCAACTCGATCAGAGAGAGCTCTTCCCTGGTCCATGAGGCTGAAAATAGCTCAAGATACTGCTCGTGGGTTAGCGTACCTACATGAGGAAATGGACTTTCAGGTGGCATTTTTATTCTTTTTACCTTCAAAATTTTCTTCTTTTCCTTTTTTTTCTATTGGGTGCTTTAGTTAGAAAAACATATATTTATATTTTAATGCTAGTTATTTACTAACTTAGAGCTGCCATAGCAGCATGGGCTATCAGTTTGTCAGCATTTTATTTAATTTTTTGATTAAAGATGTGGTATATGCGTGCGTGCATCCAGTTCCTATAATGCATTTTGACTTTACGATGATGTTGGATGGTGGTATGGACTGATGATTTTTTTCCCCGTTGTTGTTTCTGTATGATATAGATCATATTCAGAGATTTCAAATCTTCTAACATTCTTCTAGACGAGCAATGGAATGCTAAGCTCTCGGACTTTGGATTGGCTAGACTAGGCCCTTCAGAAGGGCTTACCCACGTCTCAACTGCGGTATGCTCATACAAAATGATGTAGAATATCATTGTTTTACATGTTCTTTGAACTTCTAAACTCATAAATTTGGATCTAGAATGGCAATTTGTGAAATCAGGGGATCCCAATTCCCGACCACATGCTTAATACAAAATGATTGACTTACACGTATAAAAAGCCAATAAGATTTCTGTTCAGATTTTCCAAACAATTGGATGAAGTTATCAAGGACGGAACTACACAGTGGATGGCCATGTCCTCTCTTATCTTTTGAAAAGTAATTTAGTTATACATTCTTATAGTCCTTTATCCCAGAATACAAATTACTCCCTTCGTTCAAAAATCCTAAAATTTAGCATTGATGTCAAATCATGAAGTTCTGAAAACAACAATTGTATTGAATAAAATCAAGTGAATTTAAATTTGAACTAAAATGATGTCACAAATTAACATCTAAAAGTCAAAATTGGGTTCTCTCGTTGTATCTTTTTGTTTTGTTTTGGGAACAAAGTGAGTATATAGTTGATTGACCCTCATTATTATTGTACAACTATATTTTCTTTTTTGATAATTTTTCGTTGGCTTGTTTATAATAATTTCTTCTGGTTCTAGGGTTACTATACTCTGGTTCCAAAAAGAAAGTGTACATCTTTTTTTGGATGTTCCTTAGTAATAGTTTGATTCTTAAAATCAATTTATATCTAAGCAAGTTGTGAACTAAATAGTTGATTTTGAGAAGTAAACACTCATTTTTGTCGGTAGAAAACTTCTTAGACTAGAGACCATTCTTTAAATGAAATAAATTGACTATGGTAATAAAATTTATGGTTCTGTCACTGTGCATATACACATAGACACATAGTTGGTATGTACTCTCTGTAAGCTAAAAATTATTTTGGTCTATAAGAAATGCACTATTTACAAATCATGTCTATAATACTTGTGATGTTTTAATTGAGTTCCCATATACTATTGAATTATGGCAAATTGTAAGTAATAGCAGGAATATAGATTTAGATGGTTCAAAATTACTTAGTATCGCAGCCCTCCAACTACTTCTCTTAAGAGTTAGGAATCCCAATTAAATTATGATTGCCCTTGCCACATAAACATGACCAAGTATCCTGCATTCAGTGAACGTGTGATAGACTGCCACATGAATATGCTATTCATGGTTGAAAACTTGTATTTACCAAAAAGGAAAAAATATTTGAAAACTTGTATTTACCAAAAAGGAAAAAATATTTGAAAACTTGTATTTACCAAAAAAGAAAAAAATATTTAAAAACTTGTACCCATTTCTGTAGAACAGCATAATGCACTTTGAAAGCTTAGGTAACAGAAATTTCTTTGCATTTCTAATGTTGCATGGACACTTGGCTTCTCTCTAGAATCTAGAGTAGCTGCAAGGACATAACAGGAAGTAGGCTCAGGTATGCATATTCAGGTAGTCAAAGTAATGGATAATTTTAGAAAGAGATTATGATACATTGATACTGGAAGACTTGCCACACCTGGCACTTGTATACTATTATACATGTGATTCTATACATAAGTTGGTCTAGTAGAACATTGGCTGAATCAGTGGACACTTGTGGAGAATTTTGGCTGGTCGTAACTATCTGGAACTAATCCTGGTGTGTGTAAGTAATAAGAACCTTTCTTTCTTATACTTTTGTCACACACATACACACACACACAAAAAAAAAAAAACCCACCTCCAAAAGAGTAATCCAGATTGCAATCTTCTACTTAGGAATTTGTGTGAAGTAAGTTTTTGTGATCTTTCTATAATTGCTAGTATTGGGGTTTTTGCTTACTGTTAACTCAGTTCTAGAGCATGGCTTTTAAAAATATATGGGCTATTGGAAGGTTTGATAAGAAATATATTACATGATATCCAAACATTGGTTAATATTCTGGAACTAATGAGTAGTTTCACGTCGAACAATTAATTAAAGAATGTGTAAGGTTTTCGTTGTTTTTTTGCTGTTCAAATGCGCATTCATTGATTCCAATCAAGTATATATTTTCTTTGAAACTTTATCGCCATATAACATGAAAACATTATCAGGTTGTAGGAACAATGGGATATGCATCTCCGGAATACATCCAAACTGGGCGTCTCACGGCAAAGAATGATGTATGGAGTTATGGGGTCTTCCTTTATGAACTCATCACAGGTAGGCGACCATTGGACCGAAACCTTCCCAAGTCTGAGCAGAAACTTTTGGAATGGGTGAAGCCTTACTTATCAAACACAAAGAAGTTTAGGATGATAATGGACCGCAGGTTTGAAGGTAAGTATTCTATCAAATCAGCCCAGAAGTTATCGATTGTAGCCAACCGGTGCTTGGCCAGAAACGCAAAATTACGCCCAAAGATGAGTGAAGTGTTGGAAATGGTGAATCGGATCATAGATCCATCAACAGAAACAGGCACTACTAAACCAACCGCGACACCTTCGGTTACAACAGTAACTCCACACCAAGAAAGAGCTTCTGAGGAAACTGAAAGAAAAGGTAAGAGAAGTAAATCGGATTTAAAAAATGGAGATGGTTCTTGGTTGGCTCGCATTTGGTTATCAAAGCTTGTAAAGACCCGCTGAATGCCATGTTCTCACATATATAGAAGGCTGGCCAGAGTTTTCATTATTTGAGTACTTGAAGATTCTTTATGGAGGGGGAAGAAGTAGCTTAACTAATGAAACCCCTCCAAACACATGTATAGATATATTGTTGTCCTTCTCTTTTTGCAAATCTTAACTTTCAGGATTATGTGGATTTTGGTGGGATCGAAGACACGAGCAAAGGATTAGTGAAGGGTTGTAAATATGGGTTTTTGGACATGTAGATGTAGTTGGTGTCTGTGTAAAGTTTTTAATAGTTTGCTAGGAAATTCTGATTGGCGAGACTTGGATCTGGATTTCATGAAGCTCACACTCTTTTACCATATGTTAGTTTACTAGCTTTTTGTTGCATTTGTTATAGTAAATGTTACATTTGTGTTGGCTCACATAAAAGGAAGCTAGATGACAAACATTTGCTATAACAAATGCAACCAAAAAACTATGAACTTACATACAAATGGTGAAGGGTGTACATCCAAATTCGTTATGCTTGTAATAGCTTCATGGGAATGCCCAGTAGGTGTAGTGGTACAATGCAACACTATGAGACATGATTGAAAATTTTGTTGTTGTTGTATACTTGTATTATTATTTTACTATAATCATGACAAAACATAAAATTTCTTATATGTTGTGTGAAATTTTGAGTGTTTTTTTTTCTCCTTTCACTTGTAGAGCTGCAGCTTAAAATCCTGTCTTGGGTAAAGTTGGATGATATAGAATATGTGATTGTCAAGATTTTCTATGGAATGTGAGGAACCTTTCCCTGGGTTGTCTAGAGTCCAACACACCCTCATTTCGTCTGGGGAGAAAGACATAGTCGTATGATGATTAACCTAGGTTTATTATTCATTGCTTGAGCTCTGCTTGGGAAAGCTAGTCAAGCATACTCCTAGATTTGATGAAGCCGCAAAATGGCGTGGAAATATATACCAAAAATAGTACTTCCTCCGTTACTAAAATGATTATGAGATCTATCATCATCTTCAACAGAGCAAGCATGGTAATTGGTATGTACTAATTTATCCGGAATGAGTAACCCCATATTAATGATCCATATGATTAAAAACATTTTAATTTTGAGCTATCTCGAATTAATTTAAATTTCATTAGCATGATCATCATCTAAAAGTATTGCTCTAAAACTATGAATTTCTCACATTTATTAATTTAACTAATTAAAATGGATAAAAATGTCTCTTGTATTAAATAAACTCTCTTATTAATAAATAAATAAATTACAAAATAAATGCTAATAACATCCAATTGCTTAAGGGTATGCTACTTTTAGTTAAAACTTTATTTGTCGTAAATTTATTAAAATATCTTTAATTAATGTAATTAAGTCGCGACTTTATTTATTTTTATTTAACATATGTAATAATAGTTTCTTACATTTTTTTTCATGTATTGTTGCAATTTGTAAATTAAACTTTTTATTATTTGTGTTATACATTAAAAATTTAAATAGGTATGTGTGGAACTGAAAATAATTTTCATAATATGAATTAGTGGTATAAAAATTATGTATTATATATTTTTTAAATATATTTGAAAGTGGTTATGCAACCGCAACAGCACCATATGTAACCATAACAGCAAGCAACCGCATATTTGTGGTTGTTAATATTAGTAACCACAAATTGTGGCTGTGGTTGTGGTTGCAGTTATAGTTGGTGGATTAGGTTAGCATAAAGTTTATTTTTTGATAAGTTAGTCAATTGATTAATAGAATGCTCACATACATAGAACTTTCGCATGCGTGTCAGCACTTTATTGGTCAATTGACCAACTTACTCAAAAATAAACTTAATGCTAATCACTTCCGCAGTTGGTGCTTATAACTTCACCACGTTATCCCCTATCATCACCCTTATCATATTCTATCAAATCATCACACCTTTATTTCTGTCAACAATTTTTATTTCTCTTATTTAGATGGTTTTTGATTGCATCTGAATGTATCATAACAACTCATCTCTTATTCGCTTAAGAGGCATTACGTTGTTTGGTAAAAATAAAAAAAGTTTTATCTGAATGCCTTTAAATCGTTAAGATAAGAAATTAAATCTAAACTATTATATTCAGAGGATTATCTAAACGAAATTAACTATTTTTTGGACAAAAATATATAACCACTTCAATATAACAAAATTTCTTTTGTATCTCTAATTATTGTTACCAACACTCGAACCAAAAAATAATTAGAACATGTGATTTCAATATTCCCTCTCAAATATGTTTTTTCTCATGTCTCTCCATAGTCTCTCATGTTGGCACCATGCTTGTGTAATTACATTTTTAATGAAATAACTTGAATAATAGATAAAGGATATGGTCGTCGGATCCTTTTTCATTAGGTGAAACAAGAAATCTAAAACAAGAACTTTAGAACTCTAAAATCACATGTTATGATTTCCAGAGTAATATATTGTAAGAGAGGATATGCATTGGTGGTGGATGTCTTCTTCTAAATTTATGGTGGTGGATGTGGTACAATGGTTGTGTATAACCATCAATATAGTGATTTATGGCTGATAATGGTAGAGATCTGGTGGTCATGGCGGTAAATTTGATTGTAACAATAGTAGATCTGGTGGTGATTATACTAGATGTGATGGTACGTAGGTGGCTTCTCTGTCTCTCTCCATATTGGGTATATACGCGGATTTGAGTGATGTCTGAACTCCGAATGGTGTTGGAGGGTGGAGATGACGACGGGGTGGCAGCGGTGTATGGTGATTGCAAATGGGGGCTGTATTGGCGATTTACTAAAAAAAAGAATAATATTCTTGTTAAAAATTGTTCAGAAGGTTAAAATGGTAAAATACTGTTATACAGACATTTTTAAAAATTTTAATCATCAAGCAATATTTTTTTATTCATATATACATATGCTCTACATTATTCAAACGTCTAAACTGTTTAACATTCAATTTTATCAAACACAATCTTACTTACTTATTCTGCTGTGATGCCTCTTTGAGAAGGGAATACAATTATTATATTGAAGAAATGTATAACATCGAATCTAAACACTCTTGTTTTTTCTTCCTCTCACTCTCTCTGTAGTATATATTCAAAAAAATAAGTATGTGGCTGTTGATCTTAATTGTTATATTTAGTTGATTGTGATTTTCATATATCTAATTATTTGTGATAATAGTCTAAAGAGAATACAATTTTGAGAAGTTATTGATTAAAATGATAATGAAGTTATCATTAATGAAATATTCTAAGTCATTAGCATAAACAGCTAATTCCACCATTCTCAGACATTCTCAGATATATATTTCCTGCTGGCAGCAGCATGGCCATTCTCAGATCTAATTTCTTTGTTAACTTTTCCATTTCAGATCTCCATTCATCTTCTTTGGCTTTAAATTTTGTTGATGTGAATCTGTTCCAAACCTTTCTCTTTATCTGCCACTAGCCGCAAGGTTAAGTAAAGGCATAAATGATATTAACAAGGTTAAGTAAGGGCATAAATGAGAGTCGCTACTTCTTATAGCGGGCTTTTTGGTAATTTGCTCCGTAGAGTATCACTATAAATTCAGTCTAATATAAACTCTTTATTATCATGAAACGATTCAGGATTTGGTTGTTAAAATAATTTTTATGACGTGGAAATTTTGGCATGCTAGGCCGCTAGGGTAGGCAAGAAGGACGGTTCAAGAAAAATGGCCTCTTAAAGGAACGGTATCTTTTAAACCCACTCAAAAGGCCCATTATAAAAATGAGGGGAGGTTTCAATCTTTCCGTGCAAGAGCTGTTCGACGTTTAACGGCAGGCCAACTGTATTATATAATGTCTTAAATTACCTCTTACATTTCTCCCTCCCATCTCTATCTCCTTCTTCCGTGTAATCTTCAAACTCTATACGTTTATCCGCGTCTCTTCGAGCTACATACATTCGGACTGAATACTTGAAAGTTTCGACACAAGGATTTGATCTCAATACTTTAGAGTTTCAAAGCAAGGATTTGATGCTGTTTCGGGAATTGATTTAAAGGTGCCTATTTTTCCATACATAATTGAATTTATTGATACGTTACTTGTTCTGGGAATTGATTAGAATCTCCGATAATTTACCGCACTTTCCTTTTTTGGGTTGAGTACTAGATGATTGGAATATGAAACTAGTTGGTGGGGGTAAACTTAATTATGAAGCTATTGAACTTTCCCCTCTATCTCATATTCCTTATTCTGTGTGAACGTGTCTTGATTTTTAATTTCAGTTGCTGGGTGCATGTTAATGTTTTAGTTAGTGTGGAGGGATTGGTTAACCTTTTGATTGCATATAATTTATTGAGATAATCCGAAAATTATTAAATTTCCTAATACAAAAGCTTAAAGTTTCAAATTTTATGCTCGGATGATGCTGAATACGAGCTAGAGAAACATAGAATTTATGAATGTGAAATTAGGGGAAAGTATCGAAGATACCTGACAAAATAATCCCTGTTGTTGGATGTTCCAATTGATTTGAGAAGTAATTGGACACATAATTGAGTTGAACAATTGGTTAGATGTTACTGAATTAAATGTCCAGAGTCATGGTTTAGATATTTCTAGATTAGCTTGAATATATAGTGAATAATTAATGGCAGGCCATGTTTTAAGAATATGGATCGTTCGAAATAAGGATTGTGACCTTATAAGTAGGTTTGGAATAGTAACTATTTGGGGTTAGAATAATGCTACTATCACATAAAAAAGCTCACATAATGCTCACATACACAAATGCATATTTGTGGGCTCCACATGTCAGGCGAGGGCCCCACAGTATGCATGTGTGTATGTGAGCATTATGTGAGTCTTTTTTATATGATAGTAGCATTGTTGTTGTGGTTAAGTGGCTTGCGGTACTAAATCGTGATAGTGGCTGAAGCATAGGCAAAGGGATTATAACATTCCATGAAGAGTATAAGACTTATATGGTTATATGATTGTTCAATAAACCCAGGAACAAAAAGATTCAGTTTTGCCATTTTAATTCTTCATTATATTTTCTTCCATACCTTTATTGAGTTTTTCACTGATACATCAATTATCTCGTTACCTTTTGATTTCCCGGCGGAAAGCAACTAACTTTAACAATCTTTGAAGGCAAAAAGTTTATCCATATATAGTTATATTGTGGTAAAAATATCGGCCTTTACCAGCTTGGAATCAAAGGTTAATCATCTTTGCTTTACAATTGAGGGCTGCATTGACTGGAAGTAAGCAGAGCTGGATGGTCCAACTTTTGCAGTAGTAGGCGGCGTTCAAGTCAAAAAGATTGTCGAGGCACATAGTTATGTGTGAGCCAGATCCAGATGTTGCTCGGTGGGGCCTTAATTTTCTTGATGTGGACCAGCTTTTTAGTTCTACTTATTATGGTGACACCAATCAACACAATGTGGACATCACTCATGAACATTATGTGAGAGACAGTCATCAGGATACAGAATTTAACAGTGTAGAAAATGACGAGATTATTGCACATACTCTCCAAGAAGAATTATCGCATATGTCACTTGAGGAAGAAACTGAATTATCCAATACAGTGGAGGACACCTGGCAGGCATCCACTGATATCCAGGATTGGTCTAGTAAAGGGACAAGGAACTATTATGATGGTGAGTTTTCCCATATCCAGGGGAAGGAGGGATGTTTAAATAGTTTTCATTCAAATTATTCAACTAATACTTTCCTATTATCATATCTTACAATCGGTAGCTCATGAGGATGACCTACAAGAGACAGATGAAATGGGACCCTCAAGTTCATGCTCTAGCCCTGGAGGATCATATGATGGAGAAGAGTTTAATTATACTTTGGAGATAACAGATGAGTCTGAGCTTGATGGAGAAGTTGGCAAGAGATTAAACCAAATGATTCCTGTTCGTGTGAGTGTTACTTATTCAAAGTACTGTTACTATTTTGGACAGTTTCTCACTTTCTCTGGTGTTATATTTGTACCATAACATATTTTGACGTTCAATCTAAAATTTCCTTGGCAAGAAGTGAATTCTGAATGAGTTCAATCCTATACTGCCTTATTATTATTTTTGAATATTGAACAAAAATTAATGCCATATATTGATGTGGGATGCTTTGGGTCCATTACCTGTGTTGCTTTGGTTTGTAAGCGTCAGTTCATACTTAAATAAATATCTTATGGTTGGTTTTGAATGATTTATCAAAATCATCTTGAGAAACCAAGTCTTATCAAATGGAGTTTCAGTTAATAATTTTCATGCTGGTTATGTGTGTGTGTGTAGATAAATTGGTAACTACACCCTTTAGCATTTGTGATATTAGCCCACAAATATACCCTACAATCTTGGACTCTCATCCTTCCCTGGGCGTTAATGGTACATTTTCCCACTATTGGTGACCCCTAGGATTAGCTCAGCTGGTAAAGGTCTACTAGGAAAAACCTTGAGGTTGCTAGTTCTAGACTTCTAGCTCAGCTGGTAAAGCTTCGAGTGATTACTGGTGAATCCTCTAGTAGCGGCGTGGAAAGGCGAACCTTTCACCGAACTGTGGTGAGTGAGGAAGACTGAGACGCATAAGAACCAAAAAACTAGTTTAACTTCCTAAATTACGTTTTTTTGAAATAATTGACTGACACCCCCCAACAAAAAAAATATATAAATAATAATAATAATAATAATAATAATAATAATAATAAATGCAGGCTCCTTTGGTAACAGTGGACTATTTGACTACATTGGTGATTTGGTGGTAGTAGCACCACCATCCTAATTCCTTATCCACCTCAGCTTATGACACGGAATTAAACCTGAACCTAAGCCCTATATTGAGCGACCAGATCTGCCACCAACATTGGTTTGCGTCTACCAATCTCGCCCTTTCTTTTCCATCTTGTTCATTGTATTCTATGTATGAACAAAAGGGTTACTTTCTTCTTGATTCATGAAACATTTTTTGTTTTTAGTATTTATGCATTATGTGCTTCATTTTGCCATATGCCAAAACAGAGCATCAGTCTTTGAAATTCAGTAGACCTAACATGTTAACATTCATTATATTTCTGCAGCATGTTCCTAGAACTAATGGAGACATACCTTCTATTGATGAAGCAACTTCTGATCATCAAAGGCTGTTGGATAGGTATCCTTTTCATTTCCTCCCCTTGTTGTAGGTTGAAGAGATGACATGAAGGGACATATGTTATTAGATTTAAAGATGACTATTTTTTTGTCCTTTATGCACACAAAATCAAGAATGTCTGTCGAATTTGCTGAAATTTATATACAAAAGAAGTTGTTTTCTGACAATCACTATATAGGAAGTCATGGTGTGAGTTAACTATTCCCATCTCTTCTGAATAAACTGCAAATTTATACTAATCCTAATATGTTGTCTTTCATTCTTCCATCATTCATTCCCCTTCAGTTAACATCACAAATTTGAATTTAGCTAGTAGGTGACCGAAGTGGTGCACTACATCTTTTATTGAGGATTTCCAACTATGTGAATATGACTTTATCATAGCTTAGTTCCCTACTCAGCCAATTAAGCTTCAAGCTGAGCATGTTTTCCTGATTCTGCTACTTGATTTATTATTGCCTAGATTGCTTTAAGCTGTTGGCATTAAACATCTCGTGAACTTTATACCGGAAATTTCTCTGCATTCAGGTTGAATTTATATAACTTGGTTGAGTGCAAAGTTCAAGGAGATGGTAACTGTCAGGTCAGTTTCGCTCTCACCCTTTTTGTTTAGTAAATAATGAGCTATGCTATATAGAATGTGATAGCTATGTTGTTGTGTCTAAGACGTTTAGAAGTGTATTTAACCAGTGTGTGATTGTGAATCCTTCTGACTTGCTCCTTGCCCTTGGGGGGTATATGTTATAATCAAATGGCTTGGTATTCAGAGATGCTTATTTCAAACACATTTTTTCAGATCCTTGTTGATGATACGAAGTCTTGATGAGTTAAACTTACTAGAGAAAAAAGACATTCTTTGATTGTCTTCAAAATTTAAGTTTTTAAGAACTGGCAGTTATTTATGTTGTGTTATTTATTTAACTATTTTGATGTTGTTAAAGAAACAAATAACTCGGAGGTAATCTTCAATACTTTGGTTATGGAACCTGGAAAGGATACCACTGGAAAAGTTAATTAGTAGAGACTATTTACTTACTAAACAATAATTTATAGAGAGCCAACTGTATTACAGTGAAACTCACAGTTATTTGTCCGCCAAGGCTCTATATCCATGCATTATGGGAATATTGTTATTGATCTGGGAACTTGTATTGATGTGTTTTTCTTTTCTGAACTAAAAATTTGTGCTCCCCTCTCGAGCGGAAGTTGTAATTTATATGTGATTTCTGTGTTAGGATTTTATAGTTTCCCATGTATTGATGTTTGCAACTTGATGCCAAGTTCTACTGAGAGAATATGTATGGAATCCGTACACCTTTCTGTTAATTCTTTCTATTGTATGACTTATGCTTGGCATGGGGTCCTTTTTTGATTGAATTTACTAGTAGTTTATCCCAATAATTTCCTGAAATAGTATTTTTTTCCTCGGCAACTCTGGTCGTCTCATTCTTCTTTTTTTCCCTCAGTTCCGTGCTTTATCAGATCAATTCTACCGTTCCCCAGAGCATCACAAATTTGTGAGAAGACAAGTTATTAATCAGGTTCCTCTACAATATATTACTTTATATGCTTTAGGTCTTTATAATGTAGAGTTCATAAAACTGCATATGATCTGCATTCTGACATTTTTCTGATATGGTTGGATATTTTCAGCTTAAGTCACACCCAGAGATGTACGAGGGATATGTTCCAATGGCATATGGTGATTATTTGAGGAAGATGTCAAAGTAAAACTAAAACCCTTTTTATTTTTCTAGTTTATGGCTTTCATACTTCTTCTGAGAGTTGTTGTAATCACAAACTTCAATATTTGAATTATATTTGATTGAACTAGGAGTGGCGAGTGGGGAGATCATGTCACCTTGCAGGCTGCTGCAGATTCGGTAAGATTTCCTCCAGGTCACCAGAATCTTCTCCTTTGATCAATAAGTTTTCCAGTTTATTTATTTATTTCATATTTCATTTTTTTTGTCTACCTCAATTAAAACTGTAGGCATTTTTTCTTTGCTTTTTATCAAGCAGTCCTTATAATGAAATATAAACTTTCTAAAAAAATAAAGCACTTTAATGATAAAGAAATAAAACAAAAATCATTGATATTTTTTATCAGCCTAGATTTTCTTCAAATATTAACTTTCAGTAGCCTCGGGGAATACTAAAATAAATTCAGAACTTATTTATTTTAGTTTTTTATTGCAGTATGGGGTGAAAATATTTGTCTTGACATCATTTAAAGATACCTGTTCAATTGAGATTCTTCCGAAGGTCCAAAAGTCAAAAAGAGGTAATTTTTGGGGGTTTCAAAAATCTATTCATGTTGAGGTGGAATATTCTGTTAATACCTTTTGAGAACGATGTCTGTAGATATGCCTTGTTATTAACTAATCTAATCTTAACTGGTGTCTTCTGAGATTTTGAACTCATTCATCTGCTCATCACTAATTTATTCCCCACATTTTTTTCATTTCTGTTTTATGGTGGGGTTGTTTTTATGAATTTCCTTATTAGATTTTATTTGAAATTATCTATTTCATTCCTACCTCTCTTTCTGTTTAAGAAATATTCTGTAGTACCTTTTGAAGACCATATTTATAGATATGTCTTGTTAGTAACCAATCTCTTCTCAATGGGTGTCAATCTGAGATATTTGAACTCGAACATATGTTAGTTAATAATTTAGTTCACATATTTCATTCCTATTTCTCTTTCTTTTAAAGGAATATATTTGGCCTTTTTGGATCAATAATCTAAACTTGAAGTGAGTTTTTAATTGTCAGTAAAAAGGCTATCAGCCTTTGTGGTCCTTGTTACCAAGGGCATTGGGATTGTAGATATGAGACAGCCTTAACTCTAAAATTATGTTGTACTAGGTTGTTTCCTCAGACTTGGGAATGAGTTTTCGAACTTGGAACTTACGTATAAGTATTGATTATTATAGATTGATTTTGGCCTACTTATTTCAAAGATATTGAAATAGGCTATTTCAAAACCTCGTATTTTTTATTATTATTTGTGAATAGGTTATAAATTATATGTAAATCTAATAATTTACCTTAGAGGAGCTCAGTCAAGCTCTTCTGGCTCTAATGACCTCTGTGTTTGTCCTTTTTCTTTCCCTTTCTCGTTTATCGATTTTGCCAATACATTGCGCACTCACAAAACATGTGAAAGGTGGAGTCGTCAAGAAGAACAACTTTTTAGAATTGTCCATAATGTCCTTCCTTTCCTTAAATAAGAGTAAACTACTCGCAGTATAGAAATCTTCTAGCCTGAAACAATGTTGATCCTTGCCATCTTTAAAAGACAAGTAGAGATGAGAACTATAACAAATATAGAATTAAACAATATGAACCTAAATAGATATGCTAATTAAATGCTGCGTAAATAGAACTACTACTATATGAGTTAACTTTTCCCAGTTCTCTGAGCTCATAATCTATCGTCAGTAAATGAAGCAATAAGTTGCAGCACAAAATGTGCTATAACAGGGTAAAACTACCTTTGCAATATTACATCTATTACCATATTCCTCTCAATCTAATCTTATCAGTGTCTAATCTTTGATCTTATCTTATCTTTTTGTTATTTGTTTGTTAGTTCTTCTCCTTTATTTCTTTTTTTGGGTCTTTTTCTCTCATCCGCATGTGATACTTTACTTATCTTTTTGTATCTTCTTAAAGGCTTTCTAATCACAACCATCTATCATTCCAATAATACGAGTAATGAACTCTTTGTTATTATGAGGTTACCTTTCTTACTAACTAATCTTTCTTTTCTGGAAATATTAAGGATAAAACTTTGAGATGTGTGAACATTTTGATTGTTATAATTAATACTTACAAGGATTTTATGTATTACATGCAGTCATTTTCTTGAGTTTTTGGGCGGAGGTGCACTACAACTCCATCTATCCTCAGGGAGGTAATATCCCTCAGCTTTTCTCTCCTTTCATGTGTTAGTCATAAGAAACATAGGAGTAACTCTGATGGATTAAAATAAACCGAATGATTTACCAGTTACCAATACTTGGGTCCTGAATCTTGGCGTGCATATGTAGTTTAGCCCTTACGCTAGCAGCCTAGCACATGCAGTTATGTAAATGGTTGTTTGAGAGTCATGGTGGCAGCTTTAACTTTTACCCATCCCTCCTGCAGTGAAAGCGGAAGTTTGACTCTCACCCTCCCATACAATATGAATGGTGTTCTTCTGTTTTTGGTACCATTAATCAAGGAGGAGGGAGGGGAGGGGAGGGGAGGGGAGGGGAGGGGGGAGACGGGAGTCTCACCACGCCTACTGTAGGGCGGTTGGTCTTTGCCAATGCTACCACCAGACTATTAAATAATATTCTTAGGGATAAAAAAAATGGTTGTTTGCATTGGTTTAAATATGACATGGAATTAAACTATCATGCAAAGCCTTGTATAGGTTGACAAATTCGATGTTTTTGGGTTTGATGTGTTCCTAATTTTTGGCACTTGAATTTGCTTTCACATCTATTGTGTTCATTAAGTACATGTTTCATGGTTGTAACAGAGTTGCCGCCAGGCGATTATAAGAGGAAGAAAAGGTGGTGGATTTTCGGGAATAAGCAGTAGGTGTGTATGGCTTGTGGCAGAGCACAGCTCTTTATTTTGTTACTGCATCACCTCGGCTTCACTTGTATAGTCTCCTTTATATGGGACATGTTTCATTCTTATATTTATTGACAAACAAATCAGTTAAAAATTATTCTTTTAGCAAAATTAAGTTACATTATTACATTCTACAGATGGTTTATGTTACTTCCATTTGTTACTATTTGTTTCTGCAGCTACGTACTACTCGTGCTTGCGTTTCCTTTCCTTTCTCCCTTTTCCTGTTTCTTTTTCTTTTATTTCCCCCCAATTTAAATGCTTGTCGTCTGATAGTTACTACTTACCAGTGCTATAATAAAGTTGCATAACAGTATATATGAATCAATAAGCATTATTGTTTGTAGACAGAAGAATTCGTCATAGATTATATGAATATATATATAGAGAGAGCAAGAATCAAGTGCATACCCCTTATCTTACTCACCCGTGCTCACCCTCCTTTAGGCGACTGTTTCGGTCATACAACCGTCGCCTATACTTTTAGCGACGGACAACATATAGCGTCGCTAAAAGTATAGGCGACGATTGTATGACCGAAACCGTCGTCTAAAGGGGGGTGAGCACGGGTGAATAAGATAAGGAGTATGCACTTGATCCGGATCGTATATATATATATATACACAGGATTCAGTCCGGGATCCCGGACTGGTCCTAAAATCCGGACCATTTTATATATATATCTATCTAATAAAATACAAATAATTTTGAATTTCCCGCTCATTCAATAAATCATCTGGGCCGTCCAAAGTTTGGGATAAATCTCACCATCCATCTATCTATCTAATAAAATACAAATGATTTTGAATTTTCCGCTCATTCAATAAATCATCTGGGGCGTCTAAAGTTTGGGATAAATCTCACCATCCATCTATTTAATAAAATACAATCTATCTAATTCTATCTATCTAATAAAATACAAATGATTTTGAATTTCCCGCTCACTCAATAAATCATCTGGGCCGTCCAAAGTTTGAGATAAATCCCACCGTTCATACATCTATCTAATAAAATACATTTATCCATCTAATAATCTAATAATAATTTAATAAAATACAAATGACTTTAAATTTTTCACTCACTCAATAAATTATTTTGGTCGTTCAAAGTTTGAGATAAATCATATTGTCCATAGAGTGCCGGAGGCACGGGACCCAACTAGTTTATCTATATCTATATTCTATATATCTAACTATATCTAATAAAATACAAATGATTTTAAATCTATCTAATAAAATACAAATGATTTTGAATTTCCCGCTCACTCAATAAATCATCTGGGTCGTCCAAAGTTTGAGATAAATCCCACCGTTCATACATCTATCTAATAAAATACATCCAGTACCGGCCCTGGGCTAAAGCCCAAGGTGCCCGGGCTTTAGGCCCAAAAATTTTTAGGGCCCCTTTTTTCCATTTTTTAGTGTTTTGAATGATGCTTTGAAAATATTGAAAAAGTCTGTTATTATATTTGGTATTCTTTCGTATTTATATTCTTTTGTTTAGAGAAAATTTATAGTGTTTTTTATACCTATCTTAATAGCAATTCACAAAGGGCCCAAAAATTTTTTTTTCGTTTTAGGCCCTGAAAAACTCAGGGCCGGCCCTGAATACATCTATCTATCTAATAATCTAATAATAATTTAATAAAATACAAATGACTTTAAATTTTTCACTCACTCAATAAATTATTTTGGTCGTTCAAAGTTTGAGATAAATTATATTGTCCATACAGTGCCGGAGGCACGGGACCCAACTAGTTTATCTATATCTATATTCTATATATCTAACTATATCTAATAAAATACAAATGATTTTAAATTTTCCGCTTACTCAATAAATCATCTAGGACGTCCAAAGTTTGAGATAAATCCCACCATCCATCTATCTAATAAAATACAAATGATTTTGAATTTCTCGCTCACTCAATAAATTATATGAGTCGTCCAAAATTTAGAATAAATCCCAACGTCCATAGTGCCGGAGGTACGGGACTGTTGCTAGTATATATATATAGAACCGATCTCCTGCAGACCAAAATTACGGACTAAGGAAAAAAATAAACACGCGGGTCTAAAAAAAGGAGAAAACAGAAACGGGCGGGTTACAAATTAAAAAGAAAGAAGTATCTCTCTCAGTCTTCCCTCTCTCTCCTTTAGCGTTTCTGTTTTCTTCCTCTCACAAAAAAGAAACGCGAAGGCAAATCGGAAGGCAAGAAGTGTATTGGTGATTTTGTGCTCTGTTCTGTTGCAAATCGGAAGCGGAAACAGAATCAGAAGGTAAAGATTGCTACTTAATTTTGTAATTTCTGTTTTGGGATTTGCTTTGATACAAAGATCTAGGGTTTACCTTTGTTGCCTTTGTTGAAACGGAACCTGAACCTCCCAGGGGAAGTCTTCATCCTCAGAATCAGGTCTTGCAGAACTAACCAGATTAGAGATGACCAAGAAAGCGAAAAAGACTAGAAGAAATCGTTTGTATAGAAAGGAACTCGCTCTTGCATTTATTTTGTTAGCTGCCTCTGTGAGAAGCTTGTTATCTGCTCAGGGCATTCACTTCTACTTCCTATTGTTTCAAGGAGTCACTTTCCTAGTTGATGGTCTCGACTTAATTGGAGAGCAGGTAAGTTGAGCCTTTTCGTTGCTTGTGCAAAGTGTTGAAAGCTTCTTATTTTTTTCCGGAGAGTCGAGACTATGATGAAAAAAGTGGCCACAATCGGGAATCATTTGTAGAGTATCAACAATGAGTCTTTGCTGACCATACACGTGTTTGTAGTACATGGTCCCCAATTAAGGTGATTTATTTACTTCAGAAAAGATTGTGCAGGCTTCATTTTTAGGTCTATTTACATACTTGAGGAAGAGATTATCATAAGGTTATTGGTGTCAACTCATGTGCCTTCAATTGAAATTAAAAGTTTTCTCAAGCCATGGAGAGGGAAAGACTTGAGATTATTTTCTCTACCAGGTTTCTATTTTGTCAAATGCCCAGACGTGTAATGCTCAAATGTATTGGATGTAATTTGATGTATTAGATTGTATTTTGGATGTAACTTTTGGATGTAATTTGATGATTTTGGATGCATTTTAGTTCATCTAGTATTATCTGTGTTCTGTGCTGTTATATGGAATCCATTGTTACTTTTGTACGACTTTGCTTTGCTTGGAATGTACCAATACACCAAAGAAGACCAGTAAAGAAAGTTAGAAGCAACTTGGATTCCTGAATTGTTGCACTATTCAACTTATCTGCAATGGTAGTAAAACCGGCCAAAATCAGTTCAGTAGGCCAACCAACCAACAGTTTTTTAAAGTTGCACTATTCACATTTGGCTTAATAGATTTGCTTCAATAATAGAAAAGGAACCTTAGTAAAAAAATTAAGTGTCAAACTAAATCCAGCAAGCAGATATTCACATCAGTAAAGCTGTTCAGTAATGCTCATACACCATAAGGTATTGTTGCATTATCAAAATTACAACCAATTTAATAACATTAACAACAACACCGCATACATAACATTAACAATTATGACAAATCGTTGAGTAAGTTGCAATTGACGCATTTCAATTTTCACCATCGCTTGATTATTCGTTGGATGAGTTGTTACATTTAAACGCTCAGATGTGTCCATTTGCAACCTCCCTTGATTATACAACACTCTAACATATTCGTCACACCAACTGATAAATTTACCACATTGCTGCATATTTTGGGACACAATAAATCTATTCACTTGTGTAAAAGGAACAAATATACAAAAATTACAATAAATAAATACATACCATTCTATGTTGGTATGTTACAGGAATTTTTCTGCTTCACGTTCATGTTTAGGTGCCCAAAGGCTGACTTCTATTTTATTTATCTACATCGGCTTGTTGGTGTTGACATAATTTTGTGCTTAATAGCATAATTTGCGGAAAAGAGATGCAGCAGGGGTGATAACTATTGGGAATACTATCACCCATATTATATATGTAGGTAAATATAAAGTTGATAGTACCTGTCATACTCGGCACTACTTATTATTTGCAACTACTTATTATTTTCACTACACTACTAATTACAAGCCCAGCCGTTCAAATCACACTAGCAACACAGAGTGTTTAAATCCCAGAAACTATGATACATGTATATAAATCTACACTTGTAAAAAAAAATTGGAATAGAAGGCAGTAACAAACTTATAAAAAATACTCCTCTGCTCTGCACAACCTTACAAACTTAAAAAATATTCAATGCTCTGCAGTCCATTCCACCTTAAAAAACTTATAAAGTACTTATACATGTATTCAGAATGCAGTCCACTGCTCTGCAGTCATACAAAGTACTTAAAAACTACAGAATACAGTCCATTCCAAAATATGAGAGAGTAGAAACACAACATCAGGTTTATACATTGCAACATAGCTAGAGGCACTGTGAAGAGCATCAAGTTTAGCACCACAAAATCTCATCCTGAAATGAAAAAGCAAAATGTTAGTTGAAAACTCTATAATGAAAATATCCTTTAGAAGATTGTTTTTACAATCGCCGTCATGACAAGGTGAATACCTGCAACAAAAATGACATATAATAAGCACAATTAGATACAACTTCGAAACTATGAAGATAAATTACAAATGTTTGCTACTGTTGTAGCATTCCCCTATTTCCAACAAACAAACTCTTTCCTTATGATCTCACTACTTCCCCGTCTCTTTTTTTCAGACCAATTTCGAACACTAAAGCCACTCTCTTTTGAATATGCATTGTAGAAACTAAAATCATCATCTATTGTTTGAAATTCTTGACCTATTTTTGGTTTCAACTCTTGTGCTACTTGAGGATTATACAAATTATCTGAAAAATTAGGATCTAACTCAACACTAGGTTCCTCATGTAGCCCACTCTCTAATTCAAAGTCTACATTCCCCCTTTCTTCCCGCTCTAAATTTTCTCCCATCCCATACTCTGCTTCCACGTTATCCATGAGAGATTAAAACCTATAATGATCAAATTTATGCCATAACAATTCTACAAAAATTTGAATAAATGAAAATATACAACTCTGCGAGACTGAAAGAAATAAGCAAGCAAACACTCCATAAAATGTCTTGATGTATGGTGCAGTATACTTTACCTTATTTTTTTGCTTTATTTATGTGCAAGTCTTGCATTTCATGTTTTCAGTTTCATGCTAATGATACAGATTAAGTAATTTGTGAATTCAGTCATTTAGCAGAAGGCATAACATATGCCCTCTCTGTATTGAAGCAAAATCCTAAAGCATCAGGAGCACGAGGCAATAAGGAATGAGTAAATACGTAAATAAGATCAATATCTGCAAGAATTATATCAAACTGTCTCATATCACTAAAAATAAACCGAGCAACTCCACAACTCTAGTCATTTGGATAGTCACAATAGTTTTATGTTTATAGTGATCACATTGAAGGTTTTTCTGGTACCTACCAACCAAATACAAGAGCTTTTTGTAGGTTCAGAATCAATCAACTGTCTAGGATAGTAAAAATCTAGGCAGAATCAAAAAATAAGGACAAAATAATCACTCATTGACACAAAAAAATTTAAAAAGTAACATACCTTTTCTGTGTGGGACGTTTTCGCAATAGCTGATGATCAACACAAAGATGGAACTAGTGATCATAGAGATTACATATCACAGTACCAAAATAACAAATTTATTCGTAATTTCATATACACTACTCAAATTCATAATACAATAACATGAATAATGAGCACCCAGCCCACCATTCAATTTAACAAAAAAAATATTTCTATAAATAAAAATCTACCTGGATTTCCAGCAGAGGCGGAACTAGGGGGGGGCGGGCGGGGGCATCTGCCCCCGGTAGGGTGGCGGAGCTAGGGGGGAGCAGGGGCGGGGGGCAGCCGGCGGCCCGGCAGGCAGGCGGTAGCAACTGACTGGCGAGAGAATTGAAGACAGACAGAGAGAGAGAGAGAATTGAAACTGTGATCCAATTCAATTCCATCGGAATCATGGCGGAAGATTTAGTTTTGGACACAGCGATTAGAAATTGGGTATTAATACCTTTATCTGTAGTTATGGTTCTCATCGGAGCCCTTCGTTACTTCGTCTCCAAGCTTATGCGCTCCTCTTCTCAGTCGCCCGATCCCAAAATTGTCAAAGGGTGAGTCATCACTCTCTCTCCCTTTTTCTGTCTCTATGTATGTATATATTAAGTGGAGACTTCATGTATTGTAGGTAATTTGTGTGTGATTAGAACTTTATATGCGGGTGTATTAAGGTAGTCTATGTTAATTTTAGTATTGGTCTTAAATGTGTAAATATTTGGGACATAATGTTCTCTGTACTTAAAATGTTACAATTAGTGAGCCCTTATTGGGGTATATTAAATTCTGCATAATTTTGGATGGAATTCAATCCTGCAATGTGAAATCTGAGCTTAATTATAGTTGGTTTTGATCGTTGGCTAAAGTAAAAATCCTTCTGTATTAATTGATCTATAAAATTCTAGCAATTTAATCATGTGAGCATATACATGCTATATGGAGCATAGACCCCACTGGCAGCAGCAGTTAGGTGCAAATAGAAATAGATTGTATGCAACATTCTAGGTAGACAGAGTTACTTCAATGTCATAGACCAAGTATATTACATATAAGATGCACTATATGTTATCTAAAAAGCTAGCAAGCTGCTATACTCTTCCTCGGCTGAGACTGACAGTAGGTGAATTGAAAATGTCCCTCACAAATGCCACTAACATTCTTCGAAGTGGCTAGTTAATAACTAAGTTGAAGCGGTTCATCCTGTTTAGTGTTTTAACATTTATTACTCCTACATAAAAAGATACAAAAACTGAACGGTATTAAAATTAGCAAACCAAGTGTTGAGAGTTGAGGGCTGCCTACACGTCGCTGTTCCGGACCTTCGTTAACTACTCTCAAATTTTGACCCCCCTCAAATTTTGTCCTGGTTCCGCCACTGATTTCCAGGAACAAAAAAAACGTGCAATGTAGGATTTTCCGCATGAATCTCTAATAAATCCGTCTTATACCTGACCCAAGATAGATTTTTAAGAAAATATAGGCTAATAAAGTTTTTTAGGCACTTGAATTCTAAAATTTGGATAATAATAATAATAATAATAATAATAATAATAATAATAATAATAATAATAATAATAATAATAATAATAATAAAGAGAGGTAAAAATACCCGGACACATTGCACAATCAAAAATTAGCAGGCTTTCTTTGGGCAATCAAGTACGAATTTTGATGATCCATCTGCAAGATTCTTCCATTGTTGGAGGCAAATATTGTCCTGAAACATTAAAAGAAAATAGCGATAACAAGAAGGAAAAAAGATTAGATTTTTTTACCATGTGCTGGAACCTGTAATAGTAAATTTGAGTGGTGGTACGTGGGGTTTTGCAAGGATAAATACCTACCCAGACCGGGAGGAGTGAAACAGGAGAGGGAAAGAGCAACTTCGAGTGATAGGGGAAAGAAAACTCAGAAGCATTATTGTAGCATATACTCACTATATGTGATATCAGAAATTTTAGGAGAGAGAATCTCACTGACCTTACATTTGTAAACCCTAGCTTTAAAGGGGCTTTGTTCTGTTCTCAGTTGTAAGGAACTTCTCGAATCTACCTTGTTTAATCGCGAATGGGAGAGAGGAAAAAGGGAGTCTTCTTTCTGTTCTCAGTTGTCCGGGTTCTGTTTCTTTCATTCTGACCCGGATTTTTCAAATGACCCGCGTGCTTTTTTTTTTATGAGTCCGTTTGTTAGTCCGCACGGTGGGTCCGTTTCTGCTCCACTGATAAATGAATGAAAGACGAATCGGACTATAACGACGGTTTGAACCGTCGTCTGCTTTAAATATAGCAGACTATAACGATGAAAAAATAGTCGCTATAACTTGTTTTTGGGTATAAATATATATAAATATCTTATTTCAGATTATCAGTTACGTGGATAAAAATATTAGTGATAATTTTTTTTAAGATACGTGTAATAAGTAGTCTTCTTGTAAATTTCATGTATAGAAAATTTTTATAATTATAAGTTGACATAAATTTATTACAATACACAGTGGTATTCCTTCCTTCAAAAAGTTGCCAAGCATACTATATGAGTAAATTCCATTTTCTTCGAGAATTGAAAAAATACTCAAAATTCTGACAATCTGCAAGAGATCTTCACTTGCTATGGCGCCTTCTGTTTATTATTTTCATTATGCTCTCGGCTCTTCTGGGGAGGGTTATGTGTAAAATTAAATCAATAAAAGGGCCAAGTTCTTCTAGTGCGTAACGAATACGTAAATAAAACTAACAAGTTCAAGTATTGATTGATAATAGTTTGAAATCTATTAAAATAATAATAATAATAATAATAATAATAATAATAATAAGTTAAGTTTTTCCTCTTAGTAATAGATAAAAAGTTTGTAAGTTTGAGAATTGATATTCCTTACCCATATTAATTGGGGTGATTATACCATTTAATCATAAAACGGCATATTTTGTAGTGAAAAGATTAAAATAATTTTGATGAAATAAATAAAAATGTACCTCCCCTGTTTCACAAAATATGTTTGTTAACGCCAAAATTTTCTGCCACGTCCCAATCACGTAAGATATCCTGATCTTGCACAGTAAACATGATAAACACCAAAAGCTTGACGACTTCGACCGTCGGGGGATAGCTCAGGCGTGAGAGTCAGTACAGGCGATCACAAGGTTAACAATAGAGGATAAAAATATCTAATGTCTTGAGAGAGATAAAATTATCAGTTACGTGTGTATATGACTTCCTTGCTCTGATATACTACAAGATTCGATTTTTTGTGCAACCGATCCTCCTGACACCACCTACTGCAGGTAGCTTACCTGTTGATCCCATCCCCTTTGGCCACCGCTAGCCGACTGTCCAATCCTCATTAATGCGATGTAAGATATCAGTCAGCCATTATCTTTGTCATCATCACCAGTCAAAGATGTGGATATTTAAATATATGCTGGGTCAGCCCACCGACTCGACCCAACAAAGAGGACCTAACTGAAATGACCCGGTAGATTAACCAAGTAGCTTGGCCCAAGCCCTTTGGCCCAATGTCTAAAATATCATGGCCCAAAAATGCTCAAAGCTAACATTTTCTGTGACGCCCCCAAAATAGGTATACATCACCCATTTTGAGTCGTCAATAACATGGTACAGAAACAACTAGAACTTTATTAATACAACATAGAAACTGTGAGTTTAAATATAAATATTGTCTTTTAGACAACATCAACACTCAAATAATTCCTCATTACAATTATTGGTACATTATTTTACAAAAATGGTAAGGACTATTAAAACGACTTCTAGAACCATCATTCCACACCCCGACTAGTACTTGCAACATTCTCGGCTCCTAAGAAGGAAAATGGAACAAAAAGAAAAAGGGTGAGCTCAACTAACCCACTAAAGAATATTATGACTAAGATAATATAGAACAAATTATCATTAGTCTTCAACAAGGAAAAATCTGATAAAATACAATAGACAACAAGTTTCAGATCAATATTCGCAGCGAAAACAATAATTCATAGAAGAGTTACGTAGAGAATGAAATCTACTATAATCTATTAATTTAAAAGTCCATCATCAATATTTTATCCCTGTAACATCAATCAATATTCATCTTGAATCAAATATTCATCTTTGCACTACAGGCCAAAGATATTCTTCAGTTGGTCATATTCAACTCAAAAACTGTACATCTTTGCACTACGGGCCAAAGATATTCATAAGAAAATCAACCATCTTTGCACTACAGGCCAAAGATATTCAGTAATACTGTGACGCCCCCAAAATAGGTATACATCACCGATTTTGAGTCGCCAAATAAATGGTACAAAAATCAAATCCAACACAACTATACAACTGTCGTGTAAAACATAAACTGAGAGTTTAAACAAGAATATTGCTTTCTAGACAATATTCATTCTCAATAGAGTCCTCATAGATAGTATACAAACTCAAATTCAGTCCTCATTACATTTATTATCACACTATTTAACAGAATAGTGAGGACTACTAATGCTATCATCTGGACTGTCAATCTGTTCCCCGACTCGTTCCAACTATATTCTCATTTCCTGAAGAGAACAGTGAAGAAAGGGTGAGCTCAACTAGGCCAGTAAGAAATATTATGACTAAGATAATGTAGAATAATTTATCATTAGTCCTCAACAATGTTAAACTGATAAAATACAATAGACATCAAGTTTAACTACATCAAGTTTAACTGCAGTGGAACAAGCAATCCATTAAAAGAATCAAGTAGAGAATAAAATCTACTATCTTTTATGATTTGAAACGTTTTCATCAATTTTTATAGCTGAGACTCAGCTTAATAAATAATCCGCATCATCCCTGCACTACTACCAAGGATATTTATTTTCACGACCACAAATTATCCATGCACTACGGGCCAAAGATATTCGTGTATTCATCAATGGTCATGATCATATCAACAACTGTCCATCAATGCACTATGGGGCAATGAGGACTTTTACCACATCATTTGTAACATTACGGTCATAATTATACCGAATAATCCCTGATCATAATCATACCAAGTCCATCTATGCACTACAGGCCACAGATGACTTTCAAAAAAATATAAACATGAGGATGATGACAATGATATAAGAATTCAATAAAACAAATTCACGAATTAAATTATCCAGAAACTAATAACGTCCAAATTGTTAACATGATACTTCTTTGTAGAGTAAAATTCAAGAATGCTTAGAAGAATATTTTCATGAAAAGATACTGGATGAAGCGCAAATATCAAGGATATTCCACTAATTTCATGGAGTATAAAAGTCAAAACTTTAACCAACTGAGTATAATAAAGAATGGAATAACAAAAGAAATCAACATGCATGCGGTACTTCGCATTGACAGGATATTCCAACAGAATAATAAGTAACGAATCCAGGTCCGGTGTAAAACACACAGACAGAATATTCCAACAGAATAATAAAGACGGAACCAGATCTGGTATAAAACACATAGACAGAATATTCCAACAGAATAATAAAGACGGAACCAAGTCCGGTGTAAAACACACAGACATGATATTTCAACCAAATAATAAAGAATGGAATAACATAAGGATTTTACCAAGTACAGGGTATGTCGCGTATACAGATTATGTATAGGGTATGCCGCGTATACATGTTATTCCAACAGAATAATAAAGAATGGAATAACATAAGGATTTCACCAAATATAGGGTATGCCGCGTATATAGGTTATGTATAGGGTATGCCACATATACAAGTTATTCCAACAGAATAATAAAGAATGGAATAACAGAAGTTCTCTTCATGAATAAGAAAGAATAACACCCCTTACAGGTACAACAAATAATATCCCTTACCTTATAAGAATTGGATATAGAAGTAGTGAAGTAGCAGAATACTCTTCTTCTTTTTCTCTATAATTTCTCTCTCAAGAGTTTCAGTGAATTCGTAAGAAATAATGAAGGAATGAGCTTTTATTTATAGAAAAACTGAGAGTGGCTCTTGGTCTTAACGAAGGGTCAAAATGACTCTTGGTAATATTGAAAAGACAACTACTATTTGCGAAGGGGTAATTAACCCTTGAAACACCGAAGAGGCAAATAACTCTTGGTAATATTGAAGATACAACTACTATTTACGAAGGGGCAATTAACTCTTGGAACACCGAAGAGACAAGTAACTCTTGAAAAACTAAAAGGGCAAGTTATTATTAAAACTTTAAATCAACGATCCATATTGATTCATTATTATAATTTCAATCAATGGTCTGAAAAATTAGCACATCTCCTCATGAAATAATATTGTACCCAAATACCCGAATGCATAATACTAGAGTGAATAGTAATAAGGTGAATAGTAACTCGTGAATAGTAACTCATGAATAGTAACTCGTGAATAGTAACACATGAATAATAACTCATGAATAGTAACTCGTGAATAGTAAATCATAAATAGTAACTCCGACACAAAAAAGTGCCCCAAATACCCGATTGAACAATATAACCTCCAGACATCAATTATTATCGAAATAAATGTCAATTTCTACTAACACAAATAATCTCAACACAATGAAACTATCAAATTCATCTTTAATCAACACGAATTTATCCATCATTAATATCATAACTCACAATATTTAACAACCAGGTTGTTCCCAGGAAAGAGGGGGCTTTCCAATAAGGATTTCTCCCTATTGACCCGCAATTAGGTGACCAAACCTCTCATTGACAGAACTTCTAGACATTATAAATATTACAATTTAATAATATGAATAACTTTGTCGTCTCAATTATTGATTTAATAAAATAACATATTATGCACATGATACTGTGACAATAATTGAATCAATAATATGAGAGATATGATGTAGCAATTATTGTAGCAATAATGCAGTATAACTGAGTGACTTATCACGTAAGCATCAATAATCAATACCGTGTGCTACTATGCAACCACGCGTATTACTATACTTTTACTACCGGGTAGTTCAACAGTATTAATGGTAAAACCTTCGCCGTTATTTTCATAAAATATCTTTGTCGTTTTCTAACTACGACAGTACTTTCGTTGTGGGATCCACCAATGATTGTGCCGTCGTATGAATATTCCCCGACCAATCGAATATTTTATAACAACTTGCATACTTTGCAAAATTTTCAAATACTACCCACAACTATAACACTATCTAAAATCCACACCATAATATTAAAAAAAATATTTTGAGAAATTTAAATATTTATTTATAAAATCTAGGGTCTCACAAATACCATCATTTAGGACTGAGGATGATGAAAAATATTTTAAAGAAAACGAATCCAGTGAAACAAAAGAACAAGTATTATGGATTCGTACTTTAAACAATCCGAGTTCAAAAACACTTCATAAATAATCATAGTGAAGTAAAATTCAAGAATGATCAAAACATGGATACAATCAAAGCTAGTATCCACAATAAATATTTTGGAAAAAACAAAAATTCAATTTTTCTGTGAATAGTGTCGTATTCGTGAATAGTGTCGTATACGTGAATAGTACCGTATACGTGAATAGTAATCCCAACACTAAAAGACAAGAATTTCACAAGAAAAATCTTACCAATAATCCAACATAATGATATTAGAAGAAATAATATCATTTTTTAAAAAATAACATCCCTTACCTTGAAAAGACTATACTTCTAGCTGGAATACCGGATATAGTGCTGAAGGGAACTTGCACCGTATAGCAACACTCAAAGTATCAAAATACTTACAAGAATACGCTCGATAATATAGAGAGAGAAAGGGAGAGAAAACTTCAATTTCTGGTGTGATTTTCAATTCTAACCTAAGCACCGTATTTATAGAAAAATGCTTAGAACACCAAAGTAGAAAATTTAATAAAATATTAATATATATATTATAATTTCCTACGCACACTTTCATATATTCAAATCATCAGCCAAACAAGTGGTCCCCCTCACCAAAATCAATAAAAACGTTTTTCTTAATAAAAAAATAAAAACTCCCAAAAATCAATTATTTCGGAACTTTGGAACTTCAATAATTCATAATAAATAGCCCTTTTGTCAAAAAAATTCAAACCTTGTGTCTTTACCATAGGAAATTTCATTATCTACAACTTTGCAGAAGAAAGTTTTTCTAAATTCAAAATAGAAACTGACCGAAATTTACAAACGGGCGATTTTACAGGTTATAATCAAATTTCGGTCAAGAAATAGGCCCACATACATGCTTAACATGTTTTAAACAACTTTTGCAACAAAAATATTTTTCCTCCTCATATATCCTACATTCATTGTAAAAATATCACCATTATTATATTATTAAAATATAATAATATATTTAAATGAATTGTTTATCAGAAAAGATAAAATAACAATTTTTCAACAATTGTCACATTAAAAATTTTATCTATCTATATCCACATAAAATGAATATTTTTCTTATCATATAAATCAATAATTAATTATTCACAAATAATATTACAGAATCACAATACTGACAACCAAGCAGTTCATAGGAAAGATGGGGCTTTCCAAAAAGGATTTATCCTTACTGGCGCGCAATTAGGTGACCAAACTTAGAACGTAGCAATTTCCAAAAAGGATTTCTCCTTATTGTCAATAGACAGAATTTTTTAGACATTGCCAATAATATTATCTAATAATATTATTCAAATAATATGAATTATTGATCTGATAATAAAAATACTGTGTAGTGACAATTATTGAAACAACAATAATATAAAATATCAACGTAGCAATTATTGAATCAATAAAATAAAATATTGAACAGTAACTACTGTAACAATTATTGAGTAATGGCTTCCTACGTAAGAATCAATAATTGGTGCAATACCGTGTGCTACTGTGTTTTAATCACCGGGTATTCCAACAGTATTAACGGTAACAACTACGCCGTTATTTAAAAATAACTTATACTTGTCGTTTTCTTCATTCAATCGATTTCCGTTATGGGGCCCACACAAGGCTGCGCCGTCGTACGAATATTTCCCGACAGTAAGAATATTCCACGACCAAACGAATATTCTCCGATAAAAATGAATATTTTATAACTACTTGCATATTTGAAATATTTGCGCATTTTACCCATAAATAACCACATTAATTAAATCAATTCTTACTATTTTAAAATAATAAATAGAGGAAATTTAATTTAATTTATAATAAATTGGAGTTTTATATTTTCCGACAAATTTAGAAAATCAAAGTAAATGAGATACTAATATAAAATAAGTTCTAATTAATAAAAAAATTCAATTTGAGTTGATAAGTTCTATCGATAGCTCAACTTTGTTTATTTATTTTAAAAAAAAATACTTGACACCACTAAATGATACAAAAGTTTAAATAGTATTTTGCATGGTGTTTAAATTAGTCCCTTATCCGGTTACTTCCGGTTACTTCCCTTTTCCACTATTAAGTTCAGTACTCGAATATGTTTTGGTGGACAATATATATATACTATTAACAGTTCCGTGCCTCCGGTACTATGGACGTTGGGATTTATTTTAAATTTTGGACGATTCAAATGATTTATTGAGTGAGCGAGAAATTCAAAATCATTTGTATTTTATTAGATAGATGGATGATGGGATTTATCCCAAACTTTAGACGTCCTAGATGATTTATTGAGTGAGCGGGAAATTCAAAATTATTTATATTTTATTAGATATAATTAGATATATAGAATATAGATATAGATAGATAGAATTAGATAAATTGTATTTTATTAGATAGACTAGCTGGGTCCCGTGCCTCCGGCACTGTATGGCAGTGAGATTTATCTCAAACTTAGAACGGCCCAGATGATTTATTAAGTGAGCGGGAAATTCAAAATCATTATTAGATAGATTAGATAGATAGATATATTTTATTAGATAGATGTATGGACGGTGGGATTTATCTCAAATTTTGGACGGCCCAGATGATTTATTGAATGAACGAAAAATTCAAAATCATTTGTATTTTATTAGATAGATGGATGGTGGAATTTATTCCAAACTTTGGACGTCCTAGATGATTTATTGAGTGAGCGGAAAATTCAAAATTATTTGTATTTTATTAGATATAATTAGATATATAGAATATAGATATAGATAGATAGAATTAGATAGATTGTATTTTATTAGATAGATGGATGGTGAGATTTATCCCAAACTTTGGACGGCCCAGATGATTTATTAAATGAGCGAAAAATTCAAAATTATTTGTATTTTATTAGGTAGATATATACTAGCAGTCCAGTGCCTCAGACGGGATAACCCGGATGATTTATTAGAATAAACAAGAAATTTAAAATTATTTATATTTTATTATATAAATATATAATAATAATAATTCTGTAAATATATAAACAAATAATTAGCCATGTAACATTAGTAATATTTATCCAAAGCGATAAATGGACACACAATGAGAGACGCATAAGATAAACAAAAAGAACTTTCAAAGCCCCAAAACACTATTTCAAATTTCAATCCCAAATATTTTCACGTTCTACACATTATGGTAAAACCACAACACCCGCTAAACTCTACTGCTTCCCAAATAGTTCTTCTGTCTGCTCCTCCGCCTCCTCCGTCACCGGCTGCAACAACAACGCCGTGAACGGCATGTTCCCGTACCCATTCCCAGAATAATTCAAACCCACCGGAGGTGGTTGACACAGATCCAACCTACAATTTGGCGGCGCCACAGCAAACATCCCCGGCTGGCACATCCCGCTGGAAACCGCAGACACCGGTTGAACCATATTAGAAGAACTCAGTGAAGCCGAGATTGAAACCTGCGACCGCGACGCCTGGAGAACACCGGAGGAAGTGCACACGGGTTCAGCCGGAACCGTACCGGTGCCGGTTGCAGCTATGATCGACGGTTCCGCGTGGCGGAGAAGCCACTCAATCGTCTCCCCATCCGAACGGTGGCCTAGTTCTCGGGTGAGTTGAAAAATACGGGCGGCGCAGAGGGCCGGGATACGGACCCGCCGACCACGGCCATTAACTTTTGTATGGCGGTCTTTGGTACTGGAAGGGTGAGAATTAATTGGTTTTTTGGGAATGACCAACTGGGTGGATTTGAAACAAGTGGTGGGGTTAATGGAGAGAGTAGCTGGGTATTGAGTTGGAGTTGGATTCGGGTTTGATTGGTCGAGGTGGTGGAGGACCATCCCTGAAGAAGCCATTATCGGAGAGAGAAAGAACAGAGGAGGAGAGAGAAAATTAGGGCTTGTAAGTGGAGTGGAGTTGGTGGGACGGAGCTTGTGGGGTTGGAATTGACCCCACGGAGTAAGGGTTTATACGGAAGTTTAGGTGGGGTAGAGACGTAGGGTTATTAGATTATAGCATCTTGGTGTTGTTGGATAATTTTACTGGGCCCATTGCCAAAAAGGTTTTGTGGTACCCACGGTCTATTTCTTTTACGTGGGCCTTCAGCACTGGGAGTTTTTTTAGTTGACTCGCAGCTGGCAGTGTGATTAAGAGTATCTCTTAATATAAAAATATTAGCGACAAAATATTCACAACAGTCGAACGCTACGGATTATAATGGAATAGTAGCATTTTACAAGAATCGTTACTCCAAGTCTTTAGAGCATTCACATCAATTTTTTTAATAGATTTTTTATCTTTATATTTGAAGAATATATTAATAAATCAGTATTTAATAATTTTTTATTCTTATATAATTATCTATTTTAATCTTTATATATGATTTGACTCCTCAAGGTGAGGGAATTAAAAGAGTGTTCCCTATTTATGTAAAATGATATTTCACACTCTATTTATTGCGATTTTATGTTGGTTAAAGGATCTTATCTCACTTAATTGTTTATTTGGTTATGCCTATCAAATTCATTTATTTTTATATTTTAAACATAGGATTTAGAGAAGAAAGAGAACTATAAAAAAAAATTAAAAATCAGTCAAATTTTGATTTTGATCATTTTTGTAAAAAATATTACTACTAATTATAAATTTTATTATTTTATAATTAAAATAATGTTGTTTTAGTTCTCATAAACACATAATGATCGTTGCACATTTTGATTTCTAGCAATATCTATTTTTAAATTAAAATAATTGCAATTTTTAAATTCAAACAACAATTACTTTTAAATAAAAAATAGTTACAACGTTCAAAACATGACTGTTAGAACTTTCAAATTTTAACTTTTAAATTTTAATATTTAAGGAATTATATTAGGAACCTGTTGGGTAGATAGTGAAAAAATTGAATCTCTATCTTACAGAATGACCCAATAACACTGCAGTATAGGGATAGAGATAAGAAAATTATTATGAATACTGTTATGAACCCTAATATTTGGAGATTTTATTTTTTATGCACTAAATAATCAAGTCCATAACAAGGCGATGTGCCTAAATATCACATCTCTGACCCTAATTTTGTATCAATTTTTTTCATATCTGACTATATTTTCTATCAATTTTATTTCATTTTGTTTGGCTCCTATTTTATTTTGAAATAGAAACAATCTAATACATAAATTCGGAGGAGTAGTTTGGTCTTATCAATTTTCAAAGCCTTTTTGCTTCTTTTTTTTAAAATGCAATTCAACTTTTAAAATAATTTTTATTTTATCTTTTTTAAATTTCTTGTTTAATTTAATAAATTTTATAATTATTTTTGTTTTGTGTTAGCGAATGCTGGTATAAATAAACTATAGCAAGTCACGAAAATTGTCAGGGTACAAGTCTTGTTCGGGAATAATTTGCAAGTTATTTTTTATTATTAAGGTGTCTGGTAATTACTTATTTTTTGACTTATAAATTGAGTTTTCAGTCAAAAAAATAAGGAACTATTTGTTAATTATTTTAAAATGACTTATAAATCATTTTAAAATAAGTTATTTTGACAAAATTTAATGTCTATTTTGTCTTTCTTTTTATTAATGTCTGTTATAAGACAGTAAAAAATTAAGATTTACGTGTTTTCCCAATATGGACAGTCCACGAGAGCGGCATTATTATTTAGATTGATTGAATGTATTATAAAGCTTTACAATACATAGTATTTTATAACTAGTATTCATATTTCAACCCTAATTCACATTATAGTCTTACTATCCTCATAATGTCCTTTTATAATCAAATCAAGAAAATGATGTTCGCCGTCTGGCGCAACCCACACTTCTTTTAGACTGTTAGCAGGACAGCGGCGCGCCTCGCGCTCGTGCTCCAGAACTTAGTTCGCACCCGGCGTGCCCCGCACTCCCAGCAACGTTTCCCGCTCCAGAGCTCTAGAAATTTTGTTCTCTTAACGCGCCTCGCACTACACATATACCTGGCCTGGTGCACCCCGTGCTGTTTTTTTAAAAACTCTGTACCGTACTGTGGGGGGCTCCGTCCCTTCCCCCAACTCCAATCTTTGGTTCAATCCTGATGGACTAATGCTTTGTTTCGCTACATTCCATTTCCTTACGTTACACACCGTATTAATCTTTTTTCAGTAGTTTTTAAGTTATGAGTCATAAGTTCCAATAATATCTTTTTTAGTAATCTTAACATTTATTTTAACTTATAAGTCATTTTGAACCGAATAATTTTATAATTTATTTTAACTTAATTTTTGACTTACAAATTAAATTGACCCAAAACGCTTTTATTTATAAGTTAGAACTTAAAATAATTTATAAATCAACTTTTATTTTACCTTATAAGACATTTTAAAATAAGTTTAGTTAAAAGTCGGGTGCAGTTCGTTTGTCATAGCTTTTACCCCCCAAAGGAAAAATATAAGAGCCATTATTTGGGCTGGGCTTCTGGCCTTCAAATAAGAGGGGGAAAAAGGACATAGCCGTAATATTCGAATTTAAGCGGGGTAATATCGTGCAGTCGGCCGATGAATTAGAAGAATCTCATTCGTTCAGGTTTCAAATTTTGAGGTACAGAGAGAGGAGCTCATGTCATCTATCAATTTTTACAAAACCCACTGAATATAAAGAAGTCGGAGCTGAAAAGAAGACTTTCATAATATATATATACACACTGTATATGCATGAATGGAAGCATCAAACATCTTGCTTCTTCACAATTTCCTCCTCGAACCCAGCTTAAACGGTTTCCTTCAGGTAAATATTATTGATTATTTTTGTAGCTGTACATGTTTTTGTTTATGCTTCTACGTTTAGGTGATGAAGAGTATAAAATTGGGGTTATGAAATTTATAGTTTCTTCCTTTTTAGTGATTAATAATGGGTAAGTGGTGGCAAGTTTTTTAAGTGCAATAGCTGCTTGAAATTTTCGTGTTCAATCACCAAAAAAAAAACACAATCTTTGGAGTGCAGGGAGTTCTAGAATTGGTATACTAGAATGAGGATTTGGTATACTACATTTTAAATATGTTTGCGTAATTTCAGTAATTGGTGAACTCCTGGACTTGAATTAGTTGAAGTCAAATTGGAAATTTGGAGGCAAAGTGCTAATATGTTTTGCCTACTTGTTGATGTCATGTGAGAACATTTAAACCTTAGAATACAACAGTTTTAAAAAAGTATTGGAGAGTTGGTCAAGCAGGTCCTTATTGCAATTCTGCTGTTTAGTTGCTCAATTTTTTTCCAGAAAATTCGCTATAATGTGTTCCTTAAGGTCTTACCATTTATTTTTAGGGGTTATGTTGACCAATAGATAATTACACTCTGCTCTAACTTGTGAATAAATAGTCTGCTCTTATTGTTTCTGCAATTCCTTAGTTAAGTATAGTTATTTTCCTTCCACGTGGTTCTTGGGGAGGTTATGTTTTTTTAATTTTTCTTCCCCCCCCCATATTTTTTAGTTATGTGTGTTTTGCAAACTAAAAGAATTATGCGATGGTTAGCCTCCTGTATTAATATTTTTTCTTGCATATTTGCCAAGTCCCAAAATCATATGAAAAAAGGAGGTAACCGTTGGATTGAAATAGTGGAAGCCATAGGAATCAAGTACTATGTTTTTTAAGTTATGGATTACCACAATTGTTTCCTACTCCCCTTATCCCACACCCCATGCCACCCTTTACCCAAATTTGAAAGCAAATTTGAACTTTAACCCTTATCCCTCACTTCTGAACTTTACAAGAACAGATACATTTTGTTTACAAATTAAAAATGTAGTTAATTCTTTTGTGCATCAAACTCTTCATCTTTTCCATGTCATGTAGCCATGGTAACATAGAGTAGTACATTTCTTCAATCATATTAACTTAGTTTGTGGAAAATTATTGTATTGTATTTACTTGTTTCTTCTTTCTGTAGTGGCCGAACTGACATTCACTTGCATAATAAAATCATAACGGTTTTAGTTGTCAGACATTAGGTTAATGTTATTCTTTTTTTTTTTGCAGCTGTGATGCTTCATGAGCAAGCAGCTCCTGCACTTTCCCCTGTGCTAACTACTTCTTTAGCACTACAATTTCCAACCTCAGTTCTTATTCAGGAGCTGCGAGATGATTTTAAGCCTTTGTTGCACATAAACAAAACTCCCCAGGTGAGATTCTTGGGGTATAGACCTTTACAACATCAGTTTGACATAACTCTTTCACAAAATCTTGTTTTGATAGGGGAGAGGGGAAGGTAGTGACTTTTCCTCATATATTACACTCACTTTACAATGAAAAGCTACCTTTGAATTTGATTTTGGTAAAATGTGATTTATCTTGTGTTGAAGAATTTCAGTTGATATCTCTTTGATTCTTTCCTGTTGAAAGGCAGTTTTGGACGGGAAGCATATGGAAACTGGGTTCTCAGCACATGAAGAGAATGACCCTGTTGATTCTGAAAAATATCTTCAGGAATTTCAACGCCAATTGCTGCACTGGCGAGGTTTATGGTATTTGTAAGCTTAATCAAACTTAAGCTCTATATACGTAAAAGCTTCACAGCCATTCTTTTTCGCATTTTTCTTCCACAATGATTGTTTTTGTGCTGTTGTTCACAGATCACCATCCTTACAGATGGGAAGAATACCATCCTTATCTTCAACTAAGCAGTCCCTTGCAAGTAAAACAAAGACGCTTATGGGTGTGGAACCTTGTGATGTGGTTACCCTTGCTAAGATAACTTTGTCAGCCTCTAAACACGCAGTCTCATTAGCCGAGGACCATAAATCATTTGAAGCTGATCTTGATGAATCCCTTGCCCCAAGGCAGTTCCCTCCCCGTTTATTCTCTTCTTGTTTCATTTGTTTGTTTTTTGGGGGGTTGGGGGGATGACATAGGCAATTTTCTTTTGACTATGTTTTTTCCCTAATTATTTTCATATTCCCGGAAATGTTTTTTAGAGATTGATATTTTAAAATATTTGTTTAGTTTGGGATCTACAACTCCAGTTGAGCAAGAGAGAATTGTAAGGTCAACACGCCTGTTGGAGAGACGATCTAAAAAGAGGAGGGTGCCAAAACAAAAGGTTTTAGTTCAAGAGACTAGCAGTTCTAAAAGAGCAGACTTGCAAAGAAGTAAAAGTAAGGCATCTGATCTGGATGATCCTCTTCGATTATTCTCGTGGGTTCCAGAAACAAAACAACTATTGACTGCCAAGGAAGAATCTGAATTGATTGTTCGCATCCAGGTATGTATGTTCTCATGTCTTCAAATGCAGGCTATTTAGATTGCAAGATGCTCTAATTGTAGTTTGCATTTTATGATGTACCAGGAGTTGATTAGATTAGAGGAAGTGAAGAAGGGTAGGCTACACGTGCAGTTTGGCCGTGAACCAACTCTGGTTGAATGGGCTGAAGCCGTTGCGCTAAGTTCTCGTGCCTTGAAGTCGCAACTTCACTGTTGTAACAACAGCAGGGAGAAGTTAATATATGCCAATTTTCGATTGGTTGTTCATATAGCGAAACAGTATCAAGGGCGTGGGCTTAATCTTCAGGATCTATTACAGGTGATCAAAGCGATCAACTTTGTGCCCACTTTCTACTTTGTTTCCCATTAAAACTGACTGCGATAACTAGAAAATAGGTCAGACTGAAAAGTTACATGCTAGTGACCTTTTCTTCTTTTGTTCTTCTTTTATTTTTTTGGTGGCAAACTGAAAATGAAAAAAAACCCATGAGGGGGTGACTTTCAATTTGGGTACAATCCCTTGGTGTGCTACATGGACAGCTAGTATGTATGTATATACATTGGCTTACTGATGATCCAGGGTTAACATGATGGGGGGTCAAGACTTAAGACATAAAAGAGAAAAATTAGTCGGACAGCTAGTGTGCTACATGGACAGCTAGTGCGTAAATACACTGGCGGACCTAATGTTAACATGATGGATGGTCAAGACATTAAAGAGAAAAATTAGTCGGGCAAGCCAAACTTAATACACACACATACACTAGCTGAATATATATGTGTATCAAAATTACGACGTTCCTATAAAATATTAATATTTAGTATTCTTCTAGCGTTACAAAATTTATAGGAGAAATGATAGCAAGATTTGTATGTTTTGGAGTTCACTAAAAGGTTAGAATTTTGGTTTTTACCAAAAGACTAGTGGTCCTATTAAATAACACAATTACAATTTGTATATATAGATGTCTATAAGGTTATATGGCTGAAATGAAGGTATTAACCACACTAACAAATTGGCGTCCCTTTTACTCGTACTAGTTTTAAAAGCATATGGAGAGCACCACCAGGCAATTTTAGAAGTAAGCTCACTCAATTATTGAACTATAGGTACAAGTCTAGGTAGGAGTAAATAGGTTACTAAATATGACATAAAGACAGAAAAAATAATATGGAAGTTTGCTAATAATGGGAATGCATGGCAGAGATCTTTTAGTTGTCTTGTCCATATTACTAGTTTTGATTTTGAACTCTTTATATCGGCTTTAGTTTCTACATAAAATATTAGAATCTTATAATAATTCTCTAACTTTCTTGAATAAAAGTTATATACTGAAACAGTAATAGGAACGATGTCATGTGTGTTTCAAAAACTTAGGACAGGTGATTCCCCTTGCCTCATCATAGGCATGCCTTTATAACTTCACAACTGTTTTGTGCTCTCTGAGAATGCAATTACTGTTAGCTATCAAATTTTGGCATAACAATACAATCACGGTGTCTGGTTGCCGATAAGATGCACGAGTAGAAACTGAAAAAGTTGAATTGCAATTTGTTTGGGCATTGAGCGTTATCATTCCAAATTCTCCTTTTGTTCTCTTGGCAATCATAATAAAGTATTTCATTTAGAAATGTGGATGGGCTGGCTTGAGATATCCTCACAACTTCAACTTGAAGTGGAATTTGTTAATCCTTACTGATATTGTTGGTCTTCTGTTGCAGGAAGGAAGCATGGGTCTCATGCGGAGTGTCAAAAAATTTAAGCCCCAGGTTGGTTGCCGATTTGCTACTTATGCTTACTGGTGGATACGGCAGGCAGTTAGAAAGACTATTTCAAAATTCTAGGACAATTCGTTTACCTGTAAGGGCTCTCTTATTGCTCAGTGCTATCTATTTCAACCCAGTTTTGTATTTCAATCCTATATGTTTGTCATGTTAACTGTTGTTCAGCTTTTTCCATAACTAACACATTCCAAAATTTCAGTTTATGTAACATAATCTCAAAAGAGATGTTGACCATAGTATTTTTTATTTTGCGATTTTGTCGTGAATATGACAAATGGATTATGCAGGACAATGTATATGGCCTCCTCAATAAGGTTACAGAAGCAAAGAGGCAATGCATCCAAGAAGGACATCATTGTCCAACCAAAGAGCAAATTGCAACTCGTGCTGGAGTTACAGTTGATAAGTTGGAAAGATTGCTATATTCAGCTAGAACACCTCTTTCAATGCAACAGCATGTGTGGACAGACCAAAATACTACTTTTCAGGTAACCTTCTTGTAACCATAGTGACATCCCAGGTAAGAACTTAAAATTAATGTGTTAATAGAAAATGCTGAAGAAAATGTCTCAGGGACATTACGCAAGGGTCTGTTTCAGTGCCGTAGTGACGTAGTCATGCTACATGTTCCCATCAAGAATTAGCTGGAAACCGGTCCTTGATATCAAATGTATCATTTTTAACTTTCTCATAACAATTTTTATTTCTCATAACTAGGGTCAAGCCAAGTGTTAATTAAAATGTCCTCTGTAGAGTCAGGAAGCTAATGTTAAAAACATTACCAGCAAGAGATGCACAAATTAATTGGGAGGAATTCAAGACTAGATTATTTGGCTAAAATAGTGAATAACTTTTTCTAGCATATTCTTTTTTGTTATCTGATAAACTCAAGGCTATTTGGGGATGTTTTGGAGTATGGTACACGAACATTAAAACTATAAATAAGAAATATCATCGAACTGGTATGGACACTTGTGCAGAGACCCATGCTTTTTGGTCATCTGTCTGACTCTAAGGCTTCCTTGACAGTTCTAGAAGTACATCTCTCTCTCTCTCTCTATATATATATATATATATGTTATATCTAAATACATGTTATGATTTCCTGAAGCTTTGCCTACGGATCTCAGAAACTAGACACAAGACACTCACACACGATGCATGTACACTTCATATTGTGATGCTCCAAAATCTTGGAAGAACGTGTTGACACACGCCTCAAAAGATTTCTTACAAATCTTAAAATAGATTTTTACACCACATGCATGGTAAACTGAGTCCATGTTTCCAATGATTGTTGGTTTAGGTCACAGTTGTAAAGAAAGAAAGAAGTTCATTAGTTATTCTGAAAAGGTGTTTTTTTGAGTGTCAGTTGCCACATGCTACTTTTAATTCAAAAGGTTGATTTTTGTTACATATTTGTCTCGTATTGTCTTGTGTCCTTCGCCATTTCTAGTTTGATGCTTCTTATGTCTATGAATTTCTATTGTGCTCATCTAGGTTATGTGTATCTGATCTAATTCATTCTAGGTTTTGAACTCATAAAGAAATTTATATTCGTTATATACCCTCATTTGAAGAGCATCCCTTGGTCTTTAGTGGTTTAGACCTAGACTTCAGATCAACTTTCTGTGCTCTGAGACTTCTTCTCCCCAAGTATGTCAGATAATCTCCTCCTGATTGGATATCTTTCTATTTTCATGTTAATGAGTTGCCAATCTAGGGCCCTACTTCAAATATAGTGGTGAATAAACACTATTTACAGCTGTAGAATGTCTTATTATGCCGGTATTTAAATTTATTACGAAAAAGAGCAATACATTGTTTTTATTTTCACAGCAAATCACTGCCGACACGGCAAGTTGAGACCCCAAAATCGAGTGTGGAAAAGCAGCTCATGAGGCAGCACGTCCGCAGCCTACTCAGCATTCTTAGTCCCAAAGAGAGGAAAATTATGCGGCTGAGATATGGCATTGAAGGCGGTAAATCAAAATCACTCTCTGACATAGTTGCTGTTTTTGGGTTGTCTAAGGAAAGAGTCCGGCAGCTGGAGAGCCAAGCATTATACAAACTGAGGCAACGTCTGGGTAGCCAAGGCCTGGATGCCTACGAAGATTTGCTTGTTCAGCCTTGATACAGTTCACTTCACTAGTTTAGGATTTGGACTCGGTCAAGGGCAAAAGAGGAGCACTTCTCTTAAAGATGGAATGGAATGCAAGCCTGTAATGTACATATTACATCTTTTCTTTTTGTCCGTCTCTCAATCAATCAAAAAAATGATTTTTTTTTTGGGGGGTTTATAAAGCACATGTACCAATCTAATTTTCATTGCAGTTTCTAATAATTTATTCAATTTCTTATTTATTACTACTGCTTTATTTATCTGCTTTCATCAAAATCATATATGCTCATAAGTAGGTGAATCATCAAAAAAATTAATAATATTTTTAATTATACAAATAGTATTACTATTTACAGAAATTATTAATCTCATTTTAATGACATCAATTCTAAATTTCAAAGTGTCTAAAATTAATTTTATAATGTCAAATTTACTCTTTTAGTTTAGAGGGAGAGTAAATTTGTTCTTTAATTTTGTGAAAAAAATACATTAACTAACAGAAAAATAAAATAAGCTCGGTACAGCCTTATTTTCATCTGCTAAAAACACAGAGTAAGCGACGGACCCTAACCATCGCACTTGGCAAATAAAAGGTCATTACTTGTGCACCAGCCGGGAATCGAACCCGGGTCTGTACCGTGGCAGGGTACTATTCTACCACTAGACCACTGGTGCTTTGTGAAAAAAATTGCAATTATACTTGATAAAAAATAAAGAAATCTGAAAGTTAAGGATTTAGCTTTTATTTTTGTGCGTTTAGTTCATAGGAGTATATATGCAAAAGTTTTGAAGTTAGATTTAATTCTCCCTCACTGCCAAAATGAGATTCGTGAGCTCTCTTTGAGTGTTACAGTTTCATAATATAAAAACAAAATTAGAAATAAATCACATATTAATTAAGGTTATTATTCTCACCAACACAACTTTTTTTTTCCCTTTAATTTTTCCAATGACATAATTTAATTTAAAAAATTGATATTAGAAAAGAACTAGGGAAACAAAGTTGACAAATATAGTTTAAACTAATTTTTCTTGTTATCTCTAGAATTTATGGATTTAACAAAGAAGAAACAAACTTGCAAATTTCTAGAGGGAAAATTTCAGATTACTTTTTGCAAAATTAATTGATACTTGCAAATTATTATTTATGTAACTTGTGAAAATATCAAGTTATTTTTTAAAAACTTGAATTCCCTATTGTTTTATGTAGCCTTTTGTTATTTTAAATCTAATTAAGAAAGTAGAAGCTTGAGAGAATAACAAAAATTATATTACAGGAATATTATTTCACATACATTTTTGATATTTTTATATAGTATGTGAGATCTCTTATATGTACGTATAAGAGAGAATCATGTAAAAATATCAAAAATACATATAAAAATATGAATTCCATTGTAATGTAAGAAAAGTAAGTTTTGTCTAGCTAGACTAGAAAGGAAAATTCAATTAATATAATCCTACTATTCCTAGTGGACCTAGTCCCTTCACCACATTCGGCAGCACATTTTTGTAAGGGTACAAATATATATCTAATAAAACAAGACAAAGATATGAGCTTAGCTTAATTTTTATATGAAAACCACTAATCGATCGATCACAAATAAATATCTACGAAGAACTCTTAGAACATGCGAAAGGGTATGGAGAGTGATATGTATCTCCGTCTGCCTACCTCACGAAAGTCTTATGATTCTTATTTTTCATGTCCATCGGCTAATGTAATTTTTCTATATACATTTACTAGTATATATATATTAATATCAAATTATAATTTGATAAATATCAACTCCTAGCTATTTGTTGTTTTCTTACTATATACATTTACCAACTTCATTCATGTTTTAAATAATTAAAATCTAAAAATATTAAATAAAACAATCGACACATACTAGTTAGATTAAGTATTACAAATTAATTGAAATTAAAATATCAACATGGTCATATTCAAAATTATCCATCAATTTCAACTAAAATATTAAAAATTAAAACTAACTGACAACCGCTACATATAAATTACAAATCCCAACATTGCAATATGTATATAATTAATATTCTCACTTAAGAAACAATTAAACAACACCAAGCCATGTCTGATAAGGTAGGCTCTCCCGGAAGCTTCAGGCATGGAGTCACCGGCAAAGAACAATCCTTCGCCTTATCAGTCACCTCTCCGTCCGTCCCAACCGACAGAACAGCGAATTTCGACTTGTCCGTCGATTTCGAACACAAAGCCAAAGCCGTTAAAGTTTTCTCATTTGCCAATCCACACATGAGAACATTTCATCTAAGTTGGATTTCTTTCTTCACTTGTTTCGTATCCACCTTCGCCGCCTGCACCCCTCGTTCCGATCATCCGAGACAACCTCAATCTTACCAAAAACGACATCGGAAACGCCGGCATAGCTTCCGTCTCCGGCAGCATTTTCTCTAGGCTTGCAATGGGTGCAGCTTGTGACCTCCTCGGTCCCCGTTACGGCTGTGCATTTCTCATCATGTTGGCGGCTCCCGCCGTCTTTTGCATGCCGTTTGTATCGTCGGCCGGAGGATATCTGGCCGTCCGATTTATGATCGGATTCTCTTTAGCGACGTTTGTTTCTTGTCAGTATTGGATGAGTACTATGTTTAATGGACAAATTATTGGTCTTGTTAATGGGCTGGCGGCGGGGTGGGGGAACATGGGTGGTGGTGCAACGCAGCTTATCATGCCTTTGATTTACGAAGTGATCCGGCGAGCCGGAGCGACGCCGTTTACGGCTTGGAGGATTGCCTTTTTTGTCCCTGGATGGTTACATGTAATAATGGGGCTTTTGGTTTTGGTGTTGGGACAAGATTTGCCTGATGGTAACCTTAGTACACTACAAAAGAAAGGAGATGTAGCAAAAGATAAATTTCCCTAGGTTATTTTCTTCCTCAAAACTTAATTCACTTTAGTTTTCTGAAGTGTCTAGTTTATGAACACAATTTTCTTGCACAAGCATTCTTAAACCACAGATTAATGTTCTTAAATCTTTAGATAGATGGCTGAAATTAATCTGGTTTAATCAAATCTTAAATGACACGTGGTTAGTGTTAGGGTCGGGTCTCATATCTTGAACTTTCATGAATTTTTTAATTGTATTAAATCTTTAGAGGGTGTCAAGTGATCTGACAATAGTCGACTCATGTAATCATGATGCATCATTTAATATATACCAAATGGTACTCATTATATACCCTTTAACTATATTGTCAACAAAAAATTTAATAATTTTTTTTCGTAAATATAAAAATCTTCAAAAAGAAGTAATAAAGTTTATTAAATATTCTTTGTGGGATGATTTCCATGCACGCCACTCGTGCCGAACAAATTATGCTTAATTCAACTGCATAAAGCGAAACTCGAAAATGTTTCTGAATGAACATCTCATGTTTCCTTAAAACTATTGTCATAATGAAAATAATATCAAAATCTATAAAATTTGGGTTCACAGGAATTTGCTAGTATGACTAATTTATTTGCTCTGTTCAGGTCCTCTGGTATGCTATCACAAACTACAGAACATGGATCTTTGTCCTTCTTATGGCATGTCGTTGGGTGTAGAATTAACTACTGATAACGTCATCGCCGAGTACTTTTATGACAGGTTCATCCTCCTCTCATCTAAATCTCTTCATAAACCCATGCATTAGGTGCTTGTTTTGTATTGTCGGGTTTGATGCCTTTGGACTTCAAATAAAATAAATTATTTTAAGTAAACTGCATATATATATATATATATATATATATATATATATATATATGGGGAATGATCCATAGCATCCATATGCTATGGAATAAAAAGTGGCATATAACATCTTTACCCTCCGTTTTGTCTTTGGATGACTTAGATTAAAACTGGAAAGTTATCGTCCGCTAGTATTACTAGCGGACGTGATTAATCAAATTATTTGCCACTTTTGCCCTCACCTTTACTTTAGCCAAAACAAATCAAATGCTAATTAAATACATCAATCGTACTAGCAGACACTGTTCCGCGAATAGAACCCTAGCTAGAAGTAAACTACTACAGCAAATCGGCAACCATTCTGCGAATTGAACTACAGCATCACTTCTGCTTTTGTGATATCTCATATGCACTGTTATATTTTTGGTCCGTTTTCCTATTTGCTGAACTTTTGAGTTATTAGATTTTTTTTATGTGTAAGCGTTATGTTCTTAATTGCTTATAGTTTTCTTATAAAACTACTTGCATAATTTATTCCCATAATAATGTCTTCTATCACTTTGGGAACTTTGAGGTAATCTTATTACAGTGCAGGTTTAATTTGGCTTTTGCAGCATATGCTGGTTGCAACGTTGTTCTAGCAACTTGTGCAGCAGTCCTCTGTGCTTTCATTGCCCCTGCAGCAGCTGGGTCTGGCATACCTGAAGTCAAAGCGTATCTTAATGGTGTGGATGCTCATTCTATTTTGGCTCCAAGTACCCAGGGAACCTCCAATTTGCTCTGTTTCTTTCTACGTAGTCATTTAATTGAAGTTTTGGGAAAACTTGTTTGAGAGGTTGTGATGTTGCAGGAGATTTTTTTAATATGTACAAAGAGGTTGTGATGTTGCAGGAAACCTTTTTAATATATACAAAGAGGTTTTATTGTTGTAGGAGATTTTTCTTTTATTTATTAAAGGCAGGTTAACGATGTTGCAGGAGACCTTTTTAATATGTAAAGAGGTTGTGATGTTGCAGGAGATCTCTCTCCTTTTATTTCTTAAAGGCAGGTTAACAATTGGTGTGATGTTGCAAGAGATATCTCTCCTAAGGCAGGTTAACAGTTGGTGTAATATGTATCAGTTCGTTTAATATGTACCCGTCCGCTAGTAAGACTAGCGGACAGACTATTTCCATATTTCACTCGGCAGCTGGTTCCAGAACATAGCATAATCATGTCCGCTAGTATTACTAGCGGACGGAGGATTCCCATATCAAATCTCATTCATTCATTAATTAGACGGATGGTTAAGATGTTATATGTCATTTTTTATTCCATGGCATATAGATGCTATGGATCATTCCCCTATATATATATATATATATATGAATCAAATAAGAAACTCAAATGTATGCATGCATGTAATATTTTTGTGTAGGTTTAATCTCAAGCTCCACACAGCCGGCATAATTGCAGCCACATTTGGAATGGCCAACCTAGTCTCCCGTCCCATGGGCGGACTCCTATCCGATCTAGCTGCCCGGCGCTTCGGCATGAGGGGGCGCCTCTGGAACCTCTGGATACTCCAAACCTTGGGAGGAATATTCTGCATATGTCTCGGTCGAGCAAATTCACTTCCTCTCTCCATTTTATCAATGATATTATTTTCCCTTGGCGCACAAGCCGCGTGTGGAGCTACATTTGGCATCATTCCCTTCATTTCTCGACGTTCACTAGGCGTTATCTCGGGCCTAACGGGTGCTGGCGGCAACTTCGGATCCGGGTTAACACAATTATTGTTTTTTACAAACTCGAGATACTCGACGGAAACAGGGTTGTCTTTGATGGGGATAATGATCCTGGGGTGCACCCTTGCCACGACGGTTGTACATTTTCCCCAATGGGGGATCATGTTCCTGGCGGCATCAACAGATGAAAAGAAGAGCAAGGAGGAGTATTATTATGGGGCGGAGTGGAGTGAGGAGGAGAAGGAGAAGGGGTTGCACCAAGGAAGCCTTAAGTTTGCCGAGAATAGTAAGTCCGAGCGCGGGAGGCGTGTAGTTTCTGTGCCAACCCCGCCGACTCTTTCCAATATCTAGTGTCGTAGTAATATATAATATGAGTTGGAGCAATAATAAAGATTTATTACAAATTAAAAAGTTTAATTACAAAATTAAAGTTAAAGTTATGGTCTTGTGAAAAAGCTATAATGTCTTTGTATTTGTCTTAGAAACTAACGTAAAAATATTATTTTTTTGAGGTAAAATTATATATTTTTTCCATAATTATTTAAGTTGTTTATTAGTTTTGTATTAAAGTGAAATGTAAGAGTGAAGTAAAAACATAATCAAGTGCAGTATTTGATCCTCTCCCTTCTAATTTGGGTAAAAATTAATCTATATCGTGCCTCTCATATTTCGGTGGGCAGAATGATTATATAATTCTAGCATGCACAACACTGCAATGGTTGGTTGCTGACAATTTATCAAAAGGAATAGATAAGAGTCCGTTGACTGACAAAGGAGTTGGGAGACTCTCATTTGTTAGCGGCCCAAACTTTCACTTGGTCCAATGGGCTTCATTAATTTACTTTTATAGCTAGGATTAATGTGGTGCATGGACAGTCGATCGGATCTATCTGGTAGAGAGAGTGCAGGTGTGAGCTGATCGGGTGATTCCCTAATTGCCACCAAGCTGTGAACTGGCGGCAAACAACCACAGTTATTACGAACAGTGTCGGGAAAAAAAATCATTGCATTTTTGTAATTATGATAACATGACTAATTTTGGATGCATGGCAAATGATCTGGCCCTTTTCCCTTCTATTCCTTTTGTCCTCGCCCTCTAAATCAATGCCTAACCAACACAAAAACGTGCATGTTTACTATCTACTTAATTATTATACATATATATATATATATATATATATATATATATATATATATATATATATATATATATATATATATATAGGGATTCCATCCACAGCAACCGGTTGTTGGGGAGTAACCCCTTTTGGCCCAGCTGCTACAACCTGTAGCGGCTTGTTACTTAGTTTTTTTATAAGCCGCTATAGGTTGTAGCGACTGGGTCTGCTGGGCCAAAAGGGTTGCTCACAACAACCGGTTGCTGTGGATGGAGACTCATATAACTAACCGAATGGAACACGTTCATATCTGACGCCAACGTTGAATTGCATTTGCGGTGTCGAACATAAATCTGTGCAAGGGTCAGACTTCTCCCACGTGAAAACACACGTGGGGACACCAATGAGGAAATCATAGAAACCTGTCGGAAAATGGCACTACTAAGTACTACCGGAGTATATATGGAAGGAATCGCCAGAATCATAAAAATCTACATAATAAATTAAGCTGAAATTATAATTAATTCTTATTTATTTTACGTAAGTCTTAATTATAATTTAGTTAAAGCCTTTTGTAGTAGTACTTCCCTCCAAAAGTATTTTCCCCTCCCCTCTTTACAAAGTAGTTTTTCCTTTTTTTTTAAACCATTTTTATTCTTTATCAAATTATAAAAATCCAATTCCATTAGTTTTTACTTTTGCGTCTCACTAAAATTACAGTCGGTAAAATCTTGATTAAAATATTAATAGTACAATTAATAAAACTTAATGTATTTGACAAAATTAACTTTCCGCTAAATCAATTATACTAGTAATTCGCTCAGAATTAAGGGAATCAAGCAGTCAATTATAAACATCATCACATAGTATAAAGTTTTGGTCAACCCGATTTGGACGTAGCTTTTATTTAATAATAAGATTTGAATTGTACGCACGCACTTAAAAAAAATTTAACTTTTTAGGTGAATATTTATTAATATATTAGATTTTAAAAGGCAAAAAAAATATTAAAATATATTTTTAAAAGTGTCAAATGCAAACTTACATATTCTAAAAATAAATAAATGATTCTTATTTCAGATGAAAGTAGTTTGTGACGATTAATAAAATTACAAATTGAATATGAAAAATATAAGCTTGGCTTAGGTCTAGTAATTAGGGATCCTGCAGTATAAAAAAAAATACTTTAATTACGTATTACTCCATTATATATGTAAAGTAAAATTTTAGACTTTAGTGCAGCATATTATTGATAGCTATGAGTTAATTTCCATTAGTAAAAGAGTTTAAAAAACAGGCGCAACCGGAGGTACCTTTCCTCATCTCTCAAACCAAATGAAGAAAATTAAGCAAATAGAAATATATTCATTTTTATTCGATACATTACATGTTAGGTTAGTTTGTAAACGTTTAACCTAACATGTAAAATTTGTAATAAAAAAGGAATATAGTGCTTCGTCAGTTATTTCTTTTATACTTAAAAAAAAAAAGAAAGCATATGTTTTCAATGGACAGGATATGGGGTGGGGTGGGGTGGAGTTGGGGGTATCATAATTGATATTTTTACCATTAGGGGGGGGGGCATGATACGATGTGGTGCTTATGAATCATTTGATTTGAAAAATCAAGTGTTTTTTTTAAGCTTAGAATAATAGTATATTATGGTAACATATGGTATGGTACCCCAACAAAACACGTCTCAATAATGCTTCCTTAAGTTCCAAAATAAACTCAATAATGTTGGCCAACAGAACAGGAGATGTTAGCCACTGGCATAAACCCAAAGTTCGGGCTGAGTAACTACCAATGGATGCATTTTTAATCCCATTTTACAGGGAAGCAATAGAAATACACTATAGAGCATAAATTGAAATAGTAGTACCAATTCGACGTAAACAAAAAGTAATAGTAACAAATAAATAAAGATGACCTAACTATACAGGTCATCTTCATCGGCTCCACCAGCGGAAGTTGCAAAAGGATCAGAAGCAGTGGCTGCAGCACTAGTATCTGAAAATCGGAATTCAGAACCAAACCCTCTAGACTGCTGCAATGTCTGGGCAAATGCTTGATACTTGCGAATATCAGCATCACTCACACTCCTGCGTGCATATTTCATCGACTCTTCAAAGTGAGCAGCCTTGATCTCTGCTACCTCGTCTTCGACATCCTCCTCCATGGCCTCAGGATTCTCACTTCTCCTCCTCTCCTTCTCAATATCCTGCAAACATGAAAGCCAAAGTTAGTATAGTTTTTTTACTTTTTACTTGAAAAGTAGACTTTCAACAGAGTAACCGATTTATGAATAAATTGACTGATATTATGACGATACTAGGTAGCATAGATATAATTATGGGAGAAGTTGATCGTTAAAATGATAATAGATACAACAGAAGTACAAGCTATCAATTCTTTTTTTAGATTGGAATCCTTAAAAGAGGTATATGGGATCATATGCCATTATTAGCCCATAAGGCCCCTTCAGTTCCACATACAAATTGGCTATGCTAAACTCCAAAACCCCCAAGTAAAACTTGAAGATTTACCAACCAACCTTATATCCCTATAATCACCTTGTGGCACAATGAAATTTCTATAATACGCCAATTCAGAAGTCACATTGAAACAGAGACTGCAATCCCCTTTTTTTGCCATTTTGTCAGCAAACCCCGTACATATCAAATTCCGGACACACGTAAAATCCATAATGCAAGTGTACAATAAATAAAATGACCTCTATTATAATGACAAGAGAGTGGTTCCATAACATTTCTGACATGGCATGAAACCATTTTCCCCAAGATGAGCTAATAAATTCTTTATAGACATTATTGAGAACAAAATTGCATCAAAAAACTTACTTTCTCAATGTTCTCCCTGATGGCATACTTGCATGCACGTTGGCATATTTCTGTAATATCAGCACCACTGAAGCCTTGAGTGTATTTTGCAAGAGCTCTCAAGTCAACATCTTTCGAAACTGGAGATTTCCTGAGGCATGACTTGAATATTGAGTGGCGGGAATCCTCATCTGGTAAAGGGATATAGATCAATTGGTCAAGACGACCAGGACGCAAGAGTGCAGGATCAATTATATCGGGCCTGTTGGTGGCGCCAATTATGAAAACAGTCTTCTTGGCTGACATGCCATCCATTTCAGTCAGGAGCTGATTCAAAACCCTATCAGCAGCTCCACCTGCATCACCAACACTGCTTCCCCTCTGAAAAAAGTAGGAAAAACTGAGTAAATTGAAAGCAAAAAAGTACATAATACATGAAAATCACATTCAAAAGCAATTTAGCAAACCTGTGTGGCAATTGAGTCCAATTCATCAAAGAATAGCACACAAGGAGCTGATCCACGAGCCTTGTCAAATATTTCCCGTACATTGGCCTCACTCTCTCCAAACCACATGGTAAGCAATTCAGGCCCCTTGATACTGATAAAATTTGCTTGACATTCATTGGCAATAGCCTTAGCCAACAAAGTTTTCCCACATCCAGGTGGCCCATAGAAAAGAACTCCCTTCGAGGGCGACATACCGAACTTCTCAAATTTCTCAGGATGCTCCACAGGATACTGAACAGTCTGAAAGACAAAATACATATAGGTAAACAAGTTTATTCATATAAGAAAAACAGAGAGTACTGTTAACAGAAATTAATATATATGGCAGAATTCTGAAAGTCAAATCACCTCTTGAAGCTCCCTTTTAACATTCTCCAGGCCTCCAATATCTTCCCAACTAACATTGGGCACTTCAACAACCTGGCCCAACAGAAAACTCATGATCAGCGACAACTAAACATTTAAGAAAGAGAGAGAAGAAAATAACAACATACGGTTTCTCGGAGAGCAGAGGGATTGCTAGTCCCAAGAGCAGTATGGAAGTGTTCGTTAGTAACAGCCATAGAGTTGAGTATCTCTGCATCAATGGAATCATCTTCCAAATCAATCACGTCCATCTTCTCCCTGATGCATTGAAGTGCAGCTTCAGTACACAGAGCCGCTAAATCTGCACCTACATATCCATGTGTGTCCTTGGAAATTCTTTCTAAATCAACCTGCATATCCAAAAGCAATATTAATGTACCAAAATCTTGAAAAATTATACACATACTTAACTAAATAATAAGCAAATTAGAGGTTTGAACTTACATCTTCAGCAAGTTTCATGTTCTTTGTATGGATACGGAGAACCTCAAGTCGCCCAATTTCATCAGGAACGCCAATATCTATCTCTCTATCAAATCTTCCAAACCTCCTCAAAGCAGGGTCAATGCTATTGGGACGATTTGTAGCACCCATAACAATGACATGGGCACGGGATTTAAGTCCATCCATAAGTGTCAACAGCTGGGAAACAATCCTTCTCTCAACCTCTCCGTGGGTCTTCTCTCGCTTGGGAGCAATTGAATCAATCTCATCAATAAAGATAATGGATGGAGCATTCTTTTCTGCTTCCTCAAATGCTTTCCTGAGATTGCTTTCACTCTCCCCAGCCAACTTTGACATAATTTCCGGTCCATTTATACAAAAGAAAAAAGCACCAGTTTCATTTGCAACAGCTCGGGCAATTAAAGTTTTTCCGGATCCAGGTGGTCCATAGAGCAAAATTCCTTTTGGTGGCTTTACTCCTATAGACTTAAAGAGTTGTGGATGTCTCAACGGTAACTCCACCAGCTCCCTAATCTGTGCCATCTGTTTACGGACACCACCAACATCATCATACCCAACCTCATCCAATCTATCCTCATCCTCCCTTCTCACAGGCTCTCCCTCACAAAAGATTTCAGTGTCAGGGGCAACCACACAATATTCAGCAGGGTCTGTCTCAATAACCTTGAATTCCACACTTCTCATACCTCCCCTTACAAGAAACAAGTCGCCCTTCCTAAGGGGGCGATATGCCTCGAGGAAATAAGCTGCGGAATATTACAAACAATGGTTTAGAACTAATGCACAGCACCATAATATAAACAAGGGCAGTAGAAACCTAAATGCTGAAAGTAACAAATAAATCTTTACTAGACCAGGAAAAAAACTACCAACTTGCCTTCAAGCTATGCCAACTGATTCATTATACTTTTCCCTTTTCTACATCAAAATCATAGTACCAATTAAATGCATTTTTTCTCATGAACCACAAAACCACTTCATATACTACTGACATTTGAACAACAAAATTTTATAGCCCAATGGTGAAAGATAGTTTGGGAACTTTTTTAGAACAAACTACTTATGTATGGCTTTCCCATCAAATATTGAATAACTGGTCAAGCGCTCTGTGTCTACAAAACTTTATGTTCATAAATTGTAATCTTAAACACAATCCATTCTGGCAGTGGCAGTTTTTTTCAAAGAAAGTATCACATTTTTTATGATTGTATAAAATAACACAATGTCCTCTTCCAAGTTTATTGTCGTAATTCCATTACCATGCCATTGTATAAAATAACAAAATGAAACAAAAAATAGGATTTCAATGCATAAAATTACACAATGTCCCCAAAATTTTCAAATTAGAGGTAAAAAAATGTAACAAAAAGATATACTTCAAATTTGTAAATTTTGCAAATAAGACTCTTTTTGTGGAATGAAGGGTAAGGGCTTTCGCCAAAATTAAAATATATATAAAAAATTAAAATTGATATTAAACTAGGAGGGGGTGGGCAGACAGAGAGAGGAGATTGTAACATTGAAACTTACGTTTCAGATAAGCATCAAAAAGATTTCCGGTTACCCCTTCAATAGTATCATCCACAGGAAGAATGTGAACACGCTTCCCATACTTGACATCAGCACATTGATGCACAGAAACTACATCTCCGAGCCGAACCCTCAGGTTTGATCTAACTACCTTGTTCATCCTAATCTTTGGTTCATCACAAGTGTCATCAGCTAGGGCAATGCAGATTGTATCTTTCCTTTTCTTGCCCTGAAGACAAGAATGTACAAACATAATTAAAAATAAAAAAGTGGTCAAATAATAAATCCATAGCATAGTTATTAATTTATTATGAGAGATGTTCCACAAGAAGTAAAATGACTACTAAAAAAATCCTTTCATCTGTAGCTATGTAATTTTTAATATATGCAACCTATAGTAAACCTATTAAGCACATAAATTTCCCGTGGGGGAATGGCAGATTGGCAGAATGAGATCCACCTATTGCACCCCATACCCGAGACCAAATTCTAAACCTATAGTTGACTTTGATACTTATCACAACCAAATTCTAAACCTTCAGAGGAGCACCCTAAAGGATGGCCCATGATTACATAAGTGAAAAACTCTAAACTAATCAATCCTTGGAACAAAAATTTGTGGTTGGTTGCCACCTCATGAAAAAATTCATGATAACTTTCATAATAGCTCAATTACTGCAAAATTGAGGTGCATTTAGATTTCATGTGTATAATCTAACAGCCATGATCGAAATACTTTTCAAAGTTCATACCTTTTTATTAATGTATATAACCCAGATTTACCAAAAAATTCAAAAAATAAAAACTTAAAGACGTTGCTAAAGTTGGTATAAAAGAACCACAGAGATGAAAAACCCCAAGTAGAAACAATAGAAAATACCACATCAAACCAAAACCCTTACTTTTACTAACCCTAACATACTCCCATATGCCAAAACCTAAAACTCATTCAAACTCAACAAATAACAAGCAAATTTATACATAGACAAAAAAATCAAACCTTGATAAGGATCGTGTCACCGCGAAAAAGCTGAAGCTTCTCCATAGTCTCTGGGTGAAGAGCAACGACCGAATTGTCATCGTTGATTGCCTCGTCAACGACTAGCCGATTCGCCGCCTTCTTCCGCTCCAGAATCGCAGTACTGAAGTCCCTCTTGGTTCCCTTACTGCACAACATTATCATGAAAATAAATCAAATGAATCAAAACGAGGAAAATAAAAAACATAGATATAAAGATCTGAGGAAGATGAGGATGGAGGGGCTAACGGGTCAGATGATTCGGGCTGGTTACTAGTACTCATACTTGGCTTGGATTGGATTGATAAAAAAAACAACCAGGGAGAAGGTCCTTAGATGAGAGAGAAAGATAGTGTTCTTGTTTGGGATGGAGATCTGAAAATTTGGGGGATCGGGTTATATAAGTGAAAATTAGCTCCGTTTCTTGTTGGGAAAGGAAAACCTTTTTCCTTTTCTTTTTTTAATTACTACCCCTTCTATCCCAAATTATTTGCTGTTTTAGCAAAAAAAATTGTCCCATAATATCTGTTTTTTTAAAATTCCAATGCATTTTTTCCCTTTGTTTTCCAAATTTGCCCCTTTAGCCTAATTATTGATAATCATTACTCTCATTCATGCCTCTCCTCTTTTTTAAACATCCACATTTACTCCTCTCTCTCTATCTCTTCAATGAATCCTTGTTTATCTCTCTCTTCAATTAATAGCTGCTTTCTCTCTCTTTCTCTCTTCAATTAATCATTGCTTCTCTCTCTCTTCAATATTTGTTTTTTTTAAGATTCCAATGCACAAAGGGTATTTTAATATTTTTATCATATATATTGGTATCTGTGTAGAGCTCTAGAACAGCAGATAGTTTGGGACGGAAGGAGTATTACTTTGCTTCTTAGTTTTACCCCCCTCCCCCTGTTTTTGTTTTCCATCCGACTTCGGAATTACTACGCAATCTTTCCTTCCTAAATCCTACTAGGGGAGTATAAATTATTGATGTGTCATACTTTATTTTAATTTTTTATATGGAGTTGAATATTTTATTAAAATAATTTGTTGATCAATATATTGAGATGGAGTATGTCACATTAATAATTTATAAAATATTTACAGAATAATTTGTGTCTATAACATTATTCATAAATTATTATTTTAATAGTGACAACGTGGTTAAATGTTTATTTTTAAAATTATTAATTACCCTGATTAAAATTTATGATAGCAAATGTAAAATATTACATTATTTTATAGGCAACATATATTTTATATATTTTTGCATGATTTTCTCTCACATGAACATATAGTGAGTCCTACTTTCATGTAAAAATATAAAAAATACGTATAAAAATAGTACTTCATTATTATATATTATAATTGATAAAAAGACAATTATTTTTGTAAAAATCGACTTATCATTAAATCTAAACGTTCTTTAAATCGTCAACCTTTTCTTACAAAAATAATGACAGAAGAAAAGAAATAATATTATGTTATAAAACAAATTTTAAGAATTTTTTTTATGTTTAATGGTTACTATTAAATTTATTAAGTATTTAATAATTTATAGTGTTTCATAATTATAAAATTGTGATAGTAAAATATATTGACTTTATTCCATCGCCCGTGATTACATTGTTTTTGGTAAGTTTAATACATTTTGATCAAAAGAGTGACAAAATTTAATTATATGTCTCCATTTTAATCAGCCTATAGAAGATACTAGATGGATGGCTCAACTGGGCTGGCGCCTGGCAGGGTTGAGTCAAGTTATGCGGCTTCGAACGTTTTGACCTGTGACGGGGGAATCCAATCGAAACATCCAGAATTGAACCGCCCACGTCACTAGTACCCTTTTACGTTGCTTGTTGACCTGTAGTTTGTATATGCTATATGCTGTGCTGCTTCTCTATTGCTTTGCTTTGCTTTGCTTTAAAGAAATACTATAAAACTGTTATCTCATCCGTATCAAAAGGAAAATGCTGAATTTAATCCCTTAATTATCATTCAAGTATGAATATTAGTAATCTGTATCCCAATCCTACTTAAAATTGGAAATTGAATGATAAATTTTAATTACCATCTGCCAAGAATGGAAGAAAATAAACGATAAATTGAAGAAGATACAAAGAAATTATGAAGAAGAATTCCTTTGATAATTAAATTAAATGATGGTGGTAAAGAAGTGGAGTTTGAAGATAGAAAGAAAATTTTACTAGCGGTCGATCGGTACAAGAAGAAGAAGAAGAAGAAATATTGAAACTTTACCATCTATCTGCCAAGAATTTTGATTTTGATTTTGACATCACTAATAAAGTTTTCGAAATTCTTCTCCGAGGATCCATCAGTCAAACATGCACTCTCAAGCGTGATTCTCACTTTTTTCATCTCATTCCTCAGCTTAATATTCAAGTCTTTTCCTCTCATCAGGCTATCGATCTTTTCCGACACTTCCTTCCTTGTAATCAATTTCTGGTCGCAAAGATTTATACCGAGTTTCCAATCATCCACCACTAATTTTCTATTAGTGAATTGATCCGTCAGCAAAGGGAAACAAATCAACGGAACGCCACACCACATGCTTTCCATTGTTGAATTCCATCCGCAGTGTGTTAAGAACCCTCCGATCGCCGGGTGTGAAATTACACCAATTTGATGGCACCATGCCACAATCAACCCTCTTTCTTTCACGCTATCCTCAAACCCATCGGGCAAAATGTCAGTATCATCAGAACTCACAATATCTGGCCGAAGCACCCAAACAAAATCCACTTCACTAACTGACAGCCCATGGGCTATCTCCACTATATCATGTTTACTTACATGAGCATAGCTACCAAATGAGACGTACAAAACTGACCCATTGGCCTTGCTGTTGAGCCACTGGCTACAGTCCGACTCCGACCACAGGCTCGTCGCTATCTTGGTCTTTTTAAACTCGTTAGGGAAAATGGGTCCAATTGCATAAATTGGCTGCTTTTGATTCAGAGCTGAGAGTGTTTCATGCTCGAGCTCTTGCACAGTGTTACATATAACAAAATCAGCTCTCTTCACATCCTCAAATGCCTTGTAAATGATCCGATGAACCACAGTCGTTATATCACTAGCTTGGAGGTATGACATTAGGTCCCGAGGCTCAATTGCTTGGACTCCAGGTATGTAGCCAATGGTGTCCACCCGATTATCTAATCAAAATCATTAAAAATAAGATTAATTAGTATTATATAACTAGTAAATACACAGATTTTTGGAATTTACTGGTACAAAATAAGCTTAAAAGTCGGTTACAATGGAGAAATTAATGTTCCTAAAGTTGTAGGAGTAAATCAAGGAGGGTGGAAGTGGAAGAGTCAACGTACCACTGGAAGCAAAATGACCATTTTGCCTGAGGAGGTCGAGGTGATAATATAAAGTGAAGACCAAGGCAGGTTCTGTCCAAAACGAAACATTGACAAGGTTATACTTGCTGGCAATGCTCGAAGGCCATACGAAAAAAGTGTCGGCAATCAAGCAACTGACCGGAGGATTACCGGAGCACACAAATTTTCCGACGAGTTCATCCACATGGGCGGAAGAGACCTGCAACAGAGACTCTTGGTGTTGGTCATGGTTGAGAGACCGATCGAATTCTAGCGGCAGGCCGTCGCTCACGGTGGCGTAACGGATGTCGAGACCGGACTCACGCGCTCCGGCAAAGATATCTCCGGCGTCGGTGCTTTGAGCTTTGGAAATCTGCTGGTGGATGGAATGAGTGTTGACGAAGGTGATGGTGAAGCCTCTTGAGGCAAGCTTAATGGCGAGATGTACGAAGGGGATAACGTGACCTTGGAATGGGTATGGAATCATAATTGCATGAACTTTCTGCTGATTCTTCGCCATTGTTGGTTGTGAATGTGTTTGACCGGAGAAAAAAGGAGATCTGAATTGAAGACTCAAAACTGGTACTAGACAACTTTATGGTGGGGTTTTAAACTTTTAACTTTGGCAAGCACTTGCATCAAGAAAAATGGGTTGAATTTTTAGTTATTTTTCGTATTTTATGATGAGTAATGTTACATACATAAATTATTTTATACTTCTTTCGTTCTATAGTTATAAATTGATTTTTCATATCAACAATTTATAAAATATTTATAAAATAGTTTGAGTCTCTAACATTATTCTTTTATGATATGGGACCCCTATTCATTTGTTGTCCGACCAATCGATGTCTACAAATTACTTCTATCAAATAAATTCATGATAAATTATGTTTTCAATATATCTATCATTAAATTAATTATTGATATTTTTTGAGGGTTAGTGATAAAATTGTCATTTTAAATTTAGACGAAAATTAATTTGATACTCAAAGTTTGAAAATCTTTTTAAGTATTTTAAAATAACAAATATGTTCTTTTTCGTCCGAATAGACTAATTTTTTGTTGGAGATTGTCACATGTAAATTTTTTTTGTATAATACGATTTAAATGTAGACATACATTTATTATGATTTTATACAACACTTCAAAAAATTATTATAATTTAAAATTAAACATTAAACGACCAATTAATTGAATAAATGGAGGAAGGGAGAAGGCTCATTAGACCTGGCAAAATTGGCCCAGGCCTGCGGGCCGGGCTGGCCCGTAAAAATTGGGCTTTGGGCTTAACATTTTTAGCCCATGGAAACTTGGGCGTTTTTAGCTCGGCCCGTGGTGGCCCGGCCCACAGGCGGCCTGGCCCGGCCCGTGGCCCGTGAGTTTTTTTTTAAAAAAAAATAAAATTTTGCTACTTGTAGGGCTTGAACACAAGACTTGTAAGTAAATAAATAAGAGTTCAAACCAACTAAGCTACAACAACTATTTGTTTTAAATGAAATCTTCAATAAATTTTAACTATATTTGAAAATTATAAATAAGATATGTAGTTAATGTAGGTAATTAATTAATAATACTAATTTATAATACTATTAAAATTTTAATTGATTTAGATATGTAGTTAATAATTTCAAAGTATAAAACTATTAAACTAACAATTATTAGTTTAAGTTAGATAATATAATTATAAAAATTTAAAATAATATAACAATTATTAGATTGCAAGTCCAAAATCTATACACAATAATATAGATAATTTTATCCCTTAATTATGCAATCCCCTACTTATTGTAGTACATTTGGAAAGTAAATTAATCATTATCCCTTAATTATGCATTCCCTCTACTTATTTGGAAAGTAAATCAACCATTATCCCAAATCATGCCTTTAGAATAATATCTAAAATTATAATACTATTAAAATTTTAATTGATTGAGATATGTAGTTAATTTAAGTAATTAAAATTATTATTATTACTATTTTTGGTGTATCAAGATTTTGCAAAAAAAAAAAAAAAAAAAAAGCCCGCGGGCCGGCCCGGCCTGCCCATCCCGAGCCACGGGCCTCACTTTTTCAGCCCGCCAAAACACGGGCCGATTTTAGCTCGGCCCGTTTTTGGCCCGCCCGCGCTCGGCCCGGCCCGTTTAGGTCTAAGGCTCAAAAAGAGGAGAGATTAGATAAAAAAGCGAGCAGAATTGAGAAAAAAAGAGAGAACTCCCAAGGAGAGGAGAGAAAAATGAGAAGGAGAAGAGGAGAGAAAAAGATAAGGAAGAGAAAGAAGTTTGAAAAAGAAGAAGAAAACAAAAAAAAGAAAAGAAAAAGAGAGAACTTATTTGATTTTTTGAATTTGTTGTTATTTTGTAATTATTTTTTTATAAGTTAGTTATGATCTTGATGTTAATTTTGTCTTTTTACCATTGATTTTTTATTTATTTAATTTATTTTTATTTTAGTTTTTTCTTTAAAGAGACTATAATTTTAATATTAATTTTTTTATTTATTTTGTATTTATAGATTTCATAAGAATATTTTATTTGTGTATGGAGGTAATGTGTCACTCAAAAGGAAAATTATATTTATATTTAATTTATTATTTATTGTCATTGATTTTATAAATAATGTTAAGATTTTATTTTTTAATTTTAAATGTTGAGAGTGTTGTGGAGTGAATATTTAGGCCCGGATGATATGGTGGGTCATAGTCCACGTGGAAGAATTTTACCCTGCGTAGGAACCTGTTTCGGCAGACAATGATTTTAAGGAATCTAAAATTCCTAAGTGTATTTGATTTCCAACTCTTAAAGAAAGAGTCCAGATACAATTCGATTTCCTTTTCTTAAGAATGTTGACTTTAATCCCATTAAAGTATCTTACCTAATGAGGAATCATATTCCTATAAGGGGGAGGACTTGGAGAAGATGGTATGATCACTATAAATACACGGCTACACCCTCATTATCAGGTACAACTTTATTTTAGTGCACTAGAGCACAAAGTCTCTATTGTTAATCCTTATTCAGCATGTACTTATTCTCAACATCATTGTCCCCCCGCAGTCCAAGCCGTCAAGCTTTTCGGTGTAACTTTATTTTTGTGCAGGATTTGACGCGTTTTGGTGATTGAAGCGCGTGAACAAATCTCAGTGTTAACAATGGCGCTACAAGGAGAGGCCTTCTAGTGTTGCTAATTTTCAATCACACCAGGAGTTTTCTGGGTGGAATCATGGTGAACAGCAAGAAGACAGTCTTAGCCCGTGACCAGTCTACGACAGACCTTCCTTTTCATCACCCAAGAGGTTATGCCAAAGTGTTAGGGCCATCAGTGTCAGAACGGTTGGGGTCTCAAGCCAATTCAGTGTCCCACTCAAATACAGTATAATTGTTGAGTGTCTTTAATGTAGACCCCAACTTATTATGAATAAAATTAAATTTTTTCTCTATTCATTATTCTAAATTAATAAGGTGTTAATTTGATATAATGCTTTGGTTATGGGTGAAATGTGCAAATTTTATAAAATAAGCAAGTGGTTATAGAATATTCATTTTTGTCAGGGAATATTCTTTTGGTCGGGGAATATTCGTACGACGGCGCATCCATTCGTGGGGCTCATAACGGAATAACTGTTGGATGAATAAAATGACAAAGTATGAGTTTTTATGAATAACGGCGTAATTGTTATCGTTAACACTGTTAGGTTACCTAGTGGTTAAAATACAGTAATATGTGTGGTTGTAGAGTAGCACACTGTATTGCACAATATTATTGAATTATTGGTTCGTACGTAAGAAGGCACTACTCAATAATTGTTACAGTAGTTACTGTTCAATATTTTATTTTATTGATTCAATAATTGCTGCGTTGATATTTAATATTATTGTTGTTTCAATAATTGTCATTGCACAGTATTTTCCATTATCAAATCAACAATTCATATTATTTGAATAATATTATTACATAACATTATTGGCAATGTCTAGAAAGTTCTGTCTAAGGAGAGGTTTGGTCACCTAATTGCGCGCCAGTAAAGAAAAATCCTTATTGGAAAGCCCCCTCTTTTCTTGGAACGGCCTAGTTGTCATAATTGTGATTATGTAATATTACTTGTGAATAATTAATTATTAATTTATATGATAAGGAAATATTTATTTGATATAGATATAAATGATGAATTTATTTATTTTATGTGGTTATAAATGAAGGAATTAATGTTGAGGTATTTTATCAGTATTTTTGTCGGAAGGGAGGTAATAAAAATCATCCGTTTGTGGATTTCGGATGTTTTAGGTTTGGAATTTGGAGAAACTCAAAGCTACAAAGTTATAGGGAATTCGATTTCGTGTGGAATGGACATAAAATTTGTATTTTTCTGATAAACAGGGCTATTTTCTATGAATTGTTAAAGTTTCAAAAAATAAAATAATTTTTATTAATTTATGGGTGGGACCCACTTTTGGGTTGGTGTTGAATACACATGGGCTGCTATTTTTTTCTTCCAAGTGGCATGCTTGATTTTTCCAAAGGTGTGCATAGAGAAAAAAGAAAGAAATAATAATATTTTATTATTTTAGTCTCCTATAGCGTTTTAGCATTTTTCTATAAATAGACGCTTAGGTTAGAATTGAAAATCACACCAGAAACAAGTTTTTCGTTCTCTCTAGATTCTCGAGCGTATTATTGTGAGTATTTTGATACTTTGAGAGTTGTTGTTCGGTACAAGATTCTTTCGGCTTTCTATCCGATATTCCGATCAGAAGTACCGTTATTTTGAGGTAAGGGATGTTATTTTTTTCTTAAATGATATTATTTTCTTCAATATCATTTCGCCGAAATGTTGGTGAACTTTTTAATCAAATTTAAAACTTTTTATGTCGGGGTTACTATTCACGTATACGGCACTATTCACGAATACGACACTATTCACCAAAAAATAAAATTTTCTTCTTTTTGTCCAAGATGTCTATTATGGTTACTATCTTTAATTGTATCTATGTTTTGATCTTTATTTTGAATTATATTTCACAATTGGTTATTATGAAGTATTATTGATCTTGGATAAACTGCTATACGAATCCCTAATATTTGTTCTTCTGTTTCACTGGATTCGTTTTCTTTAAAATATTTTTCATCATCCTCAGTCCTAAATGATGATATTACTGAATATCTTTGGCCTGTAATGCAAAGATGAATGATTAACTGATGAATATCTTTGGCCCGTAGTGCAAATATGAACAGGTGTTGAGATGAACATGACCAACCGGTGAAATAAATTAATATCTTTAGCCTGTAGTGCAAAGATGATTATTTGATTAAAACATGTATATTGATTGATGTTACAGGGATAAAATATTGATGATGGACTCTTAAATCTTAGAAGATAGTAGAATTAATTCTCTACGTGACTCTTCTAATGGATTATTGTTTCCGCTGTATTTGTTGATCTAAAACTTGTTATCTATTATATTCTATCAGATTTTTTCTTGTTGAAAACTAATGATAATTTTTTGTATATTATCTTAGTCATAATATTCTTTACTGGGCTAGTTGAGCTCACCCTTTTCCTTTTTATTCCATTTTTCTTCTCAGGATGTGATAACATAGCAGGATCGAGTCGGGGTATGGAGTGATGGTTCTAGAAAGATGTTTTAGCTGTCCTCACTATTTCTGTAAAATAGTGTATGAATAATTATAATGAGGACTTATTTGGGTGTGGATATTGTCTAGAAGACAATATTTGTATTTAAACTCACAGTATGTGTTGTCGTATTTTGCACGACAATTGTATTATTGAAAGTTGTAGTTTTGCTTTCTGTACTATGTATTTGGCAACTCAGAATGGGTGTTGTATACCTATTTTGGGGGCGTCATAGTTGGTATCAAAATTTAGGGATATGGTCTCTGGCGGAGATCGGAGAGTAGAACTAGGAGGGGAGAGATGAGTAAATCCTTCGCTAGTGTGTCCTATCTAAGCTTATTTGTTGGTCAGTCATAATATAGGGATATTATGTGATATGTTAATTTGTTTAATTAACCCTTATTTTATGGCAGTATTTAAGAATGGTTGCTGAAAACGTTAACAATGGAGTGTATGAGACTGTGGAACAACCTTTAGTTACAAACCAGGAGAACGTGCAATAGGAAGACAATATTCCTCCTATAAACAACACTACCGAGCAAACGATGAATGATGGAATGTTTAGGAGCTTTTTTCAGTCCATGTAAAATCAGACGAGGGAGACTCGTGTACAAAATACAGGTGGAAATGATGGCAATACGCGGTCTGTCACAGCCAAGCAGTTCAAGGAGTTGGGACCACTGGATTTCTGTGGAAAGCTCGATCCGATTAAGGCGGAAACATGGGTCAAGCAAATTACCAAGATATTCGATGATTTGGGATGCACGGAGGAACAGAAGGTTCCATTCGCCACCTTTATGTTCCGTGGAGAGGCAGATTACTGGTGGGAATCTGTGAAGCGTACCCAGCCAGTCGCACTCAACATGTCTTGGGAAAGATTTCAGAAACTTTTCAATGACAAGTACTTTCCTAAAAATATTCGTCATATGAAGGAGGTAGAGTTTATTAGACTGGAACAGAACAACATGACGGTGTCTCAGTACGAGGCGAAGTTCGCGGAGTTATCCAGGTTTGCACCTCATTTGGTAGAAAATGAGGAATGTATGACGCGGATGTTTCTGAGAGGTCTAAAACCCGAGATTTGTCAATACCTTATCTTTCATAAATTTTCTCTGTATTCAGATGTTGTCAACAGGTCTCAATTATTAGAGGGAGATAGTGAGTATACTCAACCGAGGGACCATAACCAGGGTCATACCGGTGACAACAGTCAACAGAACGATGATAACCAGCGAGGAGGGAAAATACGGACAAAGGCGGTAACCACTCGGGTGGTAATCGTGGCTATAATAATAGGAGAGGTGAGTCAAGTGGAAATTTCAGAAAGAGGAGATTCAACGATGTCGGGAAGACATCAACAACAACACCAGCAACAAATTCTAGGGGAGGAGATCGACCGCCAGTTAAATGTTACAAATACGGGAAAGAGGGACATATCAGCCCAAACTGTCCACAACAATCCAAGGTATGTTATAACTGTGAAAAGGAGGGCCATATAGCTCGAGACTGCTCTGTATCAAAACCAAGTTCAGTAAGGATGGTGACTCCAAAGGCTGTCCCGGATAAGTCAAAATCAGCTGTTCCTGGAAGAGCGTTTGTCGTAACTGGTCAAAACGTGAGGAACCCGAACGAGGTGATCACGGGTAAGTTAATTTTGAATTCTTGCGAGGTTTATACCTTACTAGATACCGGTTCTACCCATTCTTTTATCTTTCCTGCTTGTGCTCAACGTTTAAACTTGACTCCAGAGAAATTGGATTTTAACTTATCTGTTGAAACTCCGTTGGGTAAAATCTTCGTTACATCTACAGTTTATAAATCTTGCTTAATCCAAGTTGGCACTATCACATTACCTGTTGATCTTATCTCTTTAAAGATACTTGCTTTTGATGTGATTTTAGGAATTGATTGGTTAACCGCTCATCATGCCAAAATTGATTGTTTTCGTAAGGTTGTTAGTTTTCATATTCCTAACCAACCTGTCATATGAATTCAAATAACTAAACCACTAAAATCAGTCACCGTCATATCAAGCCACAAAGCTATTCGTTTATTGAAAAACGGATGTCAAGCTTTCTTAGCCCATGTTATGGATTTGAATAAAGACAAGTCAGATTTGGATAATATTTCTGTTGTTAGAGAATTTTTGATGTATTTCTTGAAGAACTTCTCGGTCTACCCCTAGAACGTGATGTTGAATTCTTTATTGATCTTGAACCGGGTACATAGCCTATTTCTAAAACCCAATATTGAATGGCTCCTATTGAACTTCAGGAGTTAAAATTCCAACTACAGGAGTTATTAGACTTCGGTTTCATTCATCCTAGTACATCTCCTTGGAGTGTTCCTGTTTTATTCGTAAAAAGAAAGACGGGAGTATGCGACTTTGTATTGACTACCGAGAATTAAACCATGTCACCATCAAGAATAGGTATCCGTTACCTCGCATTGATGACCTGTTCGACCAGTTGCAAGGAGCAAAATTCTTTTCAAAGATCGATCTTCGTTCTGGATATCATCAGCTGAAGATTAAAACTGAGGAAATTTCAAAGACTGCCTTCAGAACTCGGTACGGGCAATATGAATTCTTAGTCATGTCTTTTGGATTGACTAATGCTCCTACTGTTTTCATGGATATGATGAACTGAATATTTAAGGAATATTTAGATCAGTTCGTTGTTGTCTTTATTGATGACATCCTCATCTATTCCAAAAGCCGTAAAGATCATGAGCACCATTTGAAGCTGATACTTGAAAGGCTTCGTGAAAACAAGGTTTATGCCAAGCTGAAGAAATACGAGTTCGGGCTTGAGGAATTAGCATTCCTTTGGCACGTGGTGTCAAAACATGGAGTATCTGTTGACCCGACGAAAATTGAAGCAATACAAAGTTGGGAGCAACCGAAGTCGGTGACCGAAGTACGTAGCTTTCTGGGCTTAGCTGGTTATTATTGGAGATTTGTGGAAGAATTTTCTCGAATCGCTACTCCATTAACTCAGCTGACTCGGAAAGATACAAAATTCGTATGGAGCGAGTAATGTGAGAAAAGTTTCCAAGAGCTCAAGAGGAGACTCATTTTGGCACCTGTTTTGGCAATACCATCTGGTTTGGATGGATTTCTCATCTACAGCGTTGCTTCAGGCAAAGGGTTAGGATGTGTTCTCATGCAACATGGGAAAATCATAGCCTATGCCTCGTGACAACTCAAAGAATATGAGAGGAATTATCCTACTCATGATCTGGAGTTGGCAGCAGTCGTATTCGCATTGAAGATATGGAGACACTACTTGTATGGGGAGAAAGTAGAGATTTCTACGGACCATAAAAGCCTCAAATATTTCTTCACCCAAAAAGAACTCAACATGCGACAACGACATTGGCTTGAGCTGTTGAAAGACTACGATCACACTATTCAATATCATCCTGGAAAAGCGAACGTAGTAGCTGACGCATTGAGTAGAAGATCGTATGCAAGTACGAGTGCGATATTGTCAACACAAAGGCCCATTTTGTATGACTTGCAAAGGATGGAGATAGAATCAAAGACTCCAGGGACCCACGTGATGATGACGAATATACGAGTAGAACCGACTTTAATCGATAAAGTTAAAGCTGCTCAAGGTACGGACCTGGGGCTGATGCGTATGAAGAAGAAAGTGCAAGAAGGATCTATTCCAGAAGCAAGAATCGATGAAGAAAGAATACTTCGAGTCAACTCTAGACTTTGCGTTCCAAACGATTCTAACTTAAAGCATAGAATCATGATGGAGGCACACAACACCCCGTTTGCAATCCATTCTGGGAGTACCAAAATGTATCATGATATTCAACATAAATTTTGGTGGAACAATATGAAAAGAGAGATCGCGGAGTTTATCTCGAGGTGTTGAACTTGTCAATGTGTAAAGGCGGAGCATCAAGTGCCAAAAGGTCCATTGCAACCACTTGAGATTCCGAAATGGAAGTGGGAACACATTACCATGAAGTTAGTTACAGGTCTTCCCAAATTTTCTCAAGGCATAGATGCGATTTGGGTTAATGTTGATAGATTAACTGTAAGACCCCAACTTTTTGAATAAAGATGAATTTTCTATAAATGTCATTTTTAAATATTATGGTATGAATTTGAAATAATATTATAGTTGTGGGTAATATTTATAAATTCAGCAAAGTATGCAAGTTATAATATTCGATTGGTCGGGGAATATTTGGTTTAGCAGGGAATATTCGTACAACGGCTCAATCATTGGTGGACCCCACAACAGAATTATTGTCGGATTGAGAAAACGACAAAAATATTTTATTGAAAATAATGGCGGAAGTTTTACCGTTAATACTGTTGAACTACTCAGTAGTAAAAGTACAGTAATATGCGTGGTTGAATAGTAGCACACAGTATTGATTATTAATGCTTACGTGAGAAGTCACTCAGTTTTGTTCAATTATTGCTATAGTAATTGTTGCATAGTATCTCACGTTATTTGATTCAATTATTGTCGATATTTTATATATTATTAAATCAATAATTGAAATGACAGAGTTATTAATATTATAAATTGCAATATTAACGATGTCTAGAAGTTCTGCCAAGGAGAGGTTTGGTCACCTAATTGCGCGCCAATAGGGAGAAATCCTTATTGGAAAGCCCCCTCTTTCCTAGGAACGACCTGATCGATTAATATTGTAAATTATAATAAAGGTGATAAATGTTGTTAAAAATTATTAAGTTGATTTTTATGAAGTTTTGCTTATTTTATGAACCCCATTTACCCATTTTTTAAAATAATCGGTAGAAAATTATTTAAAGGTGGGGCCCACATGTGGGGCCCATGTGTGTTGAAAAATTGATTTTGAAAATGGGAGTGGGAGAGAGTTACGTATATGGAGGGAGTTTATATATATAAGATTGTGATGTGGGTGTATATATATAATATTATATGTGTGAATGGAATGTGGTGGGAGAGTGAAAGTGATGTGTGTGTGTGTGTAAGTTGAATTAATGGTGGGAAAGTATTCTGATGATAATGATGGGTGGATGAATTAGGGTGGTTTATTAAAATCATGTGTTATATATATATATAATATATATATATATATAATATATTATATTTTATTTAAAAGATTTTGCTTTAAATATGAACCGTCCGATTAAAGTAAATCAATCTGGACCGTTCATAAATTAGTTACTATGCATTCCATTCTTCTATAAATAGAAACTCATTTCTTCATTATTTTCTTACGAATTCACTGAACTCTAGAGAGAGAGAATTTTAGAAGAAGAGAAGTCTGCTAACTTTCTTTTCATATATTCAGTTTATTTTACGGTAAGGGGTGTTATTCTTTCTTATTCATGAAGAGAACTTCTGTTATTCTATTCTTTATTGTTCTGTTGGAATAACCTGTATACTCGGTCTACCCTATACTTGGTGACATTCTTCTATTATTCTGTCCTTATTATTCTGTTAGAATATTCTGTCTGTGTGTTTTACACAGGACCTGGTTCCATTATTTATTATTTCGTCTTTATTATTCTGTTGGAATATCCTGTCTGTGTGTTTTACATCGAACCTGGTTCCATTATTTATTATTCCGTCTTTATTATTCTGTCGGAATATCCTGTCTGTGCGTTTTACACCGGACCTGGTTCCATTATTTATTATTCTGCACTTATTATTCTGTTGGAACATCCTGTCGGTGTGAATTTCACCTGACCTAGTTCCGTTATTATTATTCTGTTGGAATAACATGTCTATGCGAAGTACCGCATGCATGGTGATTTCTTTTGTTATTACATTCGTTATTATACTCAGTTGGTTAAAATTTTGACTTCTATACTCGATGAAATTAGTGGAATATCCTTGATATTTGCGCTTCATCCAGTATTTTTCATAGAAATATTCTTCTGAGCATTCTTCAATTTTAGTCTACAAAACAGTATCATGTTGACAATTTAGACGTTATTAGTTCCTGAATAAATTAATTCATGAACTTGTTTTATTGAATTCTTATATCATTGTCATCATCCTCATGTTTATATTTTTTTTAAAGTCATCTATGGCCTGTAGAGCATGGATGGACTTGGTATGATTATGACCAGGGATTATTCGGTGTAATCATGACCGTAATGTAACAAGTGATGTGGTAAAAGTCCTCATTGGCCGTAGTACATTGATGGACAGTTGTTGGCATGATCATGACCATTAATGAATACACAAATATCATTGGCCCGTAGTGCATGGAATTTGTGGTCGTGACCTTAATGAATATCCTTGGCCGTAGTGCAGGGATGATGTGGATTAATTATTAAGCTGAGTCTCAGCGATAAAAGTGATGAAAAACTTTTTAAATCATAAAACATAGTAGATTTTATTCTCTACTTGACTCTTTTAATGGATTGCTTGATCCGCTGCAGTTAAACTTGATGTCTATTGTATTTTATCAGTTTAACATTGTTGAAGGCTAATGATAATTTATTTTGCATTATCTTAGTCATAATATTTCTTGCTGGGCTAGTTGAGCTCACCCTTTCTTTCACTGTTCTCTTCAGGAAATGAGAACGTAGCTGGGACTAGTCGCAGAACGGAGTGAAGGTCCGAGATGGTGTCTTAGTAGTCCTCACTATTATGTAAAATAGTGTGATAATAAATGTAACGAGGACTCTATTTACGAATGGATATTGTCTAGAAGATAATATTTGTATTTAAACTCATAGCATATGTTTTGTCGTATTTTACACGACTGTTGTATTATTAGTTTGTATTTGAATTTTGTACCATGTATTTGGCGACTCAAGATGGGTGATGTATACCTATTTTGGGGGCGTCACATTAACCAAGTCTGCTCATTTCTTGCCTATACGTGAGACTTATTCCTTTGAACGTCTTGCTCGTATATACGTGAATGAGATTGTGAGATTACATGACATGCCAGTATCCATAGTTTCGGATCATGACCCAAGATTCACTTCAAGATTTTGGGTTAGCCTACAGAAAGCTATGGGCACAGATTTACGATTCAGTTAAGCATACCATCCTCAAACGGACTGGCAATCGGAAAGGACTATTCAAATCCTTGAAGATCTATTAAGACTCTATGTTCTAGATTTCAAAGAAAGTTGGGATAAGTACTTGCCACTGGTGGAATTCTCCTACAACAACAGTTATCAAGCAAGTATAAGCATGGCTCCATTTGAGGCGTTGTGTGGACGAAAGTGTCGTTCTCCAATATGCTGGGACGAGGTGGGAGAAATAACTTTGTTGGGACCAAAATTAGTACGCATGACTACAGAAAAGATCCGAATGATTCGATAACGTATAAAACCTCACAAGATCGATAAAAGAGTTATGTTGATCTTCATCAAAAGGACATGGAATTTAATATCGGGGATCATGTGTGAAACCCCAGATTTTATGAATAAAGAATTAATTTTTCTCGAAATAATTTCTTAATATTATGGTGTGAATTTGAGATAATATTATAGTTGTGGGTAGTATTTATAAATTTTGCAAAGTATGCAAGTTGTTATATTATATTCGATTGGTCAGAGAATATTCTTTGTGTCGGAAAATATTCGTATGACGGTACAATTATTGGTGGACCCCACAACGGAATTATTGTCGGATTGAGAAAACGATAAAAATATTTTATTGAAAATAACGGCGGAAGTTTTATCGTTGATACTGTTGAACTACTGGGTAGTAAAAGTACAGTAATATGCGTTGTTGCATAATAGCACACGGTACTGATTATTGATATTTATGTGAGAAGTCGCTCAGTTTGATTCAATTATTGTCGATTAATAATATGAATTATTATAGCGATGATGACGTTTTGTTTTATTCGTATTATTAACGTAATAAAACAGAAACATCTTTTTATATAAAACAGAATACTTTATTAAAGTTATTCTATAAATAGAATATATTATATTTTATTATGCATAGTGTTGCATAGTGTTTTGCATAGTGTTGCATAGTGTTTTGCATAGTGTTTGCATAGTACAAATCTTTTTATATAAATAGAATATATTATATTTTATTTAAAATATTTTTTTTTAAATATGGACCGTAAGATTAAAGTAAATCAATCTGGACCGTTCATGGATTAGTTACTATGCATTCCATTTTCCTATAAATAGAAGCTCATTCCTTCATTATTTTCTTACGAATTCACTGAACTCTAGAGAGAGAAACTATAGAGAGATAGAAGAAAAGCTTTTGCAACTTAACTTTTCTTCTCCTATATCCAGTTTCTGTTACGGTAAGGGGTGTTATTCTTTCTTATTCATGAAAAGAACTATTGTTATTCTATTTCTTATTATTCTGTTGGAATAACCTGTATACGCGGTCTACGCTATACTTTGTGATATTCTTCTATCATTCTGTTGGAACATTCTGTATGTGTGTTTTACACCGGACCTGGTTCCGTCTTTATTATTATTCCGTTGGAACATCCTGTCTGTGTGTTTTACACCGGACCTGGTTCCGTCTTTATTATAATTCCGTTGGAACATCCTGTCTGTGTGTTTTACACCGGACCTGGTTCCGTCTTTATTATTATTCCGTTGGAACATCCTATCTGTGTGTTTTACACCGGACCTGGTTCCGTCTTTATTACTATTCCGTTGGAACATCCTATCTGTGTGTTTACACCGGACTTGGTTCCGTCTTTATTATTCTGTTGGAACATCCTGTCGGTGCAAATTTTGCCTGACCTGGTTCCGTTATTATTATTCTGTTGGAATAACCTGTCTATGCGAAATACCGCATACATGGTGATTTCTGTTGTTATTCCATTCTTTATTATACTCAGTTGGTTAAAGTTTTGACTTCTATACTCCATGAAATTAGTAGAATATCCTTGATATTTGCGCTTCATCCAGTATCTTTTCATGGAAATATTCTTCTGATCATTCTTGAATTTTACTCTACAAAGAAGTATCATGTTGACAATTTGGACGTTAGTAGTTCTTGGACAAATTAATTATTGAACTTGTTTTATTGAATTCTTATATCATTGTCATCATCCTCATGTTTATGTTATGTTGAAAGTCATCTGTGGCTTGTAGTGCATAGATGGACTTGGTATGATTATGACCAGGGATTATTCGGTATAATCATGACCGTAATGTTATAAATGATGTGAAAATTAAAAGTCCTCATTGGCCCGTAGTGCATTGATGGACAGTTTTTGGTATGATTGTGGCTATGGATTCTCTTCGGCCAAGGGAGCAAAGATGAATTGTTTTATGGCATGATCAGGACCGTTGATTAAAACACGGTTATCTTTGGCCCGTAGTGCATGGATAATTCGTGGTCGTGATACTAAAGAATATCCTTGGCCTGTAGTGCAGGGATGATTTAATGATGTGAATTATTTATTGAGCTGAGTCTCAGCGATAAAAGTGATGAAAAACTTTTTAAATCATAAAAGATAGTAGATTTTATTCTCTACTTGACTCTTTTAATGGATTGCTTGTTCCGCTGCAATTAAACTTGATGTCTATTATATTTTATCAGTTTAACATTGTTGGAGGCTAATGATAATTTATTCTGCATTATCTTAGTCATAATATTTCTTACTGGGCTAGTTGAGCTCACCCTTTCTTTCACTGTTCTCTTCAGGAAATGAGAACATAGCAGGGACTAGTCGGGGAACGGAGTGACGGTCCAGAGGATAACATTAGTAGTTCTCACTATTCTGTGAAATAGTGTATTAACAATTATAATGAGGACTCTTTTTGAGTTTGTATAATCTCTAGTAGACAATAATTGTATTCAAACTCACAATTATGTTTTGTCGTATTGTACACGATAGTTGTATTAGTAAGTTGTATTTGAATTATGTACCATGTATCTGACGACCCAAGATGGGTGATGTATACCTAATTTTGGGGGCGTCACAGTTGGTATCAGAGCTTAGGGATATGATCCCTGGCTAAGATGTGAGAATAGAACTAGGAGGGGAGAGACGGGGAATTCCTTCGCTAGTATGACCTACCTAAGTTTATTTGATATTTAATTGGTCGATCAAAGTATAGGGATAATACATGATATGTTAATTAACCCTTGTTTTGTGGCAGTGTTTGAAAATGGCATCCGAGAGTATTGAGATTATCAATGGAGCTCAGGAGACCGTTGAGTCCCCACAGATCAATAATCAGGACAATGTGCAACAGGATGGAAATAATCCTCCTGTAAACAACAACACTGATCAATTGACGAACGACGGTACGTTTAGGAGCTTTTTAGAATTCATGCAACATCAGGCGAAGGCGACTCCTGATCATAATGCAGGTAAAGATAATGGCAACCCACGGTTGGTCACCGCTAAGCAGTTCAAGGAGCTAGGACCACCGGAGTTTTTGGGAAAGCCAGAACCACTTAAGGCGGAGACGTGGTTAACCCATTTATGGGTAGGACCCACTTTTGGGTTGGTGTTGAATACACATGGGCTGCTATTTTTTTCTTCCAAGATGGCATATTTGATTTTTCCAAAGGTGTGCGTAGAGAAAAAAAGAAAGAAATAATAATATTTTATTATTTTAGTCTCCTATGACGTTTTAGTATTTTCCTATAAATAGACGCTAAGGTTAGATATATGTCTTTGTCCTGTAGTGTAAAAATGAATGATTAACTGATGAATATCTTTGGCCCATAGCGCAAAGATGAACATGTATTGAGATGAACATGACCAACCGGTGAAATAAAAGAATATCTTTGGCCTGTAGTGCAAAGATGATTATTTGATTAAAAGATGTATATTGATTGATGTTACAGGGATAAAATATTGATGATGGACTCTTAAATCTTAGAAGATAGTAGAATTCATTCTCTACGTGACTCTTCTAATGGATTGTTGTTTCCGCTGTATTTGTTAATCTAAAACTTGTTGTTTATTATATTCTATCAGATTTTTCCCTGTTGAAGACTAATGATAATTTGTTGTATATTATCTTAGTCATAATATTCTTTACTGGGCTAGTTGATTCTATTTTTCTTCTCAGGAGGTGAGAACATAGCAGGATCAAGTCGGGGTATGGAGTGATGGTTCTAGAAAGATGTTTTAGCTGTCCTCGCTATTTATGTAAAATAGTGTATGAATAATTGTAATGAGGACTTATTTGGGTGTGGATATTGTTTAGAAGACAATATTTGTATTTAAACTCACAGTATGTGTTGTCGTATTTTGTACGACAATTGTATTATTGAAGTTGTAGTTTTGCTTTCTGTACCATGTATTTGGCGACTCAGAATGGGTGTTATATACCTATTTTGGGGGCGTCACATTTAACCTATGCGGTAAACACACTTGGTGAAAGTTCTCTTTGGTCTGAGTGCAAAGATGAACTGTGATTGACATGATTATGAACATGAATTGTTGATTGGTATAGTCATGACCTTTGGTGTTAATGTGACGCCCCCAAAATAGGTATACATCACCCATTCTGAGTTGCCAAACACATGGTACAGAAAAAACTACAACTTTATTAATATAATTATCGCGCAAAATACGACAACATTTAAACTGTGAGTTTAAATACAAATATTATCTTCTAGACAATATCCACACTTAAATATGTCCTCATTACAATTATTGATACACTATTTTACAAAATAGTGAGAACTACTAAAATAACTTCTAGAACCATCATTCCACTCCCCGACTAGTACTCGCTACATTCTCGCCTCTTAAGAAGAAAAATAAAATAAAAAGGAAAAGGGTGAGCTCAACTAGCCCAGTAAAAAATATTATGACTAAGATAATATAGAACAAATTATCGTTAGTCCTCAACAGAGAAAAATCTGATAGAATACAATTGACAATAAGTTTTAAATCAATATTCGCAGCGGAAATAACAATTCATTAGAAGAGTTACGTAGAGAATGAAATCAACTTTCTTCTATGAATTTAAATGTTTTTCATCAATATTTTATCCCTGTAATATCAATCAATATATATCTTGAATCAAATATTCATCTTTGCACTTCAGGCCAAAGATATTCATCAGTTGGTCATGTTCATCTCAACACCTGTACATCTTTGCACTACGGGCCAAAGATATTTAACAGAAAATCATTAATCTTTGCACTACAGGCCAAAGATATTCAGTAATATCATCATTTAGGACTGAGGATGATGAAAAATATTTTAAAGAAAACGAATCCAGTTAAATAACAGAACAAATATTTAGGATTCGTACTTTAAACAATCCAAGTTCAAAAATACTTCGTAAATAATCATAGTGGAGTAAAAATTCAAGAATGAAGACCAAAACATGGATACAATCAAAGCTAGTATCGATAATAGATATCTTGGACAAAAAACAAAAAATTTAATTTTTCTGTGAATAGTGTTGTATTCGTGAATAATGTTGTATACATGAATAGTAACTCCGACACTAAAAGACAAGAATTTCACAAGAAAAATCTTACCAATATTCTGGCATAATTATATTAGAAGAAATAATATCATTTTTTAAAAAATAACATCATTTATCTCGAAAAGACAATATTTCTGACTGGAATACTGAATATGGTACTGAAGGAAACTTGCACCGTATATCAACACTCAAATTATCAAAATACTCAAAAGAATACGATCAATAATATAGAGAGAGAAAGAGAGAGAAAACTTGTTTCTGGTGTGATTTTCAATTCTAACCTAAGCACCCTATTTATAGAAAAATGCTTAGAATACCAAAGTAGAAACTTTAATAAAATAATATTATTTATAATAAAATTTCTACGCCCACCTCTTGACATTTGAAATCAGCATGTTTACAACTTTTGTGGGGCTCTCCAAAACAATAAAAACATTTTTCTTAAAAAAATAACTAAAACTTCAAAAATCAATTATTCTGGAACTTCAATACCTCATAATAAATAGCCCGTTTATCAGAAAAATTCGAATCTTATGTCCATTTCATAGGAAATTCAAATCTCTACAACTTTGTAAGGTTTTTCCAAATTCTAAGCAGAAGTTGACCGAAATCCACACACGGACGATTTTATAGTCTATAATCAAATTTCAGTCAAGAAATGGGGTCCACAAATATGAAAAACACGTTTTAAATATTTTTAGTAACAAAAATACTCTTCCTCCTCATATATTCATATATCCCACATTCATTGTAAAAATATCACCATTATTATATTATTATAATATACTAATATATTTAAATGAATTATTTTATTAGAAAAGATAAAATATCAATTTTTCAACAATTATCACTTTAAAATTTTCTCCATCTATATCCACATAAAATGAATATTTTCCTTATTATATAAATCAATAATTATTCACAAATAATATTACAGAATCACAATACTGACAACCAGGACGTTCCCAGGAAATATGGGGCTTTCCAATAAGGATTTATCCTTACTGACGCATAATTAGGTGACCAAACCTCTCCTTAGACAGAACTTTCTAGACATTGCCAATAATACTATCTAATAATATTACTCAAATAATATGAATTATTGATCTGATAATAAAAAATACTGTGTAGTGACAATTATTAAAATAACAATAATATAAAATATCGACGTAGCAATTATTGAATCAATAAAATCAAATATTGAACAATAATTATTATAACCATTATTGAGTAGTGCATTCTTACGTAAGAATCAATAATTGGTGCAATACCGTGTGCTACTGTGTTTTAACCACCGGGTATTCTAACAATATTAACGGTAACAACTACGCCGTTATTTATAAACAACTTATACTTGTCGTTTTTTTCATCCAATCGCTTTTTGTTATGGGACCCACACAAGGCTGCTCCGTCGTATGAATATTCTCCGACAGTAAGAATATTCCATGACCAAACGAATATTCCCCTACAACAATGAATATTTTATAACCACTTGCTTATTTAAAATTTTTGCGCATTTTACCCATAACTAACCACATTAATCAAATCAACCCTTACTATTTTAAAATAATAAATAGAGAAAATTAAATTTTATTAATAATAAGTTAGGTCTTGCAGTTACAGACAAAGATAAGTGAGGAAAGTTCTCTTTGAACTAGTTGAAAAAAGCAATTATTGATTGACATGGTTATGACCAAGAATTGCTGAATGACATGATCATAATCATTAGTGTTATGACGCCCCCAAAATAGGTATACGACACCCATTCTGAGTCGCCAAATACATGGTACAAAAAGCAAAACTATAACTTTAATAATACAATTGTCGTGCAAAATACAACAACACATACTGTGAGTTTAAATACAAATATTGTCTCCTAGACAATATCCACACCCAAATAAGTCCTCATTACAATTATTAATACACTATTTTACAGAAATAATAAGGACAACTAAAACATCTTTCTAGAACCATCACTCCATACCCCGACTCGATCCTGCTATGTTCTCACCTCCTGAGAAGAAAAATAGAACAAAAAGGAAAAGGGTGAGCTCAACTAGCCCAGTAAAAAATATTATGACTAAGATAATATACAACAAATTATCATTAGTCTTTAACAAGGAAAAAATCTGATAGAATATAATAGACAACAAGTAGATCAACAAATACAACGAAAATAATAATCCATTAGAAGAGTCACGTAGAGAATGAATTCTACTATCTTCTAAGATTTAAGAGTCCATCATTAATATTTTTTCCCTGTAACATCAATCAATATACATCTTTTAATCAAATAATTATCTTTGCACTACAAGCCTAAAATATTCATTTATTTCACCGGTTGGTTCATGTTCATCTCAATACATGTTCATCTTTGCATTACGGGCCAAAGATATTCATCAGTTAATCATTCATCTTTGCACTACATGACAAAGATATTCAGTAATATCATCATTTAGGACTGAGGATGATGAAAAATATTTTAAAGAAAATGAATCTAGTGAGACAGAAGAACAAATATTAGGTATTCGTATAACAGTTTATCCAAGATCAATAATACTTCATAGTAACCAATTGTGAAACAGAATTCAAAATAAAGATCAAAACATGGATACCTTTATTTTCTAAAATTCAAAATAAATATTATTATTTCTTTCTTTTTTCTCTACGCACACCTTTGGAAAAATCAAGCATGCCATCTTGGAAGAAAAAAATAACAGCCCATGTGTATTCAACACCAACCAAAAAGTGGGTCCCATCCATAAATTAATAAAAATTATTTTATTTTTTGAAACTTCAACAATTCATAGAAAATACCCGTTTATCAAAAAAATATGAAATTTATATCCATTCAACACGAAATTGAATTCTCTACAACTTTGTAGCTTTGAGTTTCTCCAAATTCCAAACCTAAAATATCCGAAATTCACAAACGGATGATTTTTAATACATCCCTTCCGACAAAAATACTGATAAAATACATCAACATTAATTCATTCATTTATAACCACATAAAATAAATAAATCCATCATTTATATCTACATCAAATAAATATTTCTTTATCATATAAATCAATAATTAATTATTTATAAATAATATTACAGAATCACCATTATGACAACCAGGCCATTTCCAGGAAATAGAGGGCTTTCCAATAAGGATTTCTCCTTACTGGCGCGCAATTAGGTGACCAAACCTCTCCTTAGACAGAACTTTCTAGGCATTATCAATAATGTTATCTAATAATATTATTCAAATAATATGAATTATTGATCTGATAATGGGAAATACTGTGCAGTGACAATTATTGAAACAACAATAATATTAAATATCAACGCAGAAATTATTGAATCAATAAAATAAAATATTGAACCGTAACTACTGTAACAATTATTGAGTAGTGCCTTCTTACGTACGAATTAATAATTCAATAATACTGTACAATACCGTGTGCTACTGTGCAACCACGCGTATTACTGTATTTTAACTACCAGGTATTCCAACAGTGTTAACGATAACAACTACACCGTTATTTATAAAAACTTATACTTTATCGTTTTCTTCATCCGACAGTTATTCTGTTATGAGCCCACGAATGGTTGCGCCGTCGTACGAATATTCCTCGACAAAAAGAATATTTCATGACCAAAAGAATATTCTCGACAAAAATGAATATTTTATAACCACCTTATTTATCTTGTAAAATTTGCACATTTTATCCATAACTAAAGCATTATATCAAATTAACACCTTATTAATTTAGAATAATGAATAAAGAAAATTCTATTTTATTTATAATAAGTTGGGGTCTTACAACCTCCCCTCCTTATAAAATTTCGTCCCCGAAATTGACGTGCGTACCAGGTGTTTCGAACTTGTGAGGGTACCTAGCTTTCATTTCTGATTCTAACTCCCAGGTCATTTCTTTAATAGCATGATTCCTCCACAAAACCTTAACTTGTGGTATAACCTTGGTGCGTAGGACATGCTCTTTTCTATCCAAGATCTTAATAGGTACCTCCTCGTACGTTAAATCTTCGACTATCTCGTCTGGTTCTAACTCAATAATGTGGTTCGGGTCTTTCACATATTTACGAAGCATAGATATATGAAAAATATTATGAACACGAGACATGTTTGGAGGTAATGCGAGTTTACATGCTACATTTCCTATTCGGTCAAGAATCTCATATGGACAAACAAATCTTGGATTGAGCTTTCTTCTCTTTATAAATCTTTTAACTCCTTTCCATGGAACACATAACAGTACATGATCTCCAATATTAAACTCCACGTCCTTTCTATGAAGATCAACATAACTCTTTTGTCGATCTTGTGAGGATTGGATACGTTGTCGAATCATTTGGATATTTTCTATAGTCATGCGTACTAATTCTGGTCCCAACAACGTTGCTTCTCCCACCTCATCCCAGCATACTGGAGAACGACACTTTCATCCATACAACGCCTCAAATGGAGCCATGTCTATACTTGCTTGATAACTGTTGTTGTAGGAGAATTCCACCAGTGGCAAGTACTTATCTCAACTTCCTTTGAAATCTAGAACACAGTCTTAATACATATTCAAGGGTTTGAATAGTCCTTTCCGATTGTCCGTCCGTTTGAGGATGGTATGCTGAACTGAATCGTAAATCTGTGCCCATACCTTTCTGTAGGCTAACCTAAAATCTTGAAGTGAATCTTGGGTCACGATCTGAAACTATGGATATTGGCATGCCATGCAATCTCACAATCTCATTCACGTACATACGAGCAAGACGTTCAAGGGAATAAGTCTCACGTATAGGCAAGAAATGAGCAGACTTGGTTAATCTATCAACAATAACCCAAATCGCATCTATGCCTTGAGAAACTTTGGGAAGACCTGTAACGAAATCCATGGTAATGTGTTCCCACTTCCATTTCGGATAAACTCCGTGATCTCTCTCTTTATATTGTTCTACCAAAAATACTGATTTTTAATACATCCCTTCCGACAAAAATACAGATAAAACACCTCAGCATTAATTCCTTCATTTATAACTACATAAAATAAATAAATTCATCATTTATATCCACATCAAATAAATATTTTCTTATCATATAAATCAATAATTAATTATTCACAAGTAATTTTACAAAATCACAATTATGACAACCAGGCCGTTCCCAAGAAAGAGGGGGCTTTCAATAAGGATTTCTCTTTACTGACGCGCAATTAGGTGACTAAACCTCTCCTTAGACATAATTTTCTAGACATTGCCAATAATGTTATCTAATAATATTATTCAAATAATATAAATTATTGATCTGATAATGGGAAATACTGTGCAGTGACAATTACTGTAGTAACAATAATATTAAATATCAACGCAGTAATTATTGAATTAATAAAATAAAATATTGAACAGTAACTACTGTAAAAATTATTGAGTAGTGCCTTCTTACGTACGAATCAATAATTCAATAATACTATGCAATATCGTGTGCTACTGTACAACCACCATATTACTGTATTTTAACCACCAGGTAACCCAACAATGTTAACGGTAACAATTACGCCGTTATTCATAAAAACTCATACTTTGTCATTTTCTTCATCCAACAGTTATTTCGTTATGAGCCCCAAGAATAGCTGCGCCGTCGTACGAATATTCCCTGACAAAAAGAATATTTCACGACCAAAAGAATATTCTCCGAAAAAATGAATATTCTATAACCACTTGCTTATTTTATAAAATTTGCACATTTCACCCATAACCAAAGCATTATATCAAATTAACACCTTATTAATTTAGAATAATGAATAGAGGAAAAATTCAATTTTATTCATAATAAGTTGGGGTCAATAATGTTATCTAATAATATTATCTAATAATATGAATTATTGATTTGATAATGGAAAATACTGTGCAGTAACAATTATTGAAACAACAATAATATTAAATATCAACGCAACAATTATTGAATCAATAAAATAAAATATTGAACAGTAACTACTGTAATAATTATTGAGTAGTGCCTTCTTACGCAATAATCAATAATTCAATAACACTGTGCAATACCGTGTGCTACTATGCAACCACGCGTATTACTGTATTTTAACCACCAGGTATTCCAACAGTGTTAACGATAACAACTACGCCGTTATTTATAAAAACTTATACTTTGTCGTTTTCTTCATCCGACAGTTATTCTGTTATGAGCCCCACGAATGGTTGCGCCGTCGTACAAATATTCCTCGACAAAAAGAATATTCCACGACTAAAAGAATATTCCCCAACAAAAATGAATATTTTATAACCACTTGCTTATCTTGTAAAATTTGGACATTTCACCCATAACCAAAGTATTATATCAAATTAACACCTTATTAATTTAGAATAATGAATAAAAAAAATTAATTTTATTTATAATAAGTTGGGGTCTTACAAGTGTTACAGTGTATGAAATATTGATGGTCATTTTTTTATTTGGAGAATATAGTAGATATTATGATCTAAAATTCCTAAGTATATTTGATTTCCAACTCTTAAGGAAAGAGTCTGGATACAATTCGATTTCCTTTTCTTAAGAAGGTTGACTTTAATCTCATTAAGATATCTTACATGTTCCTATAAGGGGAAGGACTTGGAGAAAGTGGTGTGATCACTATAAATACACGGCTACTGTAAGACCTCAACTTTTATGAATAAAGATTATTTTTTCTCGAAATATATTTTTGAATATTATGGTGTGGATTTGATATAATGTTATAGTTGTGGGTAATATTTACGAATTTTGCAAAGTAAGCAAGTTGTCATAAAATATTTGTTTAGTCGGGGAATAATATTTTTGTCGGAGAATATCCGTACTACAGCATAATCATTGGTGGACCTCACAATGAAATAACTGTCGGATATATAAAGCGACAAAAATAACATTTTTATAAAATAACGATAAAAGTTTTACCGTTAACTATTAAAATACTCGGTGATAAAAGTACAGTAATACGCGTTGTTACATAGTAGCACACGGTATTATACAGTATCTTTGATTAATGATACTTACGTAAGAAGTCATTACTCAATAATTATCACAGTAATTACTGTTCAATATTTTATTTTATTAATTTAATAATTGCTATGTTGATATTTTATATTATTGATTCAATAATTATCATTACACAGTATGTCAAATTATCAAATCAATAATTCATATTATTTGAATAATATTATTATTTGCATTATTGACAATGTTTAGAAAGTTCTGTCGAGGAAATGGGCTTGGTCATCTAATTGCGCGTCAATAGAGAGAAATCCTTATCAGGAAGCCCCCTTTTTTCTGGGAACAACATGGTTGTCAATATTGTAGTTCTGTAATATTATTTATGAATAGTTAATTATTGATATATATGATAAGAAAATATTTATTCAATGTGGATTTAAACGAAGAAATTTTTAGCATGTGACATTTGTTGAAAGTGGATATTTTATCTTTTTGATAAAATAATTCATTCAAATATTTTATTGTAATATTACATTATTGTAGTATGATTTTTATAATTTGAATGGTAACATTATTATAGTAAATTCATGGTATAAAAGTAAAATAAGGTGGAAGAGAACAAATTGAATTTGAATTCTATTGATGTAAGCAATGATGTCATCGGAACGATGAGGTAAGCAATTATGTCATATGATCGATGATGTAAGCGATGATGTCGTAAATTATGGCGAAAAGACTAATTTACCCTTACTCTGCCAAACCTTTAAATAGAAGCTCATTCCTTCATTATTTTTTACCAATTCATTAAAGCTATAAAGAAAGAAAGAATAGAGAGAATAAGAGAGAAAGAAGAAGAGTCTTCTGTTACAACACTATTGCAGTATCCAATCTCCTACTAAGGTAAGAGGCATTATTTCTTTCGTATTCGTAAGGGATGTTATTATTGTTCAATATTCGTAAGAAAATAATATTTTCTTCCATACTCTGTAGTATGTAAGTAATATTATTTTGTTTCATATTTTAAATTCTACACTCATTTTGTTAAAGCAGTGCTTTATACTCCTTAAAATTAGTAGAATATCCTTGAGATTTGCGTTTCATCTAGTATCTTTTTATAGAAATATTATTCTGAGCATTCTTGATAATTTTTAATCTTTTTATGCCGGGGTACTATTCTCGAAGTACTATTCATGGGATACTATTCACTCGGGTAATATTCATCCGGGGTACTATTCATGACAAAAATTGATTTCTTTTTCGTCCAAATTATTTTTTATACAATATTATTCTTGAATTTTACTCCACAAAGCAGTATCATGTTGACAATTTGGACATTATTGAATTCTGGATAAATTGAATTATAAATCTTTAAACTTTATCCTTTACTTTTATTTAATTGAATTCTTATATCATTGTCATCATCTTTATGCTTATACTGTGATGAAAGTCATCTTTGGCCCGTAGTGCATAGATGGACTGTTGATTGGTATGATTATGACCAGGAAAGTTTGTATTGGTATAATCATGACCTGTAATATTATAGACAACTGATGTGGTAAGTCCTTTTCGGCCCGTAGTGCATTGATAGACAGTTGTTGGCATGATCATGACCATTGATGAAAATAATGAATATCATTGGCCCGTAGTGCATAGATAATTAAGTGATGTGGATTATTTATTTATTTGAGTCTCAACGATAAAATTGATTATAACTATTAAATCATAGAAGATAGTAGATATCATGCTCTACTTGACTCTTCTTATGGATTATTTATTCCACTGCAGTTAAACTTGTTGTTTATTATATTCTATCAGTTTAACACTGTTGAAGGCTAATGATAATTTATTTTGCATTATCTTAGTCATAATATTTTTTACTGGGCTAGTTGAGCTCACCCTTTGCTTTCATTGTTTTCTTCATGAAATGAGAATATAGCTGGGACTAGTCAGGGAACGGAGTGACAGTCCAGATGGTTGTTTTAGTAGTCCTCACTATTTTATAAAATAATGTGATAATAATTGTAATAAGATTGAATTTGAGTTTAGATATTGTCTAGAAGACAATATTCGTGTTAAAACTCTCAGCATATATTTTGTAGTATTTACACGACTCAGAATAGGTGATGTATACCTATTTTGGGGGCGTCCAAGTTGCAATCTCATTATCAGGTACAACTTCATTTTACAGCACTAGAGCGCAAAACCTCCATTGTTAATCCTTATTCAGTATGTACTTATTCTCACACTGGAGCTATCCCCCGGCGGCCCAAATCGTCAAACATTTGGCGTGACTTCGTTTTTGTGCAAGATTTGACGCGCTTTGGTGATTGGAGCGTGTGAACAAATCTCGGCATTAACATTGGTGTAAGACCCCAACTTTTATGAATAAAGATGAATTTTCTATAATTATCATTTTTGAATATTATGGAATGAATTTGATATAATGTTATAGTTGTGGGTAATAGTTATAAATTTTGCAAAGTACGCAAGTTGTTATGTAATATTCGATTGGTCGGGAAATATTCATTTTAACAGGGAATATTCGTACGACGACACAATCATTGGTGGACCCCACAATGAAATTATTGTCGAATTGAGAAAATGACAAAAATATTTTATGAAAATAACGGCGGAAGTTTTATCGTTAACTGTTGAAACACCCGGTGTTAAAAGTACAGGAATACGCGTGGTTGCATAGTAGTACACGGTATTGATTATTGATTCTTACGTGAGAAGTCACTCAGTTTTGTTCAATTATTGCTTCAGTAATTGTTGCATAGTATCTCACGTTAATTGATTCAATTATTTTCGATATTTTATATATTATTAAATCAATAATTGAGACGACGAAGTTATTAATATTATTATTTGCAATATTAACGATGTTTAGAAGTTCTTCCAAGGAGAGATTTGGTCACCTAATTGCGCGTCAATAGGGAGAAATCCTTATTGGAAAGCCCCCTCTTTCCTGGGAACGACCTGGTCGATTAATAGTGTGAATTATAATAATAATGATGAAGTTTTGTTTTATTAGTATTATTAATGTAATAAAACAAAAAAGCTTTTTATATAAAACAGAATACTTTTATAAAGTTATTCATTTTATTAGACTATAAATAGAATATATTATATTCTATTATGCATAGTATTTTGCATAGTAAAATCTTTTTATATAAAACAGAATAATTTTATAAAGCTATTCGTTTTATTAAACTATAAATAGAATATATTATATTTTATTATGCATAGTGTTTGCATAGTGTCTGCATAGTATTTTGTATAGTAAAATCTTTTTATATAAAACAGAATACTTTTATAAAGTTATTCGTTTTATTAGATTATAAATAGAATATATTATATTTTATTTAAAATATTTTGTTTTATTAGAATATTTTATAGTAAACCAATCTGGACCGTCCGTTTAAATGTAAATCAATCTGGATCGTTCAGGAATTAGTTACTATTCAATCCATTCTCCTGTAAATAGAAGCTCATTCCTTCATTATTTTTTACGAATTCACTAAAACTCTAGAGAGAGAAATTATAGAGAGAAAGAAGAAAAATATTCTGCTACCTCACTTTTCTAATATCCAGTTCTTCTAAGGTAAGGGGTATTATTTCTTTCGTATTTATGAAGAGAACTTCTATTATTCCATTCTTTATTATTCTGTTGGAATAACCTGTATACTTGGTGAAATTCTTCTGTTATTCCATTCTTTATTATTATGTTGGAATAACCTGTCTATGCGAAGTACCGCATACATGGTAAAATTCTTCTGTTATTCCATTCTTTATTATTCTGTTGGAACATCCCGTCTGTGCGTTTACGCATGACCTGGTTCCGTTATTTATTATTATGTTGGAATATCCTGTCGGTGCGTATTACGCCTGACCTGGTTCCATTAATTATTATTCTATTGGAATAATCTGTCTGTGCGGTCTATTGCATGCATGGTGATTTCTGTTGTTATTCCAATCTTTATTATTCTGTTGGAATTTTTGTCGGTGCGAATTTCGCCTGACCTGGTTCTGTTATTTATTATTCTGTTGGAATAACCTTATTGTGTGGTCTATCGCATGCATGGTGATTTTTTTTGTTATTCCATTCTTTATTATACTCAGTTGGTTAAAGTTTTGACTTCTATACTCCATGAAATTAGTGGAATATCCTTGATATTTACGCTTCATCCAGTATTTTTTCATGGAAATATTCTTCTGAGCATTCTTGAATTTTACTCTACAAAGAAGTATCATGTTGGCAATTTGGACATTATTAATTCTTGGATAAATTAATTCTTTAATTTGTTTTATTGAATTCTTATATCATTGTCATCATCCTCATGTTTATATTATGTTGAAAGTCATCTGTGGCCTGTAGTGTATAGATGGACTTGGTATGATTATGACCAGGGATTAATCAGTATAATCATGACCGTAATGTTATAAATGATGTGATAAAAGTCCTCATTGACCCATAGTGCATTGATGGACAGTTGTTGGCATGATCATGACCATTGATGAATACATGAATATCCTTGGCCCGTAGTGCATGGATAATTTGTGGTTATGATACTAATAAATATCCTTGGCCGTAGTGCAGGGATGATGTGAATTATTTATTAAGTTGAGTCCCAGCGATAAAAGTGATGAAAAACCTTTTAAATCATAAAAGATAGTAGATTTTATTCTCTACTTGACTCTTTTAATAGATTGATTGTTCCGCTGCAGTTAAACTTGATGTTTGTTATATTGTATCAATTTAACACTGTTGAAGGCTAATGATAATTTATTATGTATTATCCTAGTCATTATATTTTTTACTGGGCTAGTTGAGCTCACCCTTTTACTTTCATTGTTTTCTTCAAGAAATGAGAACGTAGTAAGGACTAGTCGGGGAACGGAGTGACGGTCCAGATAATAACATTAGTAGTCCTCACTATTCTGTTAAATAGTGTGATAATAAATGTAATGAGAACTCAATTGAGTGTGAATATTATCTATATGACAATATTTGTATTAAAACTCACAACATATATTTTGTCGTATTTTACACGATTATTGTATAATTAAGTTGTATTTGAATTTTGTACCATGTATTTGGTGACTCAAGATAGGTGATGTATACCTATTTTGAGGGCGTCACAATTGGTATCAAAACTTAGGGATATGATCCCTGACTAATTTGTTATTTATTATTTTGTTGGAATATCCTGTCGGTGCGTATTACGCCTGACCTAGTTCAATTAATTATTATTCTGTTGGAATAACATGTCTGTGCGGTCTATCGCATGCATGGTGATTTCTGTTGTTATTCCATTCTTTATTATTCTGTTGGAATATCCTGTCGGTGCGAATTTCGCCTGACCTGGTTCCGTCATTTATTATTCTGTTAGAATAACCTGTCTGTGCGGTCTATCGCATGCATGATGATTTCTTTTGTTATTCCATTCTTTATTATACTCAGTTGGTTAAAGTTTTGACTTCTATACTCCATGAAATTAGTGAAATATCCTTGATATTTACGCTTCATCCAGTATCTTTTTGTTGAAATATTCTTCTGAACATTATTGAATTTTACTCTACAAAGAAGTATTATGTTGACAATTTGGAGGTTATTAGTTCCTGGATAAATTAATTCTTGAATTTGTTTTATTGAATTCTTATATCATTGTCATCATCCTCATGTTTATATTATGTTGAAAGTCATCCGTGGCCTGTAGTGCATAGATGGACTTGGTATGATTATGACCAGGGATTAATCAGTATAATCATGACCGTAATGTTACAAATGATGTGGTAAAAATTCTCATTGGCCCGTAGTGAATTGATGGACAGTTGTTGTGTAAGACCCCAACTTATTATAAATAAAATTTAATTTTTTCTATTTATTATTTTGAAATAGTAAGGGTTGATTTGATTAATTTGGTTAGTTATGGGTACAAATGTGCAAATATCTTAAATAAGCAAGTGGTTATAAAATATTCATTGTTGTCGGAGAATATTCGTTTGGTTGTGGAATATTCTTACTGTCGGGGAATATTCGTACGACAACGCAGCCTTATGTGGGCCCCATAACGGAAAGCGATTGAATGAAGAAAACGACAAGTATAAGTTGTTTATAAATAACGGCGTAGTTGTTACCGTTAATACTGTTGAAATACCCGGTGGTTAAAACATAGTAGCACACGGTATTGCACCAATTATTGATTCTTACGTAGGAAGGCATTACTCAATAATTGTTACAGTAGTTACTGTTCAATATTTTATTTTATTGATTCAAAAATTGCTACGCTGATATTTTATATTATTGTTATTTCAATAATTGTCACTACACATTATTTTCATTATCAGATCACTAATTCATATTATTTGAATAATATTATTAGATAACATTATTGGAAATGTCTAGAAAGTTCTGTCTAAGGAGAGGTTTGGTCACCTAATTGCGCGCCAGTAAGGAGAAATCCTTATTGGAAAGCCCCCTCTTTCCTGGGAACTGTCTGGTTGTCAGTATTGTGATTCTGTAATATTATTTGTGAATAATTAATTATTGATTTATATGATAATAAAAATATTCATTTTATGTGGATATAAATGGAGAAAATTTTAATGTGACAATTGTTGAAAAATTGTTATTTTATCTTTTCTGATAAATAATTCATTTAAATATATTATTATATTTTAATAATATAATAATGGTGATATTTTTACAATGAATGTGTGATATATGATTATATGAGGAGGAGGAGTATTTTTGTTATAATTAATGTTTAAAACATGTTAAACATGTCGGTGGACCCTATTTCTTAACTGAAATTGGTTTATAGCCAGTAAAATCGTACGTTTATGGATTTCGGTCAACTTCTGCTTGGAATTTGGAAAAACTTGAACTTACAAAGTTGTAGAAAATGGAATTTCCTATAAAAAGGACATGTGGTTCGAATTTTTCTGATAAAAGAACTATTTATTATGAATTATTGAAGTTCCGTAGTTCCGAAATAATTAATTTTTGAAAATTTAATTATTTTTAATAACAAAAACGTTTTTTTTGTTTTTGTCATTATTTGGTGGCTGAATTCAGATGGTCAAGGTAGGCTAAGGAAAATTTTATAAATATATTAATATTTAATTAAATTTTCTGCTTTGGTGTTCTATGCATTTTCCTATAAATAGGGTGCTTAGGTTAGAATTGAAAATCACACTAGAAACTGAAGTTTTCTCTCCCTTTCTCTCTCTATATTATCGAGCGTATTCTTGTGAGTATTTTGATACTTTGAGTGTTGCTATACGGTGCAAGTTCCCTTCAGCAGTATATCCGGTATTTCAGCTAGAAGTACAGTCTTTTCAAGGTAAGAGATGTTATTTAGTGTCGGGGTTACTATTCACGAATACGGCACTATTCACGAATACGGCACTATTCACAGAAAAATTAAATTTTTGTTTTTTGTCCAAAATATCGATTATGGATACTAGCTTTGATTGTATCCATATTTTGAATATTCTTGAATTTTACTTCACTATGGTTATTTATGAAGTATTTTTGAACTTGGACTGTCTAAAGTACGAATCCTTAATATTTATTCTTTTATTACACTGGATTCATTTTTTTTATAATATTTTTCATCATCCTCAGTCCTAAACGATGATATTACTGAATATCTTTGGCCTGTAGTGCAAAGATGAATGAATTTTTGATGAATATATTTGGCCTGTAGTGCAAAGATGTACAGGTGTTGAGATGAACATGACCGACTGATGAATATCTTTGGCCTGTAGTGCAAAGATAAATATTGATTGATGTTACAGGGATAAAATATTGATGATGGACTTTTAAATTCATAAATAAAAGTAGATTTCATTCTCTACATAACTTTTCTATGAATTATTATTTCCGCTGCGAATATTGATCTGAAACTTATTGTCTATTGTATTTTATCAGATTTTTTTCCTGTTGAAGACTAACGATAATTTGTTCTATATTATCTTAGTCATAATATTCTTTACTGGGCTAGTTGAGCTCACCCTTTTCCTTTTTGTTCCATTTTTCTTCTCAGAAGGCGAGAATGTAGCAAGTTCTAGTCGGGGTGTGGAATGATGATTCTAGAAAGTTGTTTTAGTAGTCCTCATTATTTTTGTAAAATAATGTACCAATAATTGTAATGAAGACTTATTTGGGTGTGAATATTGTCTAGACAGCAATATTTGTATTTTGACTTACAGTTTTCATGTTGTATTAATAAAGTTGTAGTTGTTTCTGTACCATGTTATTGACGACTCAAAATGGGTGATGTATACCTATTTTGGGGGCGTCACATGTTGACATGATCATGACCATTGATGAATACACGAATATCCTTGGCCCGTAGTGCATATATAATTTGTGGTTGTGATACTAATGAATATCCTTGGCCGTAGTGCGGGGATGATGTGAATTATTTATTAAGTTGAGTCCCAGCGATAAAAGTGATGAAAAACCTTTTAAATCATAAAAGATAGTAAATTTTATTCTCTACTTGACTATTTTAATGGATTGCTTGTTCCGCTGCAGTTAAACTTGATGTTTGTTATATTGTATCAGTTTAACACTGTTGAAGGCTAACGATAATTTATTATGTATTATCTTAGTCATTATATTTCTTATTGGGCTAGTTGAGCTCACCCTTTTACTTTCATTGTTCTCTTCAGGAAATGAGAACGTAGCAGGGACTAGTCGGGGAACGGAGTGACGGTCCAGATAATAGCATTAGTAGTCCTCACTATTCTGTTAAATAGTGTGATAATAAATGTAATGAGGACTCAATTGAGTGTGGATATTGTCTAGATGACAATATTTGTATTAAAACTCACAACATATGTTTTGTCGTATTTACACTACTGTTGTATAATTAAGTTGTATTTGAATTTTGTACCATGTATTTGGAGACTCAAAATAAGTGATGTATACCTATTTTGGGGGCGTCACAATTGGCGCTAGATGGAGGGTCCTTCTAGTGTTGTTAATTTCAATCACAACATGAGTTTTCTAGGTGGAATCATGGTGAACAACAAGAAGACAGTCTCAGCCTCTGACCAGTCCACGACAGACCCTCCTCCTCGTCAACCAAGAGGTTCTGCCAAGGATCGGTTAGGGTCGTTAGTGTCAAAACGGTTGGGGTCTTAGGACAATTCAATGGCCCACTCAAATATAGTATGAATATTAAGTGTCTTTAACTTATGTGGTAAAGACATGTGGTGAAAGTTCTCTTTAGTTTGGGTGCAAAGAGGAACTGTACTTGACATGATTATGACCAAGAACTGTTGATTGACACGATCATGATCATTGGTGTTACAATGGATGAAATATTGATGGTGATTTTTTCATTTAAAGGAGATAATAGATATTATGATCTATTTAATTCTTCTAATGAATTGTTCATTCCGCTATAATAATTTATTGAAAACTTATATTGTCTATTATTTGTTCTAAATATTTGATTTATCATTGTTGAAAGCTAATGATAACTTATTTATTTTAGTCATGATATTATTTATTGGGCTATTTGTGCTTAACCTTTTGTTTCATAACTCCTTTCAGAAAATAAGAGTGTAACTGAATTTTACGAGAAGAGAAATGGAATGAAATGATAATTCAAGTTAATAGTTATAGTAGTCCTCAATATATTGTATAAAAATGTGACAATAATTTTATTAAAAACTTAAAATATGTATGTTGTTATATTTTAACGGTATTATAATAATTGGTTTTAGTGATTCAAATTGAGTAATGTAAATTCGAATTTAGAGACATGACACACACGTGGATTGTCCCCACTCAAAATCCGTGAATTAGTTTTATCCCAATGTAAGATTTTGAATTCCGGTTCGAGACCCGTTCCTTCTTATTTATTTTGGGGGATAAATCACTTTTTAGTCACGGTAATAGTGTCCGATTTTCATTGTGGTTATCAAAATATTTTTTTATTACAATCAAAAAATTGTACTTTCAAATATTATAAAATGGTCATTAATTTTAATTTCCGTCCAAAAACTAGACAGAAATGCTTAGTAGACTAATAGAATCCAAGTGGCACTGAGGTGGCACGTAGGGTCCACTCTCACGTGGATCCGTAGTCAAGATAATACACTTTTTAGTTACTGTACTAGAATTCAATTTTTATTGTGATTACCGAATTTTTTTTTGTTACAATCGAATAATTGTACTCTCAAAAATTATAAAATAGTCATTACTTAAAAATTATTATTATTTAAAAATTATTGTTTACAAAATGGTCATGTATGTATTATTTAATAAGTTTACTTGGTTTATTTATTTAGCACTAAAAAAAATTATGTACATGCAGTACGTAATGCATGTATTTTGAAATTATTCTGTCATTATTGTCAATAATATTATTATTACTATTATTATTATTTTAAAATTATTATTATTATTATTATTATTATTATTATTAGCTACTTGCGCTCTTGGTGGCAGGCAGTTGTTGTTGAAAGGGGGTTTTTCCTTTCTTAAATAATAAAATACTATTAATAATAATAATTTTAAAATAATAATAATAATAATAATAATAATAATTTTAATAATATGTAGAACTTCGGAGTAAAATTAATAGTATTGTATAACAATAATTTTAAAATAATAATAACAATTTTTAATAATAATAATAGTATTAATAATAATTTCAAAATAATAATAGTAATAATAATAATAATAATTTTTAAATAATAATAATTTCAACATTGACTTTCAACATTTTTAAATAATAATAATTTATAAATAATAATATTTTTTAAATAATAATAATTTTTAAGTAATGACCATTTTGTAATTTTTGTGAGTACAGTTAATTTCGGTAACCACAATGAAAATCGGACCCTAGTACAGTAATCAAAAAGTGTATTATCTTGACTACGGATCCACGTAAGAGTGGACCCTACATGCCACCTCAGTGTCACTTGGATTCTGTTAGTCTACTAAGCATTTCCGTCTGATTTTTGGACGAAAATTAAAATTAATGACCATTTTGTAATATTTGAGAGTACAGTTATTCGATTGTAATAAAAAAAAATCGGTAACCACAATGAAAACTGAACCCTAGTACAGTGACCAAAAAGTGATTTATCCCTTTATGTTGGGATAAGTTGGTCAATTGACTAATAGAATACTGACACGCAGGTGAGGTTGTATGTGTGTCAGTATTCTATTGTGCAATTGACCAACTTACCCATAAAATAACTTGATGCTAACCGGATCCTTATTTTTTCCTCCCTTATATTAATTATTAATACACATTATCTCTATATAGAGATATTTATTTATTGTGTTTTGATATTACATTTTTTAATCTATCTGGTCTGTAATGTGTATTGTTTTGTTTTTTTATCCTGAATTCCTGATCTTGATTCTTTTGTAACAACATTCTCATTACAAAAGGATGGATGACTGTTTGTTTACATGTGATTGCCTCTTAATGGACTGCCTCTTATTCGCTAAGAGGCATGATGTTGTTTGTTTTATTTTTTGTTAACTCTGAATGCCTCTTAATCGGTAAGACAGAAAATGAAATCTTAATAATTAAGAGGTACCTCTTAATGAATTTTTTTTGCTAATTTTTTCTTATATAAATATATTAAACAATATTATGCACTCATTTTTATTAAATTGAATATTTAAAATTATTAAATAAAATTTTATCCTTTAAAATGGTAAAATAGTGTCGTTAAGAGACAACTTACTTTTTAGTTATCAAATAATTTTTTAGATTCAGACCTCATAACCATTCAGATGATCTAATTTATTAAGACATCATAATCATTCAGATCTTAATTCTCAAATTTATCAAACACAACTTTCTCAAGGTAAATTTAGTATGGTATGGAAATCAAACATGTCTCCTGCTTGGCTGCTTGAGGGGATTGTTCATTTTATGCATCTCTCTTCAATTTTTTTTCTGATCTCAATACTTAATAGTTAATATGAAGTTATGGACTATGAGTTGATACATGAATTTTGTATTTTTAACTTTTTTTAATGTGAACATTTAATAAATTATTAAATTTATTATTCAAATTATATAATTATAAAAAAGTGGTTGGCAACACAAAGGAGACGACAAGAAACCTTTATTCTTCTTATTAATATTAATTAATCAATTTATCACCAGAAAATTCGTCATCCCCTTCACTGATTCGTTCTGCGGAATATGAGATTATTTAAGGGCGACATTATTATAAGTGTTTTTTTAAAAGACTGCAGATGCACGTGGACTTTGGGCGGCCGCCCCCAAGTGAGACCTTTTATGTGATAAAGGAAAAGTTGGTATAATGCACGTTAAAAATATGTTTTTGGAGCGTAGCTTTTGGATGGCTGCTTAGGTATTGGAATTTGAGTAACCATAATAAAACATAAGAAATTATGAATATAAGGTCCGGATCAAATGCATACCTCTTATCTTATTCATCCGTGCCCCTTTTAGGCGACGGTTTCGGTTATACAACCGTCGTCTATACTTTTAGTGACGCTATATGTTGTCCGTCGCTAAAAGTATAGACGACGGTTGTATGACCGAAACCGTCTCCTAAAGAGGGTAAGCACGGGTGAATAAAATAAGGGGTATGCACTTGATCCTTGTTCTATGAATATATATATATATATACCTTAGTATATATTATTTCAAAACTGTTCAAAAGAGATTAGAAGAGGGCATTTACCCAAGTCAACTGAACATACAATCATTTTCCCCAAATCATCTTCTCATCCCGGTAACTAATTAAGTTGCCAATAGAGATTTAGATCTATCTTTGTACAAAAGAACAGAATCATATTTTTAACATGATCACAGAAGATAGAAATTCATGATATATTTCTATTCTTTGTACAGAAGGGTCGGAAGTCGGAACTCTTTCTCGACCAAACAAAAACCAATTCTGACGATGTCAGCTAAACAAGCCACATGATAAATAGCTCATTCTTAACCTCACTCCCAATTTTATAATCCGCACCTTCAACACTTCTCTGATACTATCTTGTCCAAGCCCAAGAATGAGCAATTTTCAAATGCATCCATACTGCTGGCTATAAGGTGATTCAAGCCACTCAGGCTATCACTTAAAATTACATCTTCATTATGGTATTTACATGATGGTACATCCAAATCTAACGGTCCTAATGATTCTGACTGCAATCAGGAAAAACGATAGTAAGCCATCTGACCCATAAAGATTTTAAAAAAACTGCATCACCTGCCTTTTTTTAAGCAAAACCCACCAAAAGGAGGACTTGTTTCTTTATCCAAAAGAGAGAAATTTCAGAATGTAATTAAGACAATAATATTGAGAAGGAATAAGAAAAAGATGTACCCAATACAAATCAGAAAGCCCGGTGAGATCCTTCGAAGAAATGTCAACGTTATGTGGATCAGACTGACGCACATTCATTGGGACTCCATGATCAGGATCATCATCCATTGGCTCCTCCATTTCAGGAATCTCCTAATAAAGAATTCAATTTTCAGACACTATTACTTTAAAGTACATATACCACAAACTATAACATACTTGAAAAGATTACGAATGATCATAAATAAAACCTCAACAGCAGTGCCTGATGCCGCCAAACTTATTGCACCACTCTGTTTGCATGCCATGGGAGAAGAATTCATAGATGCAACCATAACTTTCTCCGCGCAAAAAGAATTCTTCTGAAACAAGAAGGCATCACATGTTTCTTCAGCTTCCCAGATGGAAGGTGCATGGGATTCTAGAGGTGGGTGGAAGCCAGTTTTATCTTGATGTTTATTAATAAGGGCAGCAATTGCAGAATCAAAAGAATCACAGCTGAAAGGGATCTGCTGGAGACTCTGGGAGCTGCCAGGTAGAGATGGGCCAATGCAACTTCCATCTATATTATCAGGTACCTCAGAGAGTAAATCACCCATACTAATGTTGGTAAGGCTATCAGCCCACTCCCCAGGCAAAAATCCAGTCTTGAACTTCATATCATCCTACATAAATAAGAAAGAAGAGTTCAAAAAGAATGGAACTAAAAATAAAAACAAAAAGGAACTTCTCAATACAGGTGCATATTTTAACAATTATATGCTGCACAGCTGCAGTAACTCCATAGAAGTTCTGCACAAACTGGACTGCAAATGTAAGTTCCATTTAATCCCATAGTAAAATATTTCATGATGGATAATCTGTTTAGCTACTCTAAAAAAATTAGTATTCTCGTTAGCGTTAGCGTTGGCGTTAACGTTACATTTAAAACTTCGGAAATCTACAAAAAAAACAATATAAGGAAAATTTTGCTTTTGCACCATCAGCATCCAGAGTCCATCCTTTAGAACATTCACAGCAGTTTTCTTATCTCTATCCTTAATCTGCAGTACTATTGAGTCATTCTGTAAAATAGAGATTCAATTTTTTCACTATGTATGCAACATGTTCCTTATATTGATTCCTTAAATAATGAAATTTAAAAGTTAAAAGTTAAAATTTGAAAGTTCCAACAGTCAAAACATCAAATTAATAATAATTTATAATTTATAAGAGAGAGAGTATAATTTATCAATTGTATTCCACTGCAAAATAATTTTTATTATATTTTAAATTTTAAGTAATTTATGGAGTGAGTATTAAATGGATTGTAACTGCAAATGTACATAAGATCAATATTAACTTTTAAGAAGTTAATTTGTGATATTTTAAATTTTAAATTAATATGATTCATTTAAATTTTGAAAATAATAAATTTTATAATATTTATAATTATATTGACATAAATTAAATAAATTTTAAATTTGAATACGTTTGAAATTAATTTTAAAAAATAAGTCAATATTAATTTTATAATTTGAAAATAAAGTAGTAAAAAAATGTCAAGATGTGTGTCTGATTGATGAGTGAAATGTCATAGGGAACGGATTTTTGACTCCCTCATATTGGGGAGTAAAATCCTAGGGATTAAAATAGAGAAGTCAAATAAGGATAAGGAAATTGTTAGATAATGATTTATTGATGTATTCTTCAAAATTGGGGATAGAGAGTTCATTGGGGAAACTGTTATGAATGCTCTTACGGAAGGGGAAGGAAAACAGATCCGTTGTACTACTTTCTATATGTCATCATATCATTTGGATGGACAAAAGGAGAAAACGGAATGACAAGTGTCTGGATAGCAGTTTTTCTAGAATAATGTTCCCAAGCAGATAGATTAGCAATGGGCGATGATAAGTGAAGATGCAAAATCCCGAAAGAGATATAATATCTTAATTCAAGAAAATACACATTTTCACATCTAGGAGAGCAAAATATGTTTACACAAATTTGAACATATGTCCAACGAAGCAACAAGTGTCATAATAACAAGTGTTTAATGAATATAGGAGTTGCAGGGGGAAAAAAAGTACCTTCTCTTCTACTTGTCTCATGATAGATACATTGCAAGTCTCTCTTTGCCAATATATATCTGGTGGATTATCAGAATACTCTAAAATATTTTTGTCAGGACCTGTGCTAATGCACTTAATCATATCAGTGTGCACATCTGTCGAAGCAGGAACCAACTCGGTAATTATTCCCACTGAGACCACTTGATTTTTACAATGATCATTCAGTTTGTCAGACATGAGTTCAGAAGGCAGTGTGAAATTTGGAAGCAAATCAACATTTTGGTGCTCTACATTCATGTTTGTTCTATGCTCATCAAGAATGCTAGGGGATGCTAAAGGTGCTTGACATGTCGCTGCTTCATGCTCAGCATTGGAAAACCAGCAGTACCTTTTAAATAGAGTTATAATCAACTTTTATGGTTACCAAGCAAATAGAGGTAGCCTTAAGTTATTAAAAAGTAAAAGGAGGAACCTCAGGCGGAAAACTAAGGGGCTTCCCATCTGTGCATAAACATCAGCCGCACTGAGAGAAGAGTCTTGAGTCCATCTCTGACAGTTAACAAGGTTTTCCTTTTGGACGCAGTAAGGTAAAAGCCCTAATTCTCCGCATGCTATGCTTGACTTTCCCCATTTACGATTGAGATGTTCCAATACGGATGATATCTTCTTTCGAGTACTTAGAGTGAGCTCCAGATGCGGATTATGATTATCCTGCAAAATTTTGGAAACAAAACAGTTACATTTGTAACAATAAACTCAGATGCTAAAAGTTATCAACGCTTCTATGTATATTCCTACTAAGCATTTTATTCGTCCAGTATTTTCTAGGAATAAATGGTACAGTGATAGAGCACAAAATACAGTTTTCATTCTTATTTTTCTTTTATTTTATTAAAATGATTACTATATAACCAATAATATAGACCTTAAAATGACTAAACATATGTCCTCATAAACAAATTGGTTTTGTATCTACCATTTCCAGTGCTCTTCGAGTAGTTTCATCAATTGGGAATAACTGGAGCTTGAGTTTTGTAGAATTTTGTACATTGTTCTCACTAAATAGATTCTGCAAGGTTGGCAAAGTGGGAACAACTTTTCCAACAGGGGCCACACCCGTTTCCCCTGAAAGAAAATTGAAGTTTCAGATTGAAGAATTCCGAACAATATTAACAACTTACACACCAACTCTGCCACTAGTAACTTCCAAAATGTACAATTGATATCTTACCCTGTGCTTCTTTGACAAGTTCAATCACTTCATCCACGGCTGTCCGCTCCAAATGCGCAGCAGCATCAGCAACCAGTGAAACACCAGCAATTGCAGCCTTCTCCCACCTTTTATATGCAGCTGTAGTACCTGTTAGCCATTCCACAAAAACCAGAACGACAAAAGTTGTCCAAGATGACAATGAGCCTGTGAATACTAGGTTTGGTCTATTAGTGATCAAAAGTGACAAAACTAATTTAAAAAGGAAATGATTTTTAGCTCCAGTTCCGGAACAAGGATATGGCCATGTGGCTACTAACAAGCACAAACTCCAAAGTCCAAACAACAAAAAGCACATATTTGTTCCTTCTAATCAAGTTGCATAACTTTAAGAGATAAAGATTCCTTTTAATAGAACCCAAGCAAACTGCTTTAGAGTATTCATCTCTCTTGACTAATAAATAATGTATTATGTTCATTGTTTAGGAATAGGATACGTCCCAATTGAAAAATGAAAATCCTGTAACATCTTGGCCGCTAAGATCATTAACATTACCAAGGAGGTCTTTTGATTATACCAGGATCGATAAACCACAGTCATAATCCTAAACTCAATTAGAAAATGAAAAATATGATAGTGAACCCATTTGAGCTAATAACAAGCACAAACTCCAAAGTCCAAACAACAAAAATCACACATTTGTTCCTTCCAATCAAGTTGCATAACTTTAAGAGAGAAAGATTCCTTTTAATAGAACCCAAGCAAACTGCTTTAGAGTATTCATCTCTCTTGACTAATAATGTATTATGTTCATTGTTTAGGAATAGGATACGTCCCAATTGAAAAATGAAAATCCTGTAACATCTTGGCCGCTAAGATCATTAACATTACCAAGGAGGTCTTTTGATTATACCAGGATCGATAAACCACAGTCATAATCCTAAACTCAATTAGAAAATGAAAAATATGATAGTGAACCAATTTGAGCTAATTTTAACACATTAAATACCCTTGGAACAACCTTCATTGCCTGTGATCAAGCCTTCCATTAATTTCCAATGTATATCCAATTATCCACCATACGTGCACAAGCTCCGACTTTCAGAAGAGGAGCTAAAGTACAAATTCACACACTTGGTTTCGTCTTGAACCATTACCAACAACTTGAAACGAAAAATTATAATGGTTGCCTCTCCAAGTTAAGAAGTCATCAGCCTGCCTTATCAGCTTCAAAGATATTACTCCGATCCTTATTTTGGAACTTCAAGGTTTTTATGTCATGATTTATAAGCAAGATTACTCTTCTATAAATGTTCACAAGGTCCGATAGGGAAAAAAGAACAAACAAAATTTGCTTTCTTATTATTTATTTAGAAAAGAGCTCTTAACTTTAAATCCAACCCACATAGTACAAGAGAGCAACCCCTAATACATCTAAATTATTTTTTTGACGTCAACTCTTCAAGTTAAAAACCTTCTCAAAATTTCTCAAATAAGTTTAGGCATATTGTTACTCGATGCCATGATGAAGCAACTAATGTGGAATACGAACTTTAAATGAGGTTTGATCGTGTGCCACCCCTCCCTCCCAAGTCACAATGCCCTAGTAGGAAGTGAAAGATAAATTAAAAAAAAACTAGAAGTTAGAATTATGAGCTCTAAGAAACTAGAAGATACAATGCAACAAAAGTGCAAGGATACCGTCTGAAAGTCGAGTTCACGTGCTCATCAATCCAACTAGTTGCATAAACAGTAATGATAAATGTTTCTTTAAATTAAAAAAATGTATGCATTGAGATAGAGAGATAATAACAATAAGAGAGGACAAGTATTCTCAAAAACAACGATGATATTATGAATTTGATATTTTAGCCTCTAATTGTGACCTCCCCAAAATTAAATAAACAATACCATCTCAAATCTAGGTAATTAACTAAAATCACCTGGTTTTCGTCGCAGCCTTGCTGTTTTCAGAGAAAATGAGTCTCCTTTGCAATTACTACGATTCACGCCTATATTTGCATTACGCTTTAATGAGGATCCTTTTCCAGATCCCAATTTCTGATTGCTTTGACTGTCAAGAAGAACTATTTTCACTGAACGGCTATCATTTAATGAGGCCTTGCCTCGACTATACACAGTTGCTGAAGCCGTTGTAGAACAAATTTCTCCCTGCGCACGTTGTTTTCTTATATTTTTCCTCCGGTCCTTCAAAAGTTGGTGCTCCTTCAGGCAAAGATAAACTAGTAAGTCCAATAAATGCAAATAACTCAACTTTCAAATAGAAGATATCATCAAGGAATTTGATAGTTCTTGACTAACCAGGGTATCTAGAAATATCTTAAATCTTCGAGGCTTCAAGTGAAGCTTGGAGGCTTTGCAGCTGTATTTTTCCAGTAAAGACCACCTGAAACAAAAGTCACACGTTTATGAAAATAGGTGGTATAATCTCAGTATGCTAAATAAGGTTTCCCAAAATTAAAGACATGTTTATCAAGTTATATTTGTAATTTGAAGTAATGAAATCAAGGAGCACAATTATCATGTTTTTCCCAATGATTTGTCACTTTAATAATTTATCTAAATGCCAAGAAGTCAATTCGTGAGTTTGCCAGTTAACTATCAAGGCAGAAAGCACCACATCATAATGCCAAATGTCATTATGAAAAAGAAATTATTGTAATCCTTTCTATGTTACATAGACTCGTGTCTTCAACCATCCCACCCATGTTTTGACATCAACAAAGGTATAGGAGCTGAATCCAACACTGCAACAAATATCTCAAACGAGCCAGATCACTGGCAGTACCTCTTCTTTACAGCTGGTTAAGCTCATTCTTCCATGCCTATATTTACAAGTTTTAGGACTTCGTTTAATTTCCCTATGATCAAATATGGGTTTGCAGGCTGTTTAGCATATTAAAGCTTCATGTTTGCAGATAGAGGAACATAAGTGGAAGTGCGCCGTCCTCAGAACTGCACGCGCGTCTCTTGAATCTGCTGGTAGCTTATGTTGATAAGTTGATGCAAGCCATGAGTTGGTATCGTTTGCGGTATTTTCTTACATGCACTATAAATGAATTACAGAGTGCCACACTATGCTTTTGGCTATTCCCCTGAGTTGGTATTCAAATTTTAAATACTTGTCTTCCTACAAATACATCAACCCTCTTATACTTCTACGTACACAAAAACCAAACTGATAAACAAGTAGCTGACGGTGCTCTAATTCAATCCCTTCAGAAGTAAAAAGAGCATGTGGCAAACACAAAATGAGGTTTCCATATCTCAGTAGATTCTTAAATATGCAATACCATACGCATACCCACCATCTAGCTCCAAAAGATATTGGGAAGTACAACTAAAAGAATGTGACCAACCACAGTTATACAAACTTGAAAACAACTATTTTCCGGTCAAGCAGAACAGATAAAGATAAATAGGGGATATGTGATTACCATCGAAGCATTGCAGCATTAGTGTCTTTGGAGTTTTTGGCATCAAGACAAAGTTCTGGGCCCAGTAACTTGTTCATACGCCTTACAAGCCGATAGTAATAATGCCTCACCTAAAAACAGAATATATATATATATATATAATTACATAGATATATATAGATATGTGTGTATATGTATAAATAAAAAAGTATATGTTCTGATGAGATAAAAAGACAAGTAAAACTTTGACTAAATAAGAACACCACAAACTTGGAGCTAAAGTCAATAACCTGATCCTTGTTTTTACTTTGAACACAACTAGTGATCTTCTCAAAATTCTGTCAACAAATACAAAATAGGTTTTAAGAAATATAATTCTTAAATTGAAGAGCTCAAATGTCAACTGCGTGGAAACAAAAGCTTGCCTTGCCAAATTGACGTAGTGCAGTGAAGAAACTTTCCTCCTCTTGACGTGTCCAAGCTGCCCATTGCCGCGTTTTCTTTTTTGCTGCATTAGACATTAGCATGCCAGTAAGAGGTATGAGTAGTTACTGCCCTTTATACAAAATTCTCACTATGAAGACCTTAATTACACAGATAGATTATATAAATAAAGAAAGAGAAGTTATATGTACCTGGCTGCTGAGGAGAAACATGATCTTGTGCGGGTGGGGTTATATTTACACCAGAAGTTCCATCTTTTTGGAAAATATTATTAGAACGGAGGCATGCTCCGCAATCTAGGGAAACTTGAGGCTCCATTTGCATTTAATAGACATCAAAAGAATGCTAAATCTTCATGTCCTTTTCACACCTAGAGTATAATTTAAAGCTTCCTTCTACCTACAAACTAGAGTGATGTCCGTAAGCAAAAGTCTAGTTTAAACAAGGTGAAAATAGCATAGCATCAAAAAGAAAGACTAAAATGATTAGCCAAGCTCAATTTCAAGGCTATTAAGTCATGCATATAGTCCAATGCTGTTGAGATCATTTATTCACAAATTTTCTTTAATTGATTATTGCTTATGATAGGGCTATTCAATGTCTTAAGGACAATGTACATAAAAGGCCAAATGAAAATCAATGTTTAAAATTATGAGTACAATTCACAAAAATACTAATGCTAAAAGCTATACGAGTGCATGTAGTGAATTCCTATATAGCAGCAAATAAGTTAAACTTACATGCAACAACCCTGATTTTATTCATTAATAACCCTAAACTTACTCCTAACCCTAAATTTATACTCCATTATCTAGCAATTGAAGTCTGGGTCGATTAATATATGGTAAGATTGAAACCTCTAAAATCTTCTTTAACCTCTAAAATTGGAAATTATGCAGTCTAACAAGACTGTGATATTGGAAGTTTAATTGGGGGTAAGAATCAGGACGTACAGAAAACTAGGACAGAGAAATAAATATTAATATATGTATATATACAAGGATATAGAGAAAGAGGAGAGACGTATTGCTGACAATTTGAAGTGGACGGAATTGTTCGACGATGACCTTTGCCACGATAGTTTTCTTCCTCGTCTGATTTTCTGAACCGCCGGTTAGCCGCTAAATTAATAAGATCCAGTCTTCAAGAGAACCGATTCAGATAATTTTAAATTTTAATTGTCTAATAAAAACTTATTTTTGCAAACCATATGCCATTTTTCTTATACTCCACCTGTTTCTAAAAAATATTTTAAATATATTTTGTCAACAAATGATGAGGAATACAGCATATAATTAACTATTAGTGAATTAAATAAGTTATTTTTTTGTGTAATTGAATAGTATAAAATGATGCTTTGTAATTTTTTTTAAAGGATAACTCACGTTAAAAAAATGAAATGTCTTTGACCTTTTATGTTCTATATATATACTAGCTGGATCCCGTGCCTCCGGCACTGTATGGACAATATGATTTATCTCAAACTTTGAACGACCAAAATAATTTATTGAGTGAGCGGAAAATTTAAAGTCATTTGTATTAAATTAAATTATTATTAGATTATTAGATAGATAGATGTATTTTATTAGATAGATGTATGAACGGTGGGATTTATCCCAAACTTTGGACAGCCCAGATGATTTATTAAGTGAGCGGAAAATTCAAAATCATTTGTATTTTATTAGATATATATATATATATATATATATATATATATATATATATATATATATATATATATATAGAGGTCGGATCCTGTTCGGGAGTCCGGACAGGTTTAAAATCCGGACCTTTTTTTTTTGCTTTTTTTTTTGAAACAACTAAAAAATAATAATAATTATGGAATTGAAATTTTTACATAATAGAGTGTTTTAGGCGTGATTTGGATGTCTATAACAAAACATGTCTGACATTGGTTGGTGTAGGTATTAAAACACTCCCAAAACACTGTATTATGGAAAAATTTCAGTTCCATAAATTTATTTATTTTTAGTTGTTCTACAAAAAAAAAAAAAAAATTGGGTCCGAATTTGATCAGGTCCGGGAGTCCGGACCTGATCAATTTTCTATATATATAAAAATAGGCCCACTACAAGTACATTAATCTCACTGAAAGTAAATAATAAATTAATATTCTTTATTGTTCTTAAAAATAAATTTCACTCAAATATTGTAAAAGTAAAATATTATTTATACAACTTTTAAATTTTGAATTATGTAATTTAAAAGTCTTTTGTAATATAAAATCTATTTTGCTTTAAGCAATTTTTTTATGGAACAGAGTATATTACTGTGACAACAATAAGTAAATTTTATAGCAACTTGCTTATTTTAAAAAAAATTCATATATCACTCTTAAATTTTCTTTTTATCAATTTAACCATTAACTAAATAGGAAAATTGAAAACTTTTATTTCATAAAATTCAAGGTCTTACAATCTCCCCTCCTTATAAAATTTCATCCCCGAAATTTACGTACCGGTATTTCAAAGAGTTGAGAATACCTTACTTTAATTTCAGATTCCATCTTCTCTGTCATCATGATTTCTCCATTGCTCGTCTCCTGTATTTCAGATATCATTCTAGTTCTAATCACGGATATCCGCCAGAGATTATATCCCTAAGCTCTGATACCAACTGTGACGCCCCAAAAATAGGTCCAATCCATCCAACCTATTCTAAGTCGCCAAATGCATGGTACAAAAAATAACTACAACTTTATTACTACAATACATATGCTGTGAGTTTTGATACAAATATATACCAACTGTAACTCATGTCCCAACCGTGGACAGCACGTCACAGTAATACCTTACATAAAGGTACAGTCAATAACTGTTTTAGGAAATAAAATCTTTGGAAAATGCTCAAGAAAACCTTCGTACATGGAAGGCCATGAATTTAAGTTATGACAGATATCATATGTCCAGAGAATTATCCTTGGTTGATCTAATAGACCCCAAAGAAAAATGAAAAGATTACTATCATGTTCTTTCCAATGGTAAGTCTTCTCTTGACATATAACTATCTCTACCGTCTGCAATTGAACATTATGTTTCAACCAAACTCCAAGATCATATATGTAGTGCTCGTAGATATACTCAGCAAGTGGATGTGCACAACCCTTTCTTATGATAACACGAAATTGTATGTCTTTAAACATCTTGTATGATAGTGGCAAAACACCCTTCCAAAGTTGGGTTCACCTCACCCTATTGTTGTTCACCAAAATCAATTATTAAGTAACGTATAATATACGACACACACATCTTAGGTCCTCAATATAATTATATATTGTATGTTATTCCGTTTTAAAATGTGTTGAGAAACTTTGACAGTCTCGGACCACCACACTATTCCCCTGTTATCCCCGCTCGACCCAGCTACACTCTTATCACCTGAAAGAAATTGTGAAGCAAAAGAGGTGAGCACAACTAACCCAGTAAAGAATATCATAACTAAAGATAATTAAATTATCAATAGCCTTCATCAGTAATAAATCAAAGATTTTGAACATATGGTAGATGATAAAACTTTTCAACCATAGTTGCAGCGGAACAAGCAATCCATTAGAAGAGTCAAATAGACTATAAAGTCTATCATCCTTTCCACGTTAAAAGTCCACCAACAATATTTTAACGCTGTAACATCAATCAATAGTTCATTTTCACAACCACATGAATAACTCATAATCATAATTGTGATTCTAAATTCCTTTTCGCACCTAGGACGAAGATAATTTTCATCACATGTCTTTACCTGAAATATCAAAGATCATGGTTATACCAAATTACAGTTCATGTTTATAATCATACTAATAATTTCATCTTTGCACTACGGGCCAAAGATATTCATCAACAGTTCATCTTTGCACTACAGGTCAAAGATATTCAATAATAAGTCATCTTTGTACCACGGGACAAAGATATTCAACAACAGTTCATCTTTACACTACAGGCCAAAGATATTTAGCAACAGGTCATCTTTACACTACGGGCCAAAGATATTCAACAACATGTCATGTTTGCACCACGGGCCAAAGATATTTAACAACTGGTCATCTTTGCACTACGGGCCAAAGATATTCAACAATAATTTATCTTTGTACTATAGGCCAAAGATATTAATATCTAAAGAAATACATAATCATGTCAGAATTTATATAAACCATAATTATAACCATGTTGATCAATTCACCTTTGTACTTAAGCTAAAAATATTCAATTGTAAATTCAATGGTTATGATCATACCAGTCAACGATTCAACTCTGACTACTGACCAAAGAGAATTCATAGTCAAGATCATACCAATAATCTACCCATCTTTACACTCAAGTCAAAAAGAAATTTCATCACCGGAATTATAAAAATGTTATATATGATAATAAAAACAATATGATCAACAACTGCATTTAATTTCAAAAGTAAGATTCATAAATCAAGGATTTCATAACACCTTAATCTAAATGTTATAAATCACTTAATAATCTCATATTCTAATATTATTGATATTACCACAATATCTTAATCATTTCTTAAACTTATAAATAATTTATTTTAATTGTTTACACTTTACTAATTAATACATTTAATCATCCTAAAATGTCAAACTCATAAGATTTCATCACCAATAATCAAAACCCTCATCAAAAGTCTGCATATACCTTATATAGGATTCCCAAGCCAAAAAATCTTATTTTCCAATTTTGTTACTTCACATAACATATTTAATTCATTTACTCATTACTAGTCTATTTTTATGAAAAATAATAAATTAGTACTAACAAATTTTATTTTTTGGGATTTAGCAGGACATAGTCCCATATTGAACATATATTTTTCTCAGAATTTTTAAAATTCATTTACTATTTTTCATATGGCCAAAACTGTCGAATATTTAGACATTTATCATAAATTGTACTTTTATCCAAAAATTCTGAAATATACAGGATATACTGATATTGTATAGATGCACTCCCAATAAAAATTTCACCAATTTTGGAGTTAATCACAAGGAGTTATAAGGGTTTACTTTTAAAATAGGCTTTTCTCATAAAATCCATAACTCATAATCTAAACATCCAAAAATCGCCATTTTTGGACACAATCAAGGAAACTCATCAAATTATCATTTTACATTTTTCCAGAATTTTTGAAGGTTCAGAAAAATTTTAAAACTGAAAAACATAATAACCCTTAAAATCTCTTACCTCGAAAGAGCAGTACTTCTGACTAGAATATAGGATGAAAAGCTGAAGCAAACTTGCACTGAATAGAAACTCTCCAAGTATCTAAATACTCACAAAATACGCTTGATAATATAGAGAGAGAAAGAGAGAAAACTTATGTTTCTGGTGTGATTTTCAATTCTAACTTAGCCCTCTATTTATAGGAAAATGTTAGCACGCCGAAACAGACTTGACCTGCTACCTGATGAATTTACCTGCTACTATTGTCACCCACTACATTTGAAATAAAATTCAGTATATTTCTTCACCAACCACAAGTGGGGCCCACTCAATTCTAGAATTTTCCATCAAAACCTAATTTTCGAATCAGTCACCTCTTAAAATTCATAACAAATCATACGTTCATTTTTAACGGTTCACAATTTATGAACATATACCCAACTTATATATGTATAACATATCCAAAAATCACAACGATCCAACGATCGGATTAAAAATTATAACTCACGCAATATATCGTAAAAATACTGATTTGATTTTTACTACCTCCATTCCGACAAAGATACTGATAAAACACCTCAACATTAAATCCTTCCATTATAACCACTTAAAATAAATAATCCATCATTTATATCCACATCAAATAAATATTTTCTTATAATATAAATTAATAATTAATTATTCACAAATAATATTACAGAATCACAATTATGACAACCAGGCCGTTCCCAAGAAAGAGGGGGCATTCCGATAAGGATTTCTCCTTACAGGGGCGCAATTATATGACCAAACCTCTCCTTAACAGAACTTTTTAGACATTGTCAATAATGCTATCTAATAATATTATTCAAATAATATGAATTATTGATCTGATAATGAAAAATACTATGCCGTGACAATTATTGAAACAACAATAATATAAAATATCAATGCAGCAATTATTGAATCAATAAAATAGAATATTGAAAAGTAATTACTATAACAATTATTGAGTAGTGCCTTCTTACGTAAGAATCAATAATTCAAAAATATTGTGTAATACCGTGTGCTACTGTGCAGCCACGCGTATTACTGTATTTTAATCACCAGGTATTCCAACAGTGTTAACGGTAACAACTACGTCATTATTTATAAAAACTTAAACTTGTCGTTTTCTTCATCTGACAGTTATTCTGTTATGGGGCCCACAAACGGCTGCGCCGTCGTACGAATATTCTCCGACAACAAGAATATTCCCTGACCGAACAAATATTTCCCGACAACAATAAGTAAATTTTATAGCAACTTACTTATTTTGAAAAAAAATCATGTATCACCCTTAACTTTACTTTTTATCAATTTAACCATTAACTAAATAGGAAAATTGAATACTTTTATTTCGTAAAATTTGAGGTCTTACAATCTCCCCTCCTTATAAAATTTCGTCCTCGAAATTTACGTACCTGGTATTTCAAAGAGTTGAGAATACCTTACTTTCATTTCAGATTCCATCTTCTCTGTCATCATGATTTCTCCATTGCTCATCTCCTGTATTTCAGATATCATTCTAGAATACAGCTTCAAAACAAAGGTTAATCTCCTGTATTTCTCCATTGGTTCTATGTTTTACACCGGACCTGGTTCCATTGTTTATTATTTCACGTATTTATTATTCTGTTGGAATATCATGTCTGTGTGTTTAACACCGGACCTGGTTTTCATTATTTATTATTTCGCATTTATTATTCTATTGCAACATCTTGTCGGTGTGAATTTCACCTGACCTGGTTCCATTATTATTATTATGTTGGAATAACCTGTCTATGCGAAGTACCGCATTCATGGTGATATCTTTTATTATTTCATTCGGTATTATACTCAGTTAATTAAAATTTTAACTTCTATACTACATGAAATTAGTGGAATATCCTTGATATTTGTGCTTCATCCAGTATCTTTTCATGGAAATATTCTTCTGAGCATTCTTGAATTTTACTCTACAAAGTAGTATAATTTTGACAACTTGGACGTTATTGGTTCTTGGATAAATTAATTCTTGAACTTGTTTTATTGAATTATTATGTCATTGTCATCATCCTCATGTTATATTATGTTGAAAGTCATCTTTGGCTTACGTGCATAGATGGACTTAGTATGATTATGACCAGGGATCATTCGGTATAATCATGACCTGCTATAAATAATGTGATAAAAGTCCTCAATGGCCTGTAATGCATTGATGAATAGTTTTTGGTATGATTATGACTAGGGTTTATTCGGTATAGTCATGACCATTAATGATTTAATGAAAATCCTTGACCGTGGTACAGGGATGATTAGATGTGGTGGTTTATTTATTAAGCTGAGTCTCAGCGATAAAAATTGATGAAAACTTTTTAAAACCTAAAAGATAGTAGACTTTATTCTCTACTTGACTCTTTTAATGGATTCCATATTCCGCTGCAGTTAAACTTGATGTCTATTGTGTATTATCAGTTTAACATTATTGAAGACTAATGATAATTTATTCTGTATTATCTTAGTCATAATATTTCTTACTGGGCTAATTGAGCTCACCCTTTCCTTCACTGTTCTCTTTAGGAAATGAGAATATAGCTGGGACGAGTCGGGGAACGGAGTGACAGTCCAGATGATAGCATTAGTAGTCCTCACTATTCTGTTAAATAGTGTGACAATAAATGTAATGAGGACTGAATTTGAGTTAATCAGCCTATTATACGAATTCAAGCAACCAAACCATTAAAATCAATCACTGTCATCTCAAGTAATAAAGCTATTCGTTTATTGAAAAATGGATGTCAAACTTTCTTAGCTCATGTCACGGATCTAAACAAAAATACGTCAGTTTTGAATGATATTTCTATTATTAATGAATTTCCTGACGTATTTCCTGAAGAACTTCCTGGCCTACCCCTAGAGCATAAAATTGAATTTTGTGTCGACCTTGAACCTGGTACAAAACCTATTCCTAAAGCCCCATATCGAATGGCTCCTATTCAACTTCAGGAGTTAAAGACCCAACTGCTGGAATTGTTAGAAATTGGCTTTATTCGTCCTAATACTTCTCCTTGGGGTACTCATATTCTATTCGTGAAGAAGAAAGATGGGAGTATGCGACTTTGTATTGATTATCGGGAGTTGAATCATGTCACCATCAAAAATAGGTACTCATTGCCACGTATTGATGACCTGTTTGACCAGTTGTAAGGTGTCAAATTCTTTTCAAAGATTGATCTTCATTTCGGATATCTCCAATTGAAGATTAGAACGGATGACATTCCAAAGACGGCTTTCAGAACTCGGTATGGGCATTATGAACTCCTAGTCATGTCTTTTGGATTGACTAATGTTCCTGTTGCCTTCATGGATATGACGAACCGAGTATTCAAAGAATATTTAGATCACTCTGTGGTCGTCTTTATTGATGACATCATTTTTTATTCCAAAAGCCGTGAAGATCATGAGCAACACTCGAGGCTGATACTCCAAAAGCTTCGTGAATATAAGCTTTATGCCAAGTTGAAGAAATGAGAGTTTTGGCTTGAGGAAGTAGCATTCCTTGGGCATGTGGTATCAAGTCATGGAATATCTGTTGACCCGACAAAGATTGAAGCCATTCAAAGATGGGAGCAACCTAAATCAGTGACCGAAGTACGTAGCTTTCTCGGCTTAGCTAGTTATTATTGGAGATTCGTAGAAGGGTTTTTTCAAATCGCTACTCCCTTAACTCAGCTGACTCGAAAAGATATAAAATTCGGTTGGAACGAGGAATGTGAGAAGAGTTTTCAAGAACTCAAAAGAAGACTCATTTCAGCACCTGTTCTGACAATACCATCTGGCTAGGAGGGATTTGTCATCTACAGTGATGCTTCAGGCAAGGGGTTAGGATGTGTTCTCATGCAACATGAGAAAGTCATAGTTTATGCCTCTCGATAACTCAAAGAATATGAGAGAAATTATCCTACTCATGATCTAGAGTTGGCAGTTGTTGTCTTCGCACTTACAATTTGTAGGCATTACTTGTATGGGGAGAAAGTGGAGATCTTTACGAATCATAAAAGTGTCAAATATTTCTTCACTTAAAAGGAACTCAACATGCGACATCGACGTTGGCTTGAAGATTATGATCATACCATCCAATATCATCCTAAAAAAGCAAACGTGGTAGCTGACGTATTGAGTAGAATATCATATGCGGGTACAAGTGCGATATTGTCAACGCAAAGGCCCATCTTGTATGACTTGCAAAGGATGGAGATAAAATTAAAGACTCCAGGGACCCATGTGATGATGGAGAATATACGAGTAGAACCGACTTTAATCAATAAAGTTAAAGCTACTCAAGCTACAGACCTGGAGCTGATGCATATGAGGAAGAAAGTACAAGAAGGTGATATGCCGGAAGCAAGAATCGATGAAGAAGGAATACTTCGAGTCAACTCCAGACTTTGTGTTCCTAACGACCCTGATTTAAAGTATAAAATCATGATAGAAGCGCACAACACACCGTTTGCAATCCATCCTGGGAGTACCAAAATGTATCATGATCTTCGTCATACATTTTGGTAGAGCAATATGAAGAGAGAGATAGCGTTGTTTTTCTCAAGGTGTCTAACTTGTCAACGAGTCAAAGTGGAGCATCAAGTACCAAAAGGTCCATTGCAACCACTTGAAATTCCAGAATGGAAGTGGGAGCACATTACTATGGATTTCGTTACTGGTCTTCCCAAGGTTTCTCAAGGCATAGATGCAATTTGGGTCATTGTTGATAGATTGACCAAGTCTGCTTATTTCTTACCAATACGAGAAACTTATACACTTGAACGTCTTGCTCGTATGTACATAAACGAGATTATAAGACTGCATGGTATGCCAGTATCCATAGTTTCTGATCGAGACCCAAGATTCACTTCACGATTTTGGGTTAGTTTGCAAAAAGCTATGGGCACAGATTTAAGATTTAGTTCGACTTATCATCCTCAGACGGACGGATAATCAGAGAGGACTATTTAAACTCTTGAAGATTTATTAAGACTCTGTGTCCTTGACTTCAAGGGAAGTTAGGACAAGTTCTTACCATTGGTGGAGTTTTCCTATAACAACAGTTATCAAGCAAGTATTGGCATGGCTCCATTCGAAGCGTTGTATGGAAGAAAGTGTCATTCTCCAGTATGCTGGAATGAAGTGGGTAAAACAATGTTGTTGGGACCGGAGTTGGTACGTATGACTACGAAAAAGATTCAAACGATCCGACAACGTATAAAAACCTCACAAGACCAACAAAAGAGTTATGCTAATCTTCATCGAAAGGACGTAGAATTCGATATTAGAGATCATGTGTTGTTACGAGTTGCTCCATGGAATAGTGTGGTGGTCCGAGACTGTCAAAGTTTCTCAACACATTATAAAACAGCATGACATGTAAAACCCCAACTTTTATGAATAAAAATGAATTTTCTATAAATATTATTTTTGAATATTATGAAATAAATTTGATATAATGTTATAGTTGTGGGTAATATTTATAAATTTTGCAAAGTACGCAAGTTGTTATATAATATTCGATTGGTCAGGGAATATTCGTACGACGTCACAATCATTGGTGGACCCCACAACAGAATTATTGTCGGATTGAGAAAACGACAAAAATATATTTATAAAAATAACGGCGGAAGTTTTACCGTTGATACTGTTGAACTACTCATCAGTAAAAGTACAGTAATACGCGTGGTTGCATAGTAGCACATAGTATTGATTATTAATGCTTATGTGAGAAGTCACTCAGTTTGATTCAATTATTTTTGATATTTTATATGTTATTAAATCAATAATTGAGATGAAGAAGTTGTTAATATTATTATTTGCATTATTAACGATGTCTAAAAATTCTGCCAAGGAGAGGTTTGGTCACCTAATTGTGCACCAATAGGGAGAAATCCTTATTGAAAAGTCCCCTCTTTCATGAGAACAACCTGGTCGATTAATAGTGTGAATAATAATAATGATGATGCCGTTTTGTTTTATACGTATTATTAACGTAATAAAACAGAAAAACTTTTAATATAAAACAGAATACTTTTATAAAGTTATTCGTTTTATTAGGCTAATAGTAAAATCTTTTTATATAAAATAGAATACTTTTATAAAGTTATATGTTTTATTAGACAATAATTAGAATATTTTATATTTTATTATGCATAGTACTTGCATTGTATTTGCATAGTAAAATCTTTTTAAAAGGTTTTCATTTTATTAGATTATAAATAGAATATATTAGATTTTATTTAAAAGATTTTGCATTAAATATGGACCGTCCGATTAAAGTAAATCAATCTTAACCATTCATGGATTGGTTACTATTCATTTCATTCTTCTATAATTAGAAGCTCATTCCTTCATTATTTCTTACGAATTCACTGAAACTCTAGAGAGAGAAACTATAGAGAGAAAGAAGAAAAGTATTCTACTACTTCACTACTCCGATATCAAGTTTCTTTTACGGTAAGGGATATTATTTCTTTTGTATTTACGAAGAGAACTTTTATTATTTCATCTTTATTATTCTGTTGGAATAACCTGTATACGCGGGCTACCATATACTTGGTGAAATTCTTCTGTATTTCATTCTTTATTATTTTGTTGGAATATCATGTCTGTGCTTTATGTCGGACCTAGTTTCGTCTTTATTATTCTGTTGGAACATCTTGTTGGTGTGAATTTCACCTGACCTGGATCCGTCATTTAGTATTCTGTTGGAATAACCTGTCTATGCGAAGTACCGTATGCATGGTGATTTCTGTTGTATTCCATTCTTTATTATTCTGTTGGAATATCCTGTCGGTGTGTATTACGTCTGACCTGGTTCCGTTATTTATTATTCTGATGGAATAATTTGTCTATGCGAAGTACCGCATGCATAGTGATTTCTTTTGTTATTCTATTCTTTATTATACTCAGTTGGTTAAAGTTTTAACTTTTACACTCCATGAAATTAGTGGAATATTCTTGATATTTGCGCTTCATCCAGTATCTGTTCATGAAAATATTCTTCTGAGCATTCTTGAATTTTACTTTACAAAGAAGTATCATGTTGACAATTTGGACGTTATTAGTTCCTAAATAAATTAATTTTTGAACTTGTTTTATTGAATTCTTATATCATTGTCATCGTCCTCATGTTTATATTATTTTTGAAAGTCATCTGTGGCCTGTAATGCATAGATGGACATGATATGATTATGACCAGGGATTATTCGGTGTAATCATGACCGTAATGTTACAAATGATGTGGTAAAAGTCCACATTGGCCCGAAGTGTATTGATGGACAGTTGTTGGCATGATCATGACCATTGATGAATACACAAATATCCTTGGCCCGTAGTGCGTGGATAATTTGTGGTCGTGACCCTAATGAATATCCTTGGCCGTAGTGCAGGGATGATGTGGATTATTTATTAAGCTGAGTTCAGCGATAAAAGTGATGAAAAACCTTTTTAAAACATAAAAGATAGTAGATTTTATTATTTACTTGACTCTTTTAATGGATTGCATGTTCCGCTGCAGTTAAACTTGATGTCTATTGTATTTTATCAGTTTAACACGGTTGAGGACTAATGATAATTTATTCTGCATTATCTTAGTCATAATATTTTTTACTAGGCTAGTTGAGGTCACCCTTTCTTTCACTGTTCTCTTCAGGAAATGAGAACGTAACCGGGACTAGTCGGGGAACAGAGTGATGGTCTGAGATGGTGTCTTAGTAGTCCTCATTATTCTGTTAAATAGTGTGATAATAAATGTAATGAGGACTAAATTGAGTGTGGATATTGTCTAGATGACAATATTTATATTAAAACTCACAGCATGTATTTTGTCGTATTTTACAGGACTGTTGTATAATCAAGTTGTATTTGAATTTAGTACCATGTATTTGGCGACTCAAGATGGGTGATGTATACCTATTTTGGGGGGGGTCACAGTTGGTATCAAAGCTTAGGGATATGATCCCTGGCTGAGATGTGAGATAAGAACTAGGAGGGGAGAGACGGGGAATTCCTTCGCTAGTATGACCTACCAAATTTATATGGTATTTAATTGGTCGGTCAGAGTATAAGGATAATATGTGATATGTTAATTAACCCTTGTTTTGTGGCAGTATTTGAAAATGGCATTCGAGAATGTTGAGAACATCAATGGAGCACAGGAGACCGTTGAGTCTCCACATATCAATAATCAGGACAATGTGCATCAGGAAGGCGACAATCCTAATACAAACAACAACACTGACCAAATGATGAACGATGGAATGTTCCAAGGCTTCATGAAATTCATGCAACATCAGGCGAGAGCGGCTCCTGTCCAAAATGCAGGTGGAAACACTGGAAACTCTCGGACGGTCACCACCAAACAGTTCAAGGAGCTGGGACCACCAGAGTTTTTTAGAGAGCCAAAACCACTTAAGGCAGAGACGTGGATAAAGTAAATCCACAAGATATTTGATGTCTTGGGTTGCTTTGAGGAGCAAAAGGTTCCCATTGCCACTTTCATGTTGCGAGTAGAGGCAGATTACTGGTGGGAATCTATAAAGCGTACTCAACCTGCCGCACTGAAGATATCTTGGGAGAAGTTCCAAGAACTGTTCAACGACAAGTACTTTTTCGAAAGTATTCGTGACATAAAAGAGGTAGAGTTCATTAAATTGGAACAAAACAACATGACCGTGTCACAGTACGAAGCCAAGTTTCTCGAGCTGTCCTGGTTTGCGTCCCATTTGGTTGATAATGAGGAGAGAATGATGTGAATGTTTCTAAGAGATTTAAAACCAGAGATACGTCAATATCTTATCTCTCATAAACTGTGTTTGTATTCAGATGTTGTTAATAGGGCTCAGTTATTGGAGCGCGATAAGGAGTCAACCCAATCGAAAGAGAGCAGCCGGACAAAATGATAATACCAGTGATAGCAGTCATCGAAGCGATGACAATAAGCAGTGAAGGGAATCAACATGCCAGAAATGGTAACCACTTCGGTGGTAATCATGGCCAAAACAATAAGAATATACATTTCAAGAAAAGAAAATTCAACAATGATGGAAAGATGTCAGCATCAGCACCTGTTGTTAAGGAAGGAGAATGACCACCTTTATATGCTTCAAATGTGGATGGGAGGGACACATCAGTCCAAACTGTGCGTTGCCTTCCAAAGCATGTTACAATTGTGGAAGAGAAGGACACCTGGCCCGATTTTATTGTGCACTGAAGATAAGTCCAGCTGGGATGAAGGCAGCAAAGGCCGTCTCAAACAAGACAAAACTGGTTGTTCAAGGGAGAACGTTTATAGTGACCTCCCAGAAAGCAAGGAACCCGAACGAGGTCATCACGGGTAAGCTTATCATAAATTCTAGTGAAGTATATACCTTATTTGATACCGGTTCTACCCATTCTTTTATTTCTCCTACTTGCGCTCAACGTTTAAATTTGACTCCGGAGAAATTAGACTTTGACTTATCTGTTGAAACTCCGTTGGGAGAAACATCCACTATTTATAAGTCTTGTTTGGTTTAAATCGATACCCTCATATTACCTGTCGACCTTATTTCATTGAAAATACTTGCATTTGACGTAATTCTAGGGATTAATTGGTTAACGACTCATCATGCAAAAATTGATTGTTTACGTAAGGTTGTTAACTTTCATATTCCTAATCAACCTATTATGCGAATTCAAGCAACCAAACCATTAAAATCAATCACTGTCATCTCAAACTATAAAGCTATTCGTTTATTGAAAAACGGATGTCAAGCTTTTGTAGCTCATGTCACGGATCTAAATAAAAATACGTCAGTTTTGAATGATATTTCTATTGTTAATGAATTTCCTGACGTATTCCCTGAAGAACTTCCTGGCCTACCCCCAGAGCATGAAATTGAATTTTGTATCGACCTTGAACCTGGACAAAACCTATTTCCAAAGCCCCATATCGAATGGCTCCTATTGAACTTCAGGAGTTAAAGACCCAACTGCAGGAATTGTTAGACATTGGTTTTATTCGTCCTAGTACTTCTCCTTGGGGTGCTCTTGTTCTATTCGTGAAGAAGAAAGATGGGAGTATGCGACTTTGTATTGATTATCGGAAGTTAAATCATGTCACCATCAAAAATAGATACCCATTGCCACGTATTAAAAATTCTGAGAAAAATATATGTTCAATATGGCACTATGTCCTACTAAATCCCAGAAAAGAAAATTTATTTGTACTGATTTGGTATTTTCCATGAAAATGGACTAGTTATGAGTAAATGAATTAAATATGTTATGTGAAGTAACAAAATTGGAAAATAGGATTTTATGGCTTGGTAAGGGATTTAAGGGTTATTATACTTTTCAGTTTTGAAATTTTTCTGAACCTTCATAAATTCTAGAAAAATTTGAAATGATAATTTGATGAGTTTCCTTGATTGTGTCCAAAAATGGCAATTTTGGATGTATAGATTATGAGTTATGAATTTTATGAGAAAAGACTATTTTAAAAGTAAACCCTTATAACTCCTTGTGGTTAACTCCAAAATTGGTAAAAATTTTATTGGGAGTACATCTATATAATATCAGTATATCCTGTAAATTTCGGAATTTTTGGATAAAAGTACAATTTATGATAAATGTCTAAATATTCGGCAGTTTTGGCCATATGAAAAATAGTAAATGAATTTTAAAAATTCTGAGAAAAATATATGTTCAATATGGGACTATGTCCTGTTAAATCCCAGAAAAGAAAATTTGTTTGTATTGATTTGGTATTTTCCATAAAAATGGACTAGTTATGAGTAAATAAATTAAATATGTTATGTGAAGTAACAAAATTAAAAAATAGGATTTTATGGCTTGGGAATCCTATATAAGGTATATGCAGACTTTTGATGAGGGTTTTGGTTATTGGTGATGAAATTCTATGAGTTTGGTATTTTAGGATGATTAAATACATTAATTAATAAAGTGTAAACAATTGAAATAAATTATTTATAAGTTTAAGAAATGATTAAGATATTGTGGTAATATTAATAATATTAGATTATGAGATTATTAAGTGATTTATAACATTTGGATTAAAGTGTTATGAAATCCTTGATTTATGAATCTTACTTTTGAAATTAAATGCAGTTGTTGATCATATTATTTTTATTATCATATATAACATTTTTATAATTCCAGTGATGAAATTTTGACTTGAGTGTAAAGATGGGTAGATTATTGGTATGATCTTGACTATTGGTTCTCTTTGGCCAGTAGTATAAAGTTGAATCATTGACTGGTATGATCATAACCATTGAATTTATAATTGAATATTTTTAGCTTAAGTGCAAAGGTGAATTGATCAACATGGTTATAAATATGGTTTATATAAATTCTGAAATGATTATATATTTCTTTGAGATATTAATATCTTTGGCATATAGTACAAAGATGAATTGTTGTTGAATATCTTTGGCCCATAGTACAAAGATGACCAGTTGTTGAATATCTTTGGCCCGTAGTGCAAAGATAAAGATGACCTGTTGCTGAATATATTTGGCCTGTAGTGCAAAGATGAACTGTTGTTGAATATCTTTGTCCCGTAGTGAATAGATGACCTGTTATTGAATATCTTTGGCCTGTAGTGCAAAGATGAACTGTTGATGAATATCTTTGGCCCGTAATGCAAAGATGAATTTATTAGTATGATTATAAACAGGAACTGTGATTTAGTATAACCATGATCTTTGATATTTCCACTACAAGAAAATCAAGAAAAGGCGACGCCTTATAGCGACGGTCGGGGCGGAAATGTCGCTATAGTGTGACAATAGCTACGGTCATGGTTTGACCGTCGGTATAGGTCTTTTATTCCGAGGGTTATACTCTGTCCGTCGGTACAGATCAAATTTTTGGGGTTAGTTTGGCGCGTACAAATACCTCCCACTGATTTCCCCAAATTATGTCGCCCCAAATCATACACTAGAACCCTTTTGAGTTGAACCCATATTCTTTTCTATCCTCTCATCTGCTCCTCTGATTACAAAGGTTGCATGTATGAACCCATTCTTCCTTTCCTCTTCTCTGCGTTCTCAGTTAAATCAGCCATCTCCTCACCCGTTCTCACAAGATCGATCCTCTGGCCGCCTTCTCACACGATCTGCTCGCCTTCTCACAGATCTGGTCACCTTCTCGATCCTCTGGTTTCAATAGTACCCCTCCGTTAGTGACTCGTACGGCTGTAGGTGATTCCCTATTTCCCCTATTTTTCTGGCTCACTGCGTGACTGTATTTTTCTGGCTCTGTTAAATCCAATGTATTTTTAGCGACTATTTCTTGAATAATACAAGTACATGATACATGGATGATGGGTAATTGAGTGATGGGTCTACTAGAAACAAAATTCAGACATATTTTTTGTAGCAATATAATTATTTTCCTTTTTTTAATTTATATTGAAATTTGGAATTATATTTATGTTTTAATTTAAGGATTTTTTTTTAGAGGGTTGAAATAGTGATATGGGGATTTTGTGCTTTGTGGTGTGTGAATTCAGGTTGTGCAGAAGACATTTATAGGAGAAGGGGAAGGGAAGAAAGCGCCTAATTAGGTGGTAAGGGAAATTCCTTCTTTCTTTACTCGGAACAATTTTGTGGTGCTGAATAAAGGAGAGACCATAACGTGAGCCACTAACACCACACCTGCAATTTTATAAGGGGAAAACACAGGTTTTTAGAGTTTCTGGTTATCTTTGATGTCATGTCATTTGTTAAAGAAATGTTTGACTCTTTAATACTCTTACCTGCACTTTGCTAATTGCTCTGTCATAACAGTGTTGTGTAATGCTTGTCCACTTTGCTAATTGCTCTGACCTACACATAATGTTTTTCCATGTATATAACTCTTAAATGGAATCTAGGTCTTTAGTTGTTGAAATATTTCTCAAGTAAAGAAAACAATTCCATTCAACCCCGTATGACCAATATTTCTATTTGCTATTTCTGTTTTGCTCTCTTATTAAATGACCAGTAGATATTTCTGCAGAAATAACAACCCCGTGTGATTTAATTCCATTTATGTTTACTGATTATTGGTATGGGTTAATTGTATTTTAATTATATTTACTGTGTGATTAGCTTTGAAATGATTCAAATGGCTATGTGATTGAAAATTGATTTCCTGAATTATTGGTTCAAGTGGTGTAGCTTTTGTCAAAGTTGACCCCAGTATATTGTGTCAAAATTCTCTGGAATCAGTTTAATATTCCACATCCCATGGTGTATATTTTTCTATGTACCCAAGTTATTTTTAGTGAAGTGATATTCATATTTGTGTGAAGTCTTTATAATTCAGCAACTTGATTAGTTTGTGGTATGTATCAGAATTATATGGTCATTTTTATTGTTGCCATTACTGATATACTTCAGCTGCAAAGCTTAGGATCAACAATATCCTTACTGTCATCAAAGCTTAGGATCAACAATATCCTTACTGTCATCAAAGTTCATTAATATTAATGTTGTAGCTGCTTTTATTATAGTCAAATAGTTGCTTTTATTATAGTCAAATAGTCACATGTATCTGCAATCATTCTTAGTGCAGTTTACAGTTGAGGTGGAACTGACTAGAATTATTAATCGTGACTTGCATTCGAAGAAGGTAACAAAAGGTTGTCTCAGTACAACAAGGTGGTGTAGAAAGCTAGCTGTTAGAAGCATGAACTTGTATGTGGAACTAGTCAATAACCCCAAAAGGGCTAGGCAAGACTCCACAGTTACTGAATCTGGAAAGGTATGTTTTCTTGGTCCGTATACTGCTAACCACTAAAATTGTCTTAAATCAGCATAAATATTTACTCTCTTTGTGGTAGCTTAATGTAGCATTTCTTGGTCGGGGGTCTGCTGATACCGTGGAGAATATACCACTTAAGAAAAGGAGACTTTGGTACCAACCTCTCTCGTCACCACCTTGGACCTCTTCTTTGGATCGTAAAGAGTCTCTCTCATCTCAATCTCAGAACCCTTCTCCACACCCTGGAGAAAATTCATCTACTTAATCAAGCATGCAGAAGATGGAACTCTTGAGCTTAACAAAGCTGCTGAAACCTTAGAGGTAATCTCTTTGCTAAATATATAAGATGTTACATATGTTTTTTGCACATTTTCGACTAAGGCTTTTAATGTTCAAGAACTCAACCTCAATTATGATCATCATGAATTTTATATGGAGAGACATTCAATGCCCCGGACACTTGCTAGTTCTATTGCTCCTACTGACTGGAATGAAGCTCTTGATATAATTGTGTATTGTTCTCCTAAGCAGGTTTGCTTTGACCATCTCTGCTATCCATTGAATGGAATGAAGCTCTTGATATAATTGTGGTCAGTTCCCTTTCTCTCTCTAGAGCAGATTAGATTAAGATCAGATATTCAACAATGGCAAAAGAACCAGCTCGAGCTCTTGTTCTTGGTGTTGCAGGTAAAATACCTACATACGCACATAAATGTTTCTGGTGGCACTTTGTTTGGGTGTTCAAATGCATTAGTTGTCTTTTTATGCTTATTATGCTTGCAAATGATAGGGATGAAAGTATAATGACATCTGGTTTTGTTTTTCTTGCAGATTATGTTGACAAGTATGATATTGGAACAGGTTTTGGACACTTTGGTGTTGCAGTTGAGAACATAAGTTAGCTTTACTTGGAATCTTAACTTGTAATTGCATCTCAACTACATATCATATTTATTCAATTTTGTGTCCTTGGATGTCTGTAGTCCCAAGGATAAGCAGGTCCTCCATCATAAAGATATCGCGCAAAAGCATGTTTCAGATTCTCTATATGATCTGCTTCTACCATAGCTCGAGCAACATGCAGCCTCCCTGGAGCGACACCATTACCTGCAATCTTTGCAACATGCTCCAATGTATTAGAGTAGTGGCAGTGGAAGCTTCCAAAACTTGCCCTTGTATTCAGTTGGTAATTCAGAGAGCCTATGTTATGGAAGCAATGTATCAAAGTTGCAGATGGAGCAGCCTTCCCCTTATGGTATCAATAACAAACAGTACAGGTATATAGAAGATTAGTGTGCTCGCCTGTATGATATTCTTAGCTGGTGGGTTGATATACTGTTCATCAAAAGTTTTATTTATCATCTGAAGTTGAACAAGGGATGTGTTTTGTGGGTTGTAAAAATTAACCCGATTGTAACTATTCCCTTCCCTGTTTCTGGTGTTAAATAACATGTCAGACGTTGATGGTGTTAATTTTTTTTTTGCAAATTCATGTTGTAATGTGAATGATTTTAAATGTTGTATATAATAATTTTTATATTTTATTTTATTTTGTATTTGTGTTTGTTGAATAAATGTGCATTATTAATTTTTTTTTAAATATGAAAAGGCTATAGCGACGGTCATCGACCGTAGCTATAGTGTTTTATAAAACACATCCCTATAGCGACGGTCATCGAGCGTCGCTATAGACATCTATAGCTACGGTCATGACCGTAGCAATAACTCTTAGCGACCGTTAGTAAAGAGTAAATACACGATTTTGCCATGACCTATAGCTAGGGTCGGTGACCGTCGCTATAGGCCAAAAGACCGTTGCTATAGGCTTTACCGACGGGTTCTATGGCGACGGTCGGCGACTGTCGCTAAAACTTTTAGCGACAGTCTTTTGGTCTATAGCGACGGTCGCCGACCGTCGCTATAGGCTGATTTTCTAGTAGTGTTCAGGTAAAGACAGGTGATGAAAATTATTTTCGTCTTGGGTGCGAAGAGGAATTTAGAATCACAATTATGATTATGAGTTATTCATGTGATTGTGGAAAGGAACTATTGATTGATGTTACAGGGATAAAATATTGTTAGTGGACTTTTAACGTGGAAAGGATAATAGACTTTATAGTCTATTTGACTCTTCTAATGGATTGCTCGTTCCGCTGCAACTATGGTTGAAAAGTTTTATCATCTACCATATGTTCTATGTGAAACCCCAGATTTTATGAATAAAGAATTAATTTTCTCGAAATAATTTTTTAATTTTATGGTGTAAATTTGAGATAATATTATAGTTGTGGGTAATATTTATAAATTTTGCAAAGTATGCAAGTTGTTATATTATATTCGATTGGTCAGAGAATATTCTTTGTGTCGGAAAAATATTCGTACGACGGTACAATTATTGGTGGACCCCACAACAGAATTATTGTCGGATTGAGAAAACGACAAAAATATTTTATTGAAAATAACGGCGGAAGTTTTACCGTTGATACTGTTGAACTACTGGGTAGTAAAAGTACAGTAATACGCGTTGTTGCATAGTAGCACACGGTATTGATTATTGATATTTATGTGAGAAATCGCTCAGTTTGATTCAATTATTGTCGATTAATAATATGAATTATTATAGCGATAATGACGTTTTGTTTTATTCGTATTATTAACGTAATAAAACATAAACATCTTTTTATATAAAACAGAATACTTTATTAAAGTTATTTTATAAATAGAATATATTATATTTTATTATGCATAGTGTTGCATAGTGTTTTGCATAGTGTTGCATAGTGTTTGCATAGTAAAAATCTTTTTATATAAATAGAATATATTATATTTTATTTAAAAGATTTTTCTTTAAATATGGATCGTCAGATTAAAGTAAATCAATCTGGACCGTTCATGGATTAGTTACTATGCATTCTATTTTTCTATAAATAGAAGCTCATTCATTCATTATTTTCTTACGAATTCACTGAACTCTAGAGAGAGAAACTATAGAGAGATAGAAGAAAAGCTTTCTGCTACTTAACTTTTCTCTTCCTATATCCAGTTTCTGTTACGGTAAGGGGTGTTATTCTTTCTTATCCATGAAGAGAATTGTTGTTATTCCATTTCTTATTATTCTGTTGGAATAACCTGTATACGCGGTCTACCCTATACTTGGTGACATTCTTCTATCATTCTGTTGGAACATCCTGCCTGTGTGTTTTACACCGGACCTGGTTCCGTCTTTATTATTATTCCGTTGGAACATCCTGTCTGTGTGTTTTACATCGGACCTGGTTCCGTCTTTATTATTCTGTCGGAATATCCTGTCTGTGTTGTACGCCGGACCTGGTTCCATCATTTATTATTCCGCATTTATTATTCTGTTGGAACATCCTGTCGGTGTGAATTTCACCTGACCTAGTTCCGTTATTTAGTATTCTGTTGGAATAACCTGCCTATGCAAAGTTCCGCATGCATGGTGATTTCTTTTGTTATTCCATTCTTTATTATACTCAGTTGGTTAAAGTTTTGACTTCTATACTCCATGAAATTAGTAGAATATCCTTGATATTTGCGCTTCATCCAGTATCTTTTCAGAAAAATATTCTTCTGAGCATTCTTGAATTTTACACCACAAAACAGTATCGTGTGGACAATTTGGACGTTATTGGTTCATGGACAAATTAATTCTTGAACTTGTTTTATTAAATTCTTATATCATTGTCATCATCCTCATGTTTATGTTATGTTGAAAGTCATCTGTGGCCTGTAGTGCATAGATGGACTTGGTATGATTATGACCAGGGATTATGCGGTGTAATCATGACCGTAATATTACAAATGATGTGAAAAAAGTCCTCATTGGCCCGTAGTGCATTGATGGACAGTTTTTGGTATGATTATGGCTATGGATTCTCTTCGGCCGTAGTGCAAAGATAATTGTTTTATGGCATGATCAGGACCGTTGATGAAAACACGATTATCTTTGGCCCGTAGTGCATGGATAATTCGTGGTCGTGATACTAAAGAATATCATTGGCCTGTAGTGCAGGGATGATTTAATGATGTGGATTATTTATTGAGCTGAGTCTCAGCGATAAAAGTGATGAAAAACTTTTTAAATCATAAAAGATAGTAGATTCAATTCTCTCTACTTGACTCTTTTAATGGATTGCTTATTCCGCTGCTGTTAAACTTGATGTCTATTATATTTTATCAGTTTAACATTGTTGGAGACTAATGATAATTTATTCTGCATTATCTTAGTCATAATATTTCTTACTGGGCTAGTTGAGCTCACCCTTTCTTTCACTGTTCTCTTCAGGAAATGAGAACATAGCAGGGACTAGTCGGGGAATGGAGTGACGGTCCAGAGGATAGCATTAGTAGTCCTCACTATTCTGAGAAATAGTGTATTAATAATTGTAATGAGGACTCCTTTTGAGTTTGTATGATCTCTAGTAGATAATTATTGTATTCAAACTCACAGTTGTATTTTGTCGTATTATACACGACAGTGGTATTAGTAAGTTGTATTTGAATTCTGTACCATGTATCTGACGACTCAAGATGGGTGATGTATACCTAATTTTGGGGGCGTCACATTCTAAATCTCTAATTTATTACTGATGAAGGCTATTGATAATTTAATTATCTTTAGTTATGATATTTTTTACTGGGCTAGTTGTGCTCACTCCTTTTGCTTCACAATTTCTTTCAGGTGATAAGAGTGTAGCTGGGTCGAGCGGGGATAACAAGGGAATAGTGTGGTGGTCCGAGACTGTCAAAGTTTCTCAACACATTATAAAATGGCATGACATACAATATATAATTGTATTGAGGACCTAAGATGTATGTGTCGTATATTATACGTCACTTAATAATTGATTTTGGTGAACAACAATAGGGTGAGGTGAACCCAACTTTGGAAGGGTGTTTTGCCATTATCATACAAGATGTCTAATGACATACAATCTCGTGTTATCATAAGAAAGGGTTGTGCACATTCACTTGCTGAGTATATTTACGAGCACTACCTATATGATCTTGGAGTTTGGTTAAAACATAATGTTCAATTGCAGACGGTGGAGATAGTTATATGTCAAGAGAAGACTTACCATTGGAAAGAACATGATAGTAATCTTCTCATTTTTCATTGGGGTCTATTAGATCAACCAAAAATAATTCTCTGGACATATGATATCTATCATAACTTAGATTCATGGCCTCCCATGTACGAAGGTTTTCTTGAGTATTTTTCAAAGATTTTATTTCCTAAAACAGTTATTGACTGTACCTTTATGTAAGGTATCACTGTGAGGTGTTGTTCACGGATGGGACATGAGTCACAGTTGGTATATATTTGTATCAAAACTCACAGAATATGTGTTGTTGTAGTAATAAAGTTGTAGTTATTTTCTGTATCATGTATTTAGCGACTCAGAATAGATTGGATGGATTGAACCTATTTTGAGAACTTCACAATAATCATATGTTATTTAAGAAAATAAATACGAACTACAAAAATATATTATTATTACTATTATCGTTGTTATTATTATATTAAGATTTTAGAGGATCACTTCTCTCTCCGGCGTAAATATAATTCTGAACAATTAGAAGAAGTAAAGACTGCGTCAAAAAAAAAACAAGTAAAGACGGCGACGATGCCTCAACAAAGAATGGGTATTGGTTTCGTCGTCGGCGTCCTTGGAATTCTGCTTCTCTCACACGCAGTATACTCTACTGTTCTATTAATTCCTCTCTCTTTCTCTCTCTATCTCTCTCTCTACATATCTCAACTGTAACTGATGAAAAATTATGACTATTTGATTTGGTTTGATTGCAGATAGAGCTTTGCTCAAGATCACGGAGGAGGATTTCTCCGGACCCCCAATAACTGTAGTTCCTATCTCTATGTACACGTATCTCTTTAAATCTGACGTCTAAATATGTATGTAATGGATCTAGGGTTTTGATAATGGCAGCAGGTGATAGGGGAGCTGTTATCAGGGCTGATTTTATGCATGTGGGCATCATTGACAGTGCCCGGGAAATTCCTCTCCATTCTGCCGGATTCTGATGAGAACAGGTATTGTTATTATTATTTTAATCTTTTGGTTTGTATTCAGTCTGCATGTTACCTTATTTCCTTAATTTATCTTAAATGGTAATATTATTAGGTACTGATTTGAAGGTAGTGACACATTAATGCTGTTAGATGATGAAATTTTTGCACAGATTTTTTTTTTCAACCCTTTAACTTTATAGTGCTTGGATTAAAAGCTATATCATTTTCAATAACATAATTAACTTGATCGTATAACATTATTTTTTTTCCCCCAACTAGAATAAACACCAATAATTTGTCCTGCATTGCATTTTTTTTCTTTTTCTTGGATAATCTCTTACCATGCATCAAGTATGTGAGTAAGAATCCTGCAGTGACAAAAGTTGGGAGCTGCTTACACATAAGACTTTGATAGGGTGGATGCATGGAGAAGCAGTTGTAGCTTAATTCGTACTGACCATACCTGAATATCTTATCTTAGAACTAGTTGCTAAGACATGTTATCTCTTTTCCTGCCTTTATGCTACAGGCTGGAATGTAATGAATATATTACTCACGCCAATTACCATAGGATAGCACAAAAGTCCTTTAATATCCCTAACAATTTTGCTTTCTTCCTCCTTTTGGCCACCTCACTTTAAAGTAAGGGTGTAAATGAACCAAGTCGAATCGAGTATTAAGTTGTTCAGATTTGGTTTACAAAATTTAAAATTTATCGAGTATAAAATAAGGTTTGATTGACACTCGTTTAGTTACTGAATCGAGCACGATCTCGAATCGAGCCCGAACAATTTGAATTTTTCGAACGAATATAATCCAAGTATCAATAGAAAATTGCAACTTGGGGAGGTTCAAGTAATTTATCCAATTTTAAAATTTGCTCATTTGAATTATTTATATTTCGAGTTTAGCTCGAATCAAACTTTTAGTCGAGCGAGAACGAATCGAGCCTGAATTATTTGTTCATTTTACAGCCTTACTCCAAACCCAAAGAGCAGTAAATACAAAACTTAACAATTTGAATTACACTCTCTCTGTCTCCCCTTTTCTTATTACCGTTCCAAAATTAGATATACATTTTCTTTTTCTATCTGTTCAACATTTCTATTTTTTGGATTATAAAGTGATATCAAGTTCCTAATATGCTATTACTTTTCTTAGTTGATTGAGTTGTATCTTGTTACTACTGCTATACATTTTTAGCTAATTAATGTGAAGGATATGGTTGGAAAACAAAGTTATCTTTAATGTCATTGTTTTACAAATGTATCTCTAATTTTGAATCTCTAATTTGGAAATGGAGAGAGTGCGTTCTTTGTATCCTTTAGTAACTTGCTTTTAGAAACAAAAGAAAAAAATTAATGTGTAACTTCTCATCCTTTTGAATTTAATACCTATCATTTCCCCTATATGTTCCTTTTTTTTATTTATTTACTGGTTTTTACAATTTAATGAGTTCACGTGTATTGGGTGCCTGTCTTGTGCATGTGCCCCAGACTGGGAGGGTAAGGGAGTAAAACAAGGAAAGATGCATGATGGGGGATAGAATTTGGGGTTCAGAATCGGTGGGGAATTTGAGGAAGAAGAAAAGGAAAACACACAATCAGTATACTCAAAACTATTTTATTGATCTGTCTTTGAAAGATGGATTACATTCCTATATGTAATATCTTATTAATATTTCCTAAACCAGTTGCAATTCTAACATGATAACTATTACAATTACAAATCGAAATAAATAAAATAGGACTGCATTTTATATATAGAAAAAATTTCATTCGACTCTTTGGACACTTTGACATGAGTTACCAAAGAATCTTGTATTGATCTAACCATGTTTCACGGCCTGTCTTGCATTAGTGCAGAGTCACCTGAAATATTAATTCCCAAAATTAGATTCTTTTAGAAACGGAGGTTGTATTAACTCTAGTTTAAGTTGGGTGATTATCAAGGATGATACTACTTTATGATTGAAGAGAGATGGTACCGTATATGTTTCTTTCAATAAATCTAGAAACTATGATATAATATATAGAGAGAGAAAGAGAGAGGGCACGGGAGATGAAGGCTACCTCATGCTCTTGCATGAGGTATTTTTTCATAATAACAATGTTTTGGAAAATTATAAGAACGCCCATGGGAGGGAGTGTATTCAATTATGCAAAATGGAGTGGTTTTGAGGGCTACCTCACGCCCTCACCTCCTTTTTTTTGCCACACACATATATAACCATCTCCATCCTATTGATTTGTTGATTAGACTTTGATGTAATCATCATAATCAATAGTATAAGCATGTACTGTTGACAGAAAATGAAAAGGGATATAAACTTGCAAGTTGTACTGTTAATTCGCTTGTTCATGTGTTTTGATGTGAATTATTCAGATAATTGATGTCATGTTCATGCTTCCTGAAATGTAGGGTGGTATCTTTACCTTCCAATCTGGATTTCATGATCTTCAATCATCGTGGAAGAGCATTCCCTTCAGAAATTGATTTGAAGTTGAATTGACAAAATACACAAGTTTGTCCTGTATTTCGAACAAAACCAGATCACAATGAGTTTTTTGGTTGTGTATATATTGAATTTGGCATTTACTAGGAGATAGGTAGGATGCTCGGGGAATTTAAGCCAGCACTCAAGTGGTGCCAAAAGGCTAATTTTTCTCCACACATTTATTTAGGGTTGTCAATGAGTCACATTTATTCACAAATCTTGATCATGATTTGATCTGCTTCAGCATAATTTTTTGTCATTTATTCACAAATTTGTGATAATTTGATCCATTAAAATAAATAAAAATTCTGTTATGTTCCATTTCTTTTTTTTTTTTTTTTGCATACTATTGTCTACTGTCTTGTTTTTTTCTCTCTACAAATGCGAAAAAGTTGGGCTCAATTTGACTTTTTTTTGGAAGAGAGACATCAAAGTTTGTAGTAATTAAAAGGAAAATGATATTTTATTCTATCTCACATGACTTTCTCACATGAAATGACAAGGATTTTGTAAAAATATTAATTTTTTATCTCTAATTAATTTTGGTCTTATGGACATGTGCAATTGGATATTGGGTGTTTGCGTTTTGGTGTATAACTCTGAATATTTAATCATGTTTAGAGCTCATTGTCCAGATTACTAGTGTGCTATTTAAGCGCAGGATAGTTAATTTCCTCCGTATGCAAAATATAATTTCTACTAAATTTCAAAGTATAGCTGAAAAAAATAAACAATTTCTACGTATAAATAATATCCATTACATGATAAATCACCCCTTGGTGGAGCAATAATGATTGGTGAAATAGTATGTTTTCAGATATTAGTAACATCTATCTATCTATCTAGTTTGGTGTTGAGCTCAACATGACTTGGTTTTGCTATATTGACCAAGTACAGGGAGGGAGACAACACCCTAGAAAAGGCATTTCTGTGCTCCTTCCAAGTTCCTAGAGGAAATACTATTTCCCACGGCAAACAACCAACAATCAGAGAAGATGAAACAGGAGACCAATTATACCATACAGGAACTGCACGTCTGTTACAACTTACATTAAAAAAAAAAATAAATAATAATAATAATAATAATAATAATAATAATAATACTCCAGTAATTAATAATGTATCGGATAAGTGTTTGAATTGTCATTTTCTCATCTATTTTGGACCCAAACTTTCTATGCCTTTGGTAGACACTTGACAGCGGCTCCCTCCTCGAATTGCTCCTCTTTATCATTGTTTGTCCCAAAATTTGATTTTAGTAATTGTAAAAATCATAAGATATTTTTAAATTAATAATTAAACACAAATATTTAGATTTTTAAAATGACAAACATTACGATTTGTACTTAAATTGTTTTGTTATGTCTATGGAACTTTTACACACACACATAATAAGATTTATTGATTTGAAAATGGTCAATTTGACCACAAAACGACTTTTATCTCTACTCACCATATTTATCATTTTTAAAACTTATATGAATTCATATCAAATTCAAAATTTAAACTTTAGAAATTTAAAAATTAATTTGAAAAGTCAAAATGTACCTTTAATTTTGAAACAGGAGAGTTAGCACTTGGGCGCTGACAAGAGGGGTTTAAACAAGCATAACATGACCCCAACTTAGCAAAGACATGGTGAAAAAATGTGAATGATCAAGATTCAACACTGTCTGGTTGTTCTGAGGTGGCAACCGTGTCCAACTTGCCTTCAAAACTAGTAAAAGAACGAATCCCTTGTCTATATAATGTTAGAGACCTTCAGTTTTTGGAAGCCAAATTGGAAAACCTTAAAAAGGTCTTGACATAGGTGACAATAATTGAAAACCAGTTTTAAGAAGCTACATAACCGAAACTGAGTACACAATCAACCTTCACAACCAATAGAGGCATCACCCCCACCCAAAAAGAAAGAAAGAAAGAAAGCGCTATTGGGATCTGCTGGAAGAGAAAAAGATGCAAAAGTCAAGTTCCAGACATGATGATATAGGTCACCAATCTAGAATAACATACTCCAGGATTATAACAAGATCAAGTGCAGTGAAGCATTTGCGAAGATAAATTCACTACCTGGTTAAAATCTGCAACAGTAGCATCAAGGCTGAAGATGTGGGGAATCTGGAGGAAGGGCATTTCTCAGTACTCACAATAGGCAACCAGGTGAAGAAATTCAGAGTTGCACCAAGTTATCTAGCATACCCTCCATTTGTCAAGTTACTGGAAGTAGCAGAACAGGAATTTGGATTGGATCAACCAGGGGTGCTTGCTTATACCATGTGGAGCAAATGAGCTCCAAATAATTCTTTCATGACACTGTTGTTGTTCATCTTAGGAGGTGCACATGTACAGTCAAATAAGTAGATTTGTGATTCAAAGAAAGACAAATATGTTCTTGTGCAGTTCTTCAAAGGGTCTAAAAGTAGCTAGACCCCCTAGAAGCGATCCTCCCTTATGTGTCGAAAACAATACTGTCATATTGTGAATTTCATTAATTTAAATTTCAAAAAGTAACTACAAGCATACGTAATGACTAATATAATAACTGTTACGGTCACCTTTCATTCACATAAATATTTTGCCAGTTGGGTCAGGTGCTTGAGGGAGGCTCCTCTCTAAGTACCAACCAGAACATACAAATCTTAACACCGCATTTTTTTCATGAATTCTACCGACTTAAAACTACAACTTGAATTACTGGAAAATAAAAAACAAACAAACAAAAAACGTTAAACTCCAGCTTGAGAGAGAGAGTTCTAGCTATCGAGAACTCTAGATACACTTCCACTTGCATCTGAACATCAAGTGCCTGTCAGGTTTCTATATAAGATAGAAATACTATAAAGATCATTTCATTAGGATTTTTCCTAGTAAAATTCCAAAAATGGAGTGAAGAGTCATCAGTCAAGCCAAAGGACCAAAGACTTGTGATATCCCCTTGTGAAATTAGTGGGTTACGTAAGGCAGGCTTCCTTTTCACAAGTATAATAGATTTTCTTCATATATGCTTTGCACTCCAGTTAAAAAACTTTATGCAGTACAATTTTTAAGTAGTTGTTTACCTGGTTCACACGTGGCAAATTGACACAATTTCTTGAGGAGAATTATGCTCATGACTCATGAGAGCTGAAAGCATATAATTGCATGCATAAAAATAATTCAAAAAATAAAAACAAAAACTACATACACTATATAAAGAATTTACTCCACCTTTAGTCTTCACTTTCATCAGTCCTGTCAAACAAGATGATGTTTGCCAATCCTTGTTTCAAAGGTTCAGATCCAGAGATTCACTAAAGATTTTTCTACCAATTTTGAAGTTAAAATGAACGACTAGCATCTTGTCCAGCATCTTTTTGTTCTGCATCATCCCAGATTCCCAGAGTTCATCCTCCTTCATGGCTTCAATGACACTAATCTGGAAGCATGCTTCTCCATATTGCCATAATCCATAAAAGCTTAGTTGCCAGAGGAGAAACATATCTTCAACTTGAAGAGGCGCAGAAAGAAATAGGTTTAACACTCAGCAAACCGGAAACCATTATCCAGGTTAGGGAGATAGAAGCAACAGCCGAACATTGCACATTTAATCTCTGTTCAAAGAGACAGCACTTAGCCTTCCTATCTATCTCAAAATTTCTAGCAAGAGTTGTCACCCTTTCATTCCACATGGGAGGCTGAATATATGTGGGTAACAGGAAATCCATGCAACCAAGACAGCAAATGTTTAAAAGCCAGTGTCTCACCCATATGCACGAGTTGCACTTCGAAGTTTACACACTCCACTTCCCTAGGAAGTTTGGCACTCACTGAGTAAATGACATTTCCTCGGCAGATTCTAAATTAGAAATTTTTTGTTCAAGGTGACATAGCCCATTACACAATCACTATCTTCTGAGCCACCCAAACGTCCAGATGAAGAACCCAAATCCTCCAACTCTGGAATTATATCAAACACAATACACTCGACCCTACCAGCTAAACTAGCATGAAACCTAGTTGATTTCCCCTGGTCAAGGGGGTATCAAACCACAATGTCATAATAGCATCAACAGCTGACTCATCAAAATTCTCAAACCCAATGTTTTGGCATATCTTACAACTGCAATTTTGGCACTGTAAGTATTTTGAAATGGTATTCTCCATATAGAGAAAAGAACTGCATTAAAACTTTAATTTATAACAGCTCGAAAATTGAATCTTTGATGTTCCAATCTTAAATTAGGAAGTTATTCCATAAAAAGCTTTTTAAACAAGAGCAAACTTTATATATTAATCCTAAAAAGCTGGAAATTCAGGAAACTTGGCTCCGGGATTAGGAGCAACAAAATAACATATCAAGGTTCACTTGTAAAACAACGTTCACTGTGAGCAAGAGAGAAACGTAGCTAAAAGGAAACGTTTCTTACAAGTTACAATTCTCTACTAGCCTACTGAGCTGAGAATTATGTTCGCCTGCCATCTTTCATTTGTAAGCAGGTGGTACAAGTTTGTGCTACTGCAGTGTTATCATTTTCAGAATCAGACTTGTCAGTTTGCTTTGGTAAAACTAATTTTGTTCATTAGAGGCTTAGAGTTAGAGAGACGTGAGGGACCACTCGCTCGCTCACTTCTACATCTTAAACCACTTTTGAACAATATTCTAAATATCGGTAGGCAAACCTAGGCAGAGGAGGAGGGTGCTTAGAACCTAGTCTTTTTACAAGTCAGCCTTTTTTTAATTTATTATATATTTGCAAATGCTATACAATGCATATAGATGTAAGTATTCTATATTGTACATATATACCCCAAAAAATCATATAAGGAATAAAAAATCATTTCAAGAATTGTAGAAATTCAAATGCCATTATTGGAAATTACCTTAATTCATATTTGTAGTCATTTATTACACAATTGTTTTACTTTAGTTTTAAATCTATTAATTTAACATTCATTAAGCACTTAAAAATACTAATTGAGTGGTCTAGATTTTTAAAGTTAGAAATTAATAAATGTGATGTATTATAAAAATAAAATGAAAATTTTGGATGAAATGTATAAATTTTAAAATATAAACTTGAAAATTTTAAGGTCATGAGACTCATGACCTAATAAAGATAATCAAATTTCAGCGACAACTTCTAAGGCTAATTCAAGGTGGTAGAACAAGAAAAAACAAGCCTTCATGAAAAATTTATATGGCATCACATCACATGAACCACACCAGTGCAAAGAACAAGAAAAAACAAGCCTTCTTGGAAAATTCAGTGACAAAAGGAGTTAGTTGTCATGCGTCGGCCAAGGGAGGTGCGTGAATCATCGGAGAATATTTCGATGGGTCATGTCGGCGCTTGAATCCTTGTTTCCTGTCGGAAACTGTATCATCATGCTCGTCTTGTCCGCTTGCCTTTTTCTTATCGTTGGTGATATGATATTAAATATTATATGGCATTAAGGTATTCTGAACTCTAAAGACTGCAGGTTTATTCACATGGGTGTGGGCATGCTTTGCTTTAGTTACCTGGTGACCCTTATTTAATCGGGTAGTATACTTTTTGTGTTCTCACAACGTGGTTATTTGTATCCCATTTCCTGTCTAGGTTATAAATGGTAATGGTTCATCTCACAATTATTATAATAATATATAACAACTATTATATTTTAATATTATATTAATATTTATATATATATATGTATGTATTTGTATATTGTTATATATTATTTATATTACAATTTTTTCAAAAAATATGATATTTATATATGTGATGTATTTTTAAATTACAATACAAATAAAATAAATTTGTACATATATAAATTTTATATTGTAAACGACTTATCGCCTTATGGACGACTAGGCAGGAGCCTTATCGCCTAAGCGCTTAAGCAGTAGGCAACTGCCTTGCCTCACCTTGATAACTATGTTTGGGATCTCGTATTGAAAGGTCATAAAGTAGTACAATAATTTTTATATATTTTAAAATCATGTATCCCTCTACCTAGGAATTAGAATTGTCATGTGCACCCTCACATAGTCGAGATAAAAAATATTTTTTTTCTTTTGAAACGGAACTTTAAATATAGGTTATCAATATATATTACAAGTACAATACATAAATATTCGTTAAGTAACTATTTCTGATCTAATAATTAATAATACAAGGATTTAACTACAATTGTGTTAATTATTAGATATGAGAATTTTTAAGTAATAACCTGTCAAAGATAATGTTCTAAAAATTCTCGCCTAGATCCCGCCTAGGCACTAGGCCTCCCTCGGCGCCCCGCCTAAGCTCTAGGCCTCCTAGCGCCTCACTTAGGCCCAAGGCGGCAAAAAAATTCCTCCAGAAAATTAGGCGGTGCCTAGGGTGGGATCTAGACGGAGAGGGTTTTTTATTTTAATAACTACCCAAACAAAATCTTGATATATTTATTTTTTTAATGATTTACCATATTCATAATACAAGTTGTAGCATATCAAATCACAACAAGAAGTGAACAATATCAAGTCAAAATGGATAATTTTATTATAGGTGTAATTTTTTGAACTTGTACCAACTTCAAATTATATAAATGATGATACATTTGTAATATTTAGTTTAATTCAATATAATTCTTAAATTTATGTTTAGTTTCTTAAGTTTTAATATTGAATTAAATTCTTGAAATTTTAAATTTTATTATTTAATAGCAATCTTGTTTATGAATAAAATTAATACGTTAAAAATATGTCTGAACTTTGAACAACTGCATGTTTGTATTTGAACTTTGACATTAACAATATGAATTTGTGTTTGAACTTTAAGCAAAGACCTTTATTATCTTTATTATAGATTGTTTTGCTTTATATTATTGCTTTGTTTGGATAAATGTAAGATAAAATATTAAAATTAGCTTAAAATAAAAAATCCCGCCTAGGCCCCCTGGGCGCGCTTTTAGAACATTGATCAAAGGAAGTTGGTTCCATAAAAGAGTATTAAATATTTTAGAACTTGTTAGAATATAATCATGAGAGGGCTGACTGTACTTCCCATACAGTTCCTAACACCATAGGAGTATTCCACATTCTGATTTCTTGTAGACAATATACATCAGGCTTCAACTGCATGCCACCAACTCCGTAAAAGTGCTCCCACTCTAGATCAGTTATCGTCCCTCAGGTTTAAGTTAGGATAGAAATGCTCAATAGGAAGAAACCAAAGTACCAGCCCCTCCTTGCTCATAATTGAGATTCATTGTGAACTCTACTTTTCTTTATTCCCTTTTATTCCTTTGCCCTCCTACCCGAAATTTTCAACCTATTGCTACTTTTACCCATACTTTCCTCGTAGTTTAAAAATTAGCAGAGATAACTACAAAACCTGGAACTTTACAGTCATATATTCATTTCAGATTGCCTTGAATTATAAAGAAAACAAAATCTAGGACATTCGATTTGTTTGTTCATACTTGGCATTAGCATATAGTTGAATATTTGTATCAAATTTTTTTAATTTATTATCAATTTTTCTAATGAATGTTAAAAAACTATAATGACAGATCCTTCTATAAGCCTTGCATTATGTCTCGATTAGACAGGTATGTGCAGTATGAATAATTATTAGTTACTTAAAACACTTGTTCAAATGCTTGACACAGATACATTAACCATGTATTTACATATAAAAAAAATTTCATGACCACCAAAAGCATGCGCACACATCATTCAACATTAGAGAGTCAAAAAACAAACTACAAATGAAAGAATTCTTTGAAGAATAAGCTACAAAAAGGTCTAACAAACACTGCCATACCTTCAAATATTGTTTTAACTGGGGGTACGAAAGATACCTAAAGCAATTTATCAGAATATCTGCTGCATAACTACAGTCCGCCCATGACTATTGACCTCTCTAATCTGCTATTTCTCTGAACTCTGGACGTAGTATGAAATTAGCATCAGGCTAGCAATTCATTAACTAATTTACAACTGAGTGAGCTCCTGTGGATTTTCTGTAGAATGTCTAAGAATTAACTCGGCTCTCCTCTTTTTGTCATCCCTTTCATCATCTCTTCCGAACCAAGATGATTTTTGCCTACCCTTGTTCCGAATGCTCAAGTCCAGAGGTTCACCTAAGAAGGTTTTTCTACCAGTTTTGAAGTTCAAACGAACAGCTAGCCTTTTATCCGAAATAATAGTTTCTTCACCATCTCCAAATTCACTGAACCCATCCTTAACTGCTTCAATAGCAGGAGCAAATGTCTCTAACAGAGAAGCATGCTTATCCACAATGCCTTCATCCAAAAGCTTAGTTGGCAGAACAATTGGAGAAACATCTTTCTCTCCAGCTTGTAAAGGAGCAGCAAGAAACGGGCTTTTACTTTCAGTAACCTGGAAACCATTGTCCAACTTAGCAGCAGAAGAAGCTAAAGCCGAACCATTGCACATTAATCTCTGTTGCAAGTTCAATAAAGAGCTCTCGGCTTTCCTCCGCTGCCTAGCGAGCTCAATTTTATCGGCACGAGGATCCGTCACCCTTTCATTCCACATGGGTGAGCGGATATATGTGTGAGGATCAGGAAATGCAGGCAACCAAGCTGGGACATGTTTAAAAACTGGTGTCTCGCCCATTTGCACGAAACTTGGAGTTGCACTCGGCTTCTTAATTACCGGAAATTTTGCCACTGGCTGCGCCAATGGAATTTCTTCAGCTGATTCTACATATTCAACAATTCCCCTCACTGTGCCTGAATCCGTTAAACAACCATTATCCTCTGAGGCACCCACATATCCAGTTGAAGCACCCAAATCCTCCAGCCCCTGAATTATATCAAATACGTTAGACTCGGTCCTACCAGCTAAATTAGCATGAAAACTAGCTGATTTTCCCAAGTCACGCAGGTATCGAACCGCAATGTCAGCAAGAGCGTCCAGAGCTGACTCATTGAAACTCTCAAACCCTACGTTTTCACATATCTGAGCCACCGCAATTTTGGATACTGCACGGCCAAATTCCTCCCCACCTGATCGTTTGGTTACATTGTATTTCTCTCTCTTACTCACCACTTTACCTCCATCACTCATATTCAAACCCTCGTATCATTTAGGGTTTCGCGGAATAACCCTACCATTCACCTTATAATTCACAGAACAAAAATCAATACTAAGAAAGAAAACCATAGAATTTCAATTACCAGCTTGTATAAATATCTGTAACTCTGTATACGGATACTTACTGGTGCTTGGTAGAGCTTCAGAGCGAATCTGACCAATTGGTAGTGATCACAAAACCATGGATTAAAACAACCGTTGAATTTTTTGTAAGCCCTGGACACAATAGTGTGAAATAGACAACTTTAGGGTTTTGAGATCTATGAAGTATGTGAATAGTGGAGGTTTAAGACCGAAGATTTGGGGTTTATGAATTACTATTTGTAAACCGCGATGGAGGGATGAAACTGAGGAGAGAGGGAAATGGATAGATCTAAACGAAGTGGAGGCCTTATTTATATGCAATTAATTATTTTCTAGTAGACGGCCCAAAATTTTGAAAAAAATAAAAGGAATTTTTTTACTCCAACTGGCTTGTTTTGAATTTTCATTTTCATTTCTTCTTCCGTTCAGTGCCATTGACTGTGTTATAAAGTACTATATATTTTGTTTTATTTAATATCATTATTTTAGACACATTTTGAATGTACCATTTAATACCACACACTTATATATTTTATTAAACTATTTATTGTTATTGAATTTACCATAATATTTTGACCAATTACATGTGACGTCCCTAAAATAGGTCTAATTTATCCAATTTATTATGAATCGCTAAATATATGGTACATAAAATAACTACAACTTTATTACTATAATTGTCGTGCAAAATACAACAACAAATATACTGTGAGTTTTAATATCAATTGTGACTCATGTCCCAATCACGGACAGCACCTCACAGTGATAACTTACATAAAGGTACAGTCAATAACTGTTTTAAAAATTAAAATCTTTAAAAAATGCTCAAGAAAACCTTCGTACATGGGAGGCCATGAATCTAAGTTATGATATATATCATATGTCCAGAGAATTATCCTTGGTTGATCTAATAGACCCCGAAGAAAAACAAGAAGATTACTATCATGTTCTTTCCAATGGTGAGTCTTCTCTTGACATATAATTATCTCCACCGTCTGCAATTGAACATTATATTTCAACCAAACTGCAAGATCATATAGGTAGTGCTTGTAGATATATTCAGCAAGTGGATGTGCACAACCTTGTCTTATGATAACTCGTATGTCGTTAGACATCTTGTATGATAGTGGCAAAACACCCTTCCAAAGTTGGGTTCACCTCACCCTATTCGGTTCACCAAAATTAAATATCAAATGACGTATAAAATGCGACACACTTATCTAAATTTCTCAATAAAATTATTTTCATACTATTTAGGGAGAACCTCAAAAGCTATAGACTACCGTTCTATTCCCCAGTTATCCCCGCTCGATCCGGCAACACTCTTATTACCTGAAATGAATTGTGAAACAAAAAGGCGAGCACAACTAGCTCAGTAAAGAATATCATGACTAAAGATAATTAAATTATCAATAGCCTTCATCAGTAATAAATTAGAGATTTAAAACATATGGTAGATGATAAAACTTTTCAACCATAGTTGCAGCAGAACGAACAATCCATTAGAAGAGTCAAATAGACTATAAAGTCTATTATCTTCTCAATGTTAAAAGTCCACCAACAATGTTTTATCCATATAACATCAATCAATAGTTCATTTTCACAATCACATGAATAACTCATAATCATAATTGTGATTCTAAATTTCTCTTCGCACACAGGACGAAGATAATTTTCATCATTTGTCTTTACCTGAAATATCAAAGATCATGGTTATACCAAATTACAGTTCCTGTTTATAATCATACTAATAAATTCATATTTACACTACGGGCCAAAGATATTCATCAACAATTCATATTTGTTCTACAGGCCAAAGATATTCAACAACAGGTCATCTTTACATTACGGGCCAAAGATATTCAACAACAGTTCATCTTTGCACTACAGGCCAAAGATATTAATATCTCAAAGAAATATATAATCATTTTAGAATTTATATAAACCATAATTATAATCATGTTGATCAATTCACCTTTGCACTTAAGCTAAAAATATTTAATTATAAATTCAATGGTAATGATCATATCAGTCAACAGTTCATTTTTGCATTATTGGCCAAAGAGAACCCATAGTCACGATCATACCAATAATCTACTAATCTTTACACTCAAGTCAAAGAAAAAAAATTTCACCAGGATTATAAAAATGTTATATATGATAATAAAAATAATATGATCAACAACTGTATTTAGTTTCAAGAGTAAGATTCATAAATCAACGATAATTTGGTCAGAAAAAGAAACCAATCTTGTCGTGAATAGTAACTCATGAATAATAACCCCAATATGAAAAAGGTAGAAATTTCACAATAAAATTCATACCAATATTTCGGTATAATGATATTGAAAGAATAACATTTCTTAAACTTATAAACAATTTATTTAAATTATTTACACTTTATTAATTAATGCATTTAATCATTCTAAAATGCCAAACTCATAAGATTTCATCACAAATAACCAAATACCTCATCACAAATCTGCATATACCTCATATAGGATTCTCCAACAATAAAATTCTATTTTTTAATTTTGTTACTTCACATAACATATTTAATTCATTTACTCATAACTAGTCTATTTTCATGAAAAATACAAAATTAGTACAAATAAATTTTATTTTCTAGGATTTAGCAGAATATAGTCTCATATTGAACATATATTTTTCTCATAATTTTTAAAATTCATTTATTATTTTTCATATGGCCAAAACTGTCAAAAATTTAGACATTTATCATAAATTGTACTTTTATCCAAAAATTCCGAAATTTATAGGGTATACTGATATTATATAGATGTACTCTCAATAAAAATTGCATCAATTTATCAATTTTGTAGTTAACCACAATGAGTTATAAGGATTTACTTTTAAAATAGTCTTTTTCCATAAAATTCATAACTCCTAATCTATACATCCAAATATCATTATTTTTGGACACAATCAAGAAAACTCATCAAATTATCATTTTAAATTTTTTCATAATTTTTGAAGGTTAGAAAAATTACGAAACTGAAAAATATAATAACCCAAACAATCCACTACTTCAAAAGAGTAGTACTTCTGACTGGAATATCAGATGTAAAGCCAAAGAAAATTTGCACTGAATAACAACTCTCCAAGTATCTAAATACTCATAAAAATATGCTCGACAATATAGAGAGAAATTAAACTTGTTTTTGGTGTAATTTTTAAGTCTAACTTAAGCGCCTATTTATAGGAAAATGCTAGAACGTCATAGGAGACTAAATAATAAAATATTATTATAATTTTTTTTTTACCTACGTAAGCCACTTTGAAAAATCAATAGTCATCATAGTGGGGCCCACCCAAAAATCAGCCACCTTTCCCAACAACCAAAAGTGGGTCCAACCCAATTTTAATAAAAATTATTTTATTTTTTGAAAATTCAATAATTCATAGAAAATAGTCCGTTTATCAAAAAAATACGAATTTTATGTCCATTCCACAAAAAATCAAATTCTCTACAACGTTTTTAGATGTAAGTGTTTTCAAATTCCAAACAAAAAATATCCGAAATTCACAAACGGACAATTTTCAACACCTTTTAAAATTCATAACAAATCATACGTTAATTTTTAACGGTTCAAAATTTGTGGATATATACTCAACTTATATATGTATAACATATCCAAAAATCACAACGATCCAACGGTCAGATTAAAAGTATAACTCACGCAATAGAGCTTTAAGAACACCGATTGATCTTTTAATGCCTCCAATCCGATAAAATACTGATAAAATACCTCAATATTAATTCCTTCATTTATAACCACATAAATAAATTCATCATTTATATCCGCATAAAATAAATATTTTATTATCTTGTAAATCAATAATTAATTATTCACAAATAATATTACAGAATCACAATACTGACAATCAGTTGGTTCCCAGGAAAGAGGGGGCTTTTCGATAAAAATTTCTCTTTACTGACGCGCAATTAGGTGACCAAACCTCTATTTGACAGAACTTTTTAGACATTGCCAATAATGTTATCTAATAATATTATCCAAATAATATGAAGTATTGATCCGATAATGGGAAATACTGTGCAATAATAATTATTGAGACACCAATAATATAAAATATCAACGTAGCAATTATTGAATCAATAAAATAAAATATTGAACAGTAATTACTATAACAATTATTGAGTAGTGCCTTTTTACGTAAGAATCAATATTTCCAAAAATACTATGTAATACCGTGTGCTACTGTGCAACCACACGTATTACTATATTTTAACCACCAGGTATTCCCACAGTGTTAACGGTAACAATTACGCCGTTATTTATAAAAATTCAAACTTGTCGTTTTCTTCATCCGACAGTTATTCTGTTATGGGGCCCACAAATAGCTGCGCCGTCGTAAGAATATTCTCTGACAACAAGAATATTCCATGACCAAACGAATATTTTCCGACAATAATAAGTATTTTATAACCATTTGCTTATTTTGAAAAATTTCATATGTCACCCTTAACTTTAACTTTTTATCAATTTAACCATTTACTAAATAATAATTATAAAAAAAATTGAATACTTTTATTTCATAAGATTCGGGGTCTTACATTATACATGCATCAATTATGCACAAATAATTATTTATAAAATAATGGATAAAATAGTTCATCAGTCTTGTTAAAATTTTATATTATATTGTTATAATTAAATATGTCAAATATTTGTTCACAAACTGTTTTTAAATAATTAGTATTGTCCAGAGTTCATGAATATCCCAATGTTATCAATCACTTAATAATCTCATAATCTAATATCATTAATATTATAACAATATTTTAATCACTTCTTAAACTTATAAATAATTTATTTCAATTATTTACGCTTTACCATATAATGCATTTAATCATTCAAAATTGCCATACTCATAAGATATCATCACCAATGATCAAATCCCTCATTAAAAAAATATGCATATACTCTATATAGGATTCTCTAGCCATAAAATCCTATTTTCCAATTTTGTTACTTCACATAACATATTTAACTCATTTACCCATAACTAGATCATTTCATGAAAAATACCAAATCAGTTCCAAAAATATTTCTTTTCTGGGATTTAGCATAGTATAGTCCCATAATGAAAACATATTTTTCTCGGAATTTTTAAAATTCATTTACTATTTTTCAAAAATTAATTTCCAATTAATTCCTTAAGAAATTAGCTACCTCAAGTTTAACTCCAAAAATTCCCAAATCTTGGAAGGATCTTACACATATTAATGTGAGCTACCAGTTTAAATTTCATGGTCATCGGAGTTATAGAACTCCAGTTATAGCATTTTTCGTTGGAAAAACCTAAATATTGAAATGGTCATAACTTGCTCATTTTAAGTCAGAATGAGTTCATTTTTGGACAGGAGTTACCTTATACCATATACTTTCATTTCCCAAAAGGCCAGATTTTTTCTCATAAATTAAGTGGACAAAAATTCCCTTTTAAAAATCTGGACAGTAGCTTTTTGGTAAATTTCAGCTTTTGACTCCTTTGCCAAAATCAGTCCACACAAAAATATACAACTTCTTTTCCAGTGATTCCACTTGGAGATGCTTACAAAACTCATAGATCTAACTCTAGGACTTGACCACACTCAAAAATTCGAAATATAATAGGAGATATGGTCAATTGAATTTCATGTTACGTTTTTCACCAAAATCAGATTTTTCAACCCTTTGTAATTTCTAAGAAACTTTCATAATAACCAACATAACTCTTCATAACACTTACTAATACTTCATATACCCATGATTTTCATCAGTCCAACACTTTTATTATGACTCTCCTCATAATCAACGTAAACCCGATCCTTTTAGTTGATGAAATATTTGAGGGTCTTAGAAATGAGTTTTGTACTAGGGTCAATACAAAATTCGATTTCATGCTCTGGGGGTAGTTTAAGAAATCTTCAAGAATACGTCAGGAAATTTATTAACAATAAAAATATCGTTCAAAACTATGACTCTCATCCAAGACTTGGATAGCACATGAAATGAAGGCTTCTCCTAACGGAGTTTCAACCGATAGGTCAAAGTCTAACTTCTCTAGAGTCAAATTTAAACGTTGAACGCAAGCAAGAGAGATAAAAGAATGGGTAGAACCAATATCTAATAAGGTATAGACTTCGCAAGAATTTATAATTAACTAACCCGTGCTAACTTCGTTCGGTTTACTCGCTTTTTAAGAAGTCATGAAAAACACTCTTTTTAAAACCAACGACTTTGTTTTGTCCGTATCCGCTTTTGGTGCCACCGTCCCAGCTGGACTTAACTTTGGTGCACGACAAAATTGGCTAAATGACTTTCTCTTCTTGTAATTTCCACTTCTATTATCTTTGCCATGATTACCACCGAAGTGGTTACCATTCTTGGCATGATAATTTCCCCCACAATGGTTATCATTGTTTCGATAGTCGTTACCACCAATATGATTATTATCGTGTTGTTGGTCGTTACCTTTTGGTTGAGCTGACTCATTATCGTTGTAAGACCCCGAAAATTTTTAAATAAAAAGGAATATCCTTTATTTATTATTTTGAAATAGTAAGGGTTGATTTGATTAATGTGGTTAGTTATGGGTAAAATGCGCAAATATTTTAAATAAGCAGGTGGTTATAAAATATTCATTGTTGTCGGGGAATATTCGTTTGGTCGTGGAATATTCTTGCTGTCGGATAATATTTGTACGACGGCGCAGTCATTTGTGGGCCCCATAACGGAAAGCGATTGGATGAAGAAAATGACAAGTATAAGTTGTTTATAAATAACGGCGTAGTTGTTACTGTTAATACTGTTGGAATACCCGGTGGTTGAAACACAGTAATACGCGTTGTTGCACAGTAGCACACGGTATTGCACCAATTATTGATTCTTACGTAAGAAGGCACTACTCAATAATTATTACAGTAATTACTGTTCAGTATTTTATGTTATTGATTCAATAATTGCTGCATTAATATTTTATATTACTGTTGTTTCAATAATTGTCACTATATAGTATTTTCCATTATCGAAGCAATAATTCATATTATCTGAATAATATTATTTGATAACATTATTGGCAATGTCTAGAAAGTTCTGTCTAAGGAGAGGTTTGGTCACCTAATTGCGCGCCAGTAAGGAGAAATTCTTATTGGAAAGCCCCCTCTTTCCTGGGAACGGCCTGGTTGCTAGTACTGTGATTCTGTAATATTATTTGTGAATAATTAATTATTGATTTATATGATAAGGAAAATATTGATTTTATGTGGATATAGATGGAGAAAATTTTTAATGTGACAATTGTTGAAAATTAATATTTTATCTTTTTCTAATAAAATAATTCATTTAAATATATTATTTTAATAATATATTAACGGTGATATTTTTACAATGAATGTGGGATATATGAGTTTATGAGGAGAAAGAGTATTTTTGTTGCAATAAATATTAAAAACAGATTTTGTGTGTCGGTAGACCTATTTCTTGACTGAAAATTTGATTATAGCTTGTAAAATCGCCCGTTTGTGGATTTCGCCCAATTTCTGTTTGGAATTTGGAAAAACTTCCTTCTGCAAAGTTGTAGATAATGGAATTTCCTATAAAAACACGCGAGATTCGAATTTTCTGGCAAAAGGGCTATTTATTATGAATTATTGAAGTTTCGAAGCTCCGAAATAATTGATTTTTGGAAGTTTTAATTATTTTAAATAATAAAAACGTTTTTGGTGAAGGTTCCACATGTTATAAATATGTCATGTTGCTGAATTCAGATCTAGGAGGTTGGCGTAGAAGATTATATATTTATATTAATATTATATTAAATTTTCTGCTTTGGTGTTCTAAGCAATTTCCTATAAATAGGGTGCTTAGGTTAGAATTGAAAATCACACCAGAAACTGAAGTTTTCTCTCTCTATATTATCGAGCGTATTCTTGTGAGTATTTTGAGTATACTTTGAGTATTGCTATACGGTGCAAGTTCAAGTCATAGCCTATATCCGGTGTTTCAACTAGAAGTACTGTCTTTCGAGGTAAGGGATGTTATTTTCTTCTCAAATGATATTATTTCTTAATATCATTATGTTGAAATGTTGGTTGGAACTTTTTATCAAATTTGGAACTTTTTCATGTCGGGGTTACTATTCATGAGTTACTATTCACGAGTTACTATTCATGAGTTACTATTCACGAGTTACTATTCACGAGTACTATTCACGAAGCGTGAAGATGTTTTTTTTGTGAAATTTCTATCTTTTGGTGTCGGAGTTACTATTCATGTATACGTCACTATTCACGTATACGGCACTATTCACAAATACGGCACTATTCACCGAAAAATGAAATTTCTTCTTTTTGTCCAAAATATCTATTCTGGATACTAGTTTTGATTGGATCTATGTTTTGATCATTCTTGAATTTTACTTCAGTATGATTATTTATGAAGTATTTTTGAAATCGGATTGTTTAAAGTACGAATCCTTAATACTTGTTATTTTGTTTCACTGGATTCGTTTTCTTTAAAATATTTTTCATCATCCTCAGTCCTAAATGATGGTGTTACTGAATATCTTTGGCCTGTAGTGCAAAGATGGTTGATTTTATTATGAATATCTTTGGCCCGTAGTGCAAAGATGAACAGGTGTTGAGATGAACATGAACAATTGATGAATATCTTGGCCCGTAGTGCAAAGATGAACAGGTGTTTAGATGAACATGACCGACTGATGAATATCTTTGGTCTGTAGTGCAAAGATGAATATTTGATTTGATTTGAGATATATATTGATTGATGTTACAGGGATAAAATATTGATGATGGACTTTTAAATTCATAGATGTTAGTAGATTTTATTCTTTACTTAACTCTTCTAATGAATTGTTGTTTCCGCTGCAGTTGTTGATCTAAAACTTGTTGTCTATTGTATTCTATCAGATTTTTCCCTGTTGAAGACTAAGGATAATTTTTTGTACATTATCTTAGTCATAATATTCTTTACTAGGCTAGTTGAGCTCACCCTTTTCCTTGTTGTTCCATTTTTCTTCTCAGGAGACGAGAATGTAGCGAGTACTAGTCGGGGTATGGAATGAAGGTTCTAGAGAGAGTTGTTTAGTAGTCCTCACCATTTTTGTAAAATTATGTATCAATAATTATGATGGGGATTTATTTGCATGTGGATATTGTCTAGATGATAAGGTTTGTATTCAAACTCACAGCTTATGGGTGGTAAAAGTTGTAGTTGTTTCTGTACCATGTGTTTTTGGCGACTCAGAATGGGTTGGATGGAATGGACCTATTTTGGGGTTGTCACAGTTGGTATCAGAGCTTAGGGATATGATCTCTGGCGGAGATCGGGGAATAGAACTAGGAGGGGAGAGACGAGTAAATCCTTCGCTAGTGTGTCCTATCTAAGCTTATTTGTTGGTTGGTCATAATATAGGGGTAATATGTGATTTGTTAAATTGTTTAATTAACTCTTGTTTTATGACAGTATTTGAGAATGTCGACTGAGAATGTTAACAGTGGAGTTAATGAGACCGTAGAGATGCCTGTACTTACCAACGAGGAGAACATGCAACAGGCTGGCAATGTTCCTCCTGTGAACAACGCCACTGAGCAGACGATAAACGACGGGATGTTTAGGAGCTTTTTGCAGTTCATGCAAAACCAGACGAGGGAGACTCGTGTTCAAAATACAGGAGGAAATGATAGCAATTCACGGGTGGCCACAACCAAGCAGTTCAAAGAGTTGGGACCACCAGAATTCTGGGGAAAGCCGGATCCGATCATGGCGGAAACGTGGGTCAAACAAATTACCAAGATATTTGACGTCTTGGGATGCACGGAGGAACAGAAGGTTCCATTCGCCACCTTTATGTTCCGTGGCAAGGCAAACTACTGGTGGGAGTCTGTGAAGCGTACCCATCCAGCCGCACTCAACATGTCATGGGAGACGTTTCAGAAACTTTTCAACGAAAAATACTTTCTCGAAAGTATTCGCCATATGAAGGAAGTGGAGTTTATTAGACTAGAGCAGAATAACATGACGGTGTCCCTGTACGAGGCGAAGTTTGCGGAGTTATCCAGGTTTGCACCTCATTTGGTGGAGAATGAGGAACGTATAACTCGAATGTTTCTGAGAGGTTTGAAACCCGGCATACGTCAGTATCTCATTTCTCATAAATTTTCTATCTATTCAGATATTGTCAACAGGGCTCAGTTGTTAGAGCGAGATAACGAGTACGTTCAACCGAGGGACCATAACCAGGATCATAGCGAAGATAGCAGTCATCAGAATAACGATAACCAGCGGAGAAAGAAGAATATGGACAAAGGCGGTAACCACTCTGGTGGTAATCGTGGCCATGAAAATAGAAGAAGCGAGTCGGGAGGAGATTTTAAAAAGAGGAGATTTAACAACGACCATGTGAAGACGACAGTGCCAGCAGCAACTGGTTCCAAGGGAGGAGAAAGACCACCGGTCGTATGTTACAAATGCGGGAAAGAGGGACATATCAGTCCAAACTGCCCACAACAGTTCAAGATATGCTATAATTGTGGAAAGGAAGGACATATCGCTCGAGAGTGTACGGTAGCGAAACCAATTCCAGCGGGGATGGTGATTCAAAAGGCTATCCCAGAAAAGTCAAAGTCAACGGTTCCTGGAAGAGCGTTTGTCGTGACCGGTCAAAATGCGAGGAACCCGAACGAAGTTAGCACGGGTTAGTTAATTATAATTCTTGCGAAGTTTATACCTTACTAGATACCGGTTCTACCCATTCTTTTATCTCTCTTGCTTGCGCTCAACGTTTGAACTTGACTACGGAGAAATTAGACTTTGACCTATCTATGGAGACTCCGTTAGGAGAAACTTTCATTACATCCGTTGTTTAGAAATCTTGCTTGATTCAATTTGGCACTATCACATTACCTGTTAACCTTATTTCTATAGAGATATTTGCTTTTGATGTGATTTTAAGGTTAACTACTCATCATGCCAAAATTAATTGCTTTTGTAAGGTTGTTAGTTTTCATATTCCTAAGCAACCTGTTATTTGAATTCAAGCAACCAAACCATTGAAGTCAAACATTTTTATATCAAGCCATGAAGTCATTCGTTTATTGAAAAATGGATGTCATGTTTCTTAGCCCATGTCATGGACTTGAACAAAAATACATCAGATTTGAATGATATTTCTGTTGTTAGTAAATTTCCTGATGTATTTCCTGAAGAATTTCTTGGCTTACTCCTAGAGCGTGATATTAAATTTTGTATCGACTTTGAACCCGGTACAAAACTCATTTCTAAAATCTCATATCGAATGGCTCCTATTGAACTTCAGGAGTTAAAAATTCAACTGTAGAAGTTTGTACCCGAGCCTTTATCTGGTGACTTCCTTTGTGGAATGCACCGAAGCCAGACTCTTCGTAAGGGACACAATATTCGTGCGATTGTAAATTGATAGGTGTCATTGTAATGTGCTATCCAAGGTTGGGATATGAGTCACAGTTGAGAACAACCTAAGTCGATAATCGAAATACGTAGCTTTCTAGGCTTAGTTGATTATTATCGGAGATTCGTTGAAGGATATTGTCGAATTGCTATTCCATTAACGCAGCTGACTCGTAGAGATATAAAATTCGAATAGAGCAAGGAATGTGGGGAGAGCTTCGAAGAACTCAAGAGGAGACTCATTTCGGCATATGTTCTGACCATACCGTCTTAGAAAAACGAACGTGGTAGCTGACGTGTTGAGTAGAAGATCGTATACAGGTACGAGTACGATATTGTCAAAGACTCATTTCGTATAATTTACACATAATAGAGATGGAGATGAAAACTCTAAGTACGTACGTGATGATATACGAGTATAATCGACTTTAATCGATAAAGTTAAAGCTGTTCAAGCTACACAACGGAGCTGGTGAATATGAAGAAGCAGGTGCAAGAAGTTGTTATTCCAAAAGCGAGAATTGGCGATGTGAGCAAAGCTCAAACCTTCGATTTATTAATCCATTTGAAATTCTCGATCGAATAGGAACTGTGGTCTATAGACTCGTTTTACCGCCAAGTATGTCGCGTGTTTATAGCATTTTTTTTATGTACCGATGTGGACGACTCGAACCATGTTATTGAGTTAGAACCGGACGAAATAGCCGAAGACTTAATGTACGAGGAGGTACCTGTCAAGATCTTGGATAGAAAAGAACATGTCCTATGTACCGAGGTTATACCACAAGTTTTGTGGAGAAACCATGCTATTGAGGAAATGACCTGGGGGTTGGAAACGGAAATGAAAGCGAGGTATCTTTACCTTTTCGAAGCACCAGTTACGTACGTCAATTTCGAGGACGAAATTTCATAAGGAGGGGAGGTTGTAAGACCCCGAAAATTTTTAAATAAAAAGGAATATCCTTTATTTATTATTTTGAAATAGTAAGGGTTGATTTGATTAATGTGGTTAGTTATGGGTAAAATGCGCAAATATTTTAAATAAGCAGGTGGTTATAAAATATTCATTGTTGTCGGGGAATATTCGTTTGGTCGTGGAATATTATTGCTGTCGGGGAATATTTGTACGACGGCGCAGTCTTTTGTGGGCCCCATAACGGAAAGCGATTGGATGAAGAAAACGACAAGTATAAGTTGTTTATAAATAACGGCGTAGTTGTTACCGTTAATACTGTTGGAATACCCGGTGGTTGAAACACAGTAATACGCGTTGTTGCACAGTAGCACACGGTATTGCACCAATTATTGATTCTTACGTAAGAAGGCACTACTCAATAATTGTTACAGTAATTACTGTTCAGTATTTTATGTTATTGATTCAATAATTGTTGCATTAATATTTTATATTACTGTTGTTTCAATAATTGTCACTATACAGTATTTTCCATTATCGAAGCAATAATTCATATTATCTGAATAATATTATTTGATAACATTATTGGCAATGTCTAGAAAGTTCTGTCTAAGGAGAGGTTTGGTCACCTAATTGCGCGCCAGTAAGGAGAAATTCTTATTGGAAAGCCCCCTCTTTCTTGGGAACGGCCTGGTTGCTAGTACTGTGATTCTGTAATATTATTTGTGAATAATTAATTATTGATTTATATGATAAGGAAAATATTGATTTTATGTGGATATAGATGGAGAAAATTTTTAATGTGACAATTGTTGAAAATTAATATTTTATCTTTTTCTGATAAAATAATTCATTTAAATATATTATTTTAATAATATATTAACGGTGATATTTTTACAATGAATGTGGGATATATGAGTTTATGAGGAGAAAGAGTATTTTTGTTGCAATAAATATTAAAAACAGATTTTGTGTGTCGGTAGACCTATTTCTTGACTGAAAATTTGATTATAGCTTGTAAAATCGCCCGTTTGTGGATTTCGCCCAATTTCTGTTTGGAATTTGGAAAAACTTCCTTCTGCAAAGTTGTAGATAATGGAATTTCCTATAAAAACACGCGAGATTCGAATTTTCTGGCAAAAGGGCTATTTATTATGAATTATTGAAGTTTCGAAGCTCCGAAATAATTGATTTTTGGAAGTTTTAATTATTTTAAATAATAAAAACGTTTTTGGTGAAGGTTCCACATGTTATAAATATGTCATGTTGCTGAATTCAGATCTAGGAGGTTGGCGTAGAAGATTATATATTTATATTAATATTATATTAAATTTTCTGCTTTGGTGTTCTAAGCAATTTCCTATAAATAGGGTGCTTAGGTTAGAATTGAAAATCACACCAGAAACTGAAGTTTTCTCTCTCTATATTATCGAGCGTATTCTTGTGAGTATTTTGAGTATACTTTGAGTATTGCTATACGGTGCAAGTTCAAGTCATAGCCTATATCCGGTGTTTCAACTAGAAGTACTGTCTTTCGAGGTAAGGGATGTTATTTTCTTCTCAAATGATATTATTTCTTCAATATCATTATGTTGAAATGTTGGTTGGAACTTTTTATCAAATTTGGAACTTTTTCATGTCGGGGTTACTATTCATGAGTTACTATTCACGAGTTACTATTCATGAGTTACTATTCACGAGTTACTATTCACGAGTACTATTCACGAAGCGTGAAGATGTTTTTTTTGTGAAATTTCTATCTTTTGGTGTCGGAGTTACTATTCATGTATACGTCACTATTCACGTATACGGCACTATTCACAAATACGGCACTATTCACCGAAAAATGAAATTTCTTCTTTTTGTCCAAAATATCTATTCTGGATACTAGTTTTGATTGGATCTATGTTTTGATCATTCTTGAATTTTACTTCAGTATGATTATTTATGAAGTATTTTTGAAATCGGATTGTTTAAAGTACGAATCCTTAATACTTGTTATTTTGTTTCACTGGATTCGTTTTCTTTAAAATATTTTTCATCATCCTCAGTCCTAAATGATGGTGTTACTGAATATCTTTGGCCTGTAGTGCAAAGATGGTTGATTTTATTATGAATATCTTTGGCCCGTAGTGCAAAGATGAACAGGTGTTGAGATGAACATGAACAATTGATGAATATCTTTGGCCCGTAGTGCAAAGATGAACAGGTGTTTAGATGAACATGACCGACTGATGAATATCTTTGGTCTGTAGTGCAAAGATGAATATTTGATTTGATTTGAGATATATATTGATTGATGTTACAGGGATAAAATATTGATGATGGACTTTTAAATTCATAGATGTTAGTAGATTTTATTCTCTACTTAACTCTTCTAATGAATTGTTGTTTCCGCTGCAGTTGTTGATCTAAAACTTGTTGTCTATTGTATTCTATCAGATTTTTCCCTGTTGAAGACTAAGGATAATTTGTTGTACATTATCTTAGTCATAATATTCTTTACTAGGCTAGTTGAGCTCACCCTTTTCCTTGTTGTTCCATTTTTCTTCTCAGGAGACGAGAATGTAGCGAGTACTAGTCGGGGTATGGAATGAAGGTTCTAGAGAGAGTTGTTTAGTAGTCCTCACCATTTTTGTAAAATTATGTATCAATAATTATGATGGGGATTTATTTGCATGTGGATATTGTCTAGATGATAAGGTTTGTATTCAAACTCACAGCTTATGGGTGGTAAAAGTTGTAGTTGTTTCTGTACCATGTGTTTTTGGCGACTCAGAATGGGTTGGATGGAATGGACCTATTTTGGGGTTGTCACAATCGTGCTCCAATAACTGAGCCCTATTCACAACATCTTAATACAAACACTGTCACAAAAAAAGGGTTAATTGACATATCACATATTATCCCTATACTCTGATCGACCAATTAAATTACCAATTAAACTTAGGTAGGTCATACTAGCGAAGGAATTCCCCATCTCTCCCCTTCTAGTTCTTGTCTCACACCTCAGCCAGGGATCATATCCCTAAGCTCTGATACCAACTGTAACGCCCCCAAAATTAGGTACACAACACCCATCTTGGGTCGCCACTTACATGGTACATAATTCAAACACAACCTAATAATACAGCAGTCGTGTATAATACGACAAAACATATTCTGTGAGTTTAGATACAAATATTATCTTCTAGACAATATCCATTATCAGAATAAATCCTCATTACATTTATTGTCACACTATTTTACAGAATAGTGAGGACTGCTAATACTATCATCTGGACCGTCACTCCATTCCCCGACTAGTCCCGGCTATGTTCTCATTTCCTGAAGAGAACAGTGAAAGAAAGGGTGAGCTCAACTGGCCCAGTAAGAAATATTATGACTAAGATAATGTAGAATAAATTATCAATAGTCTTCAACAATGTTAAACTGATAAAATATAATAAACAACCAGTTTAACTGCAGCGGAATATGCAATCCATTAAAAGAGTCAAGTAGAGAATAAAGTCTACTATCTTTTATAATTTAAAAGATTTTCATCATTTTTTTATCGCTGAGACTCAGCTTAATGAATAAACCACAATATCTAATCATCCTTGAACCACGGTCAAAGATTTTTATTAAATCATCAATGGTCATGACTATACCGAAACACTCCTGGTCATAATCATACCAAAAACTATCCATCAATGCATTACAGGCCACTGAGGACTTTTATCACATCATTTATAACATGTCATGATTATACCGAATGATCCCTGATCATAATCATACTAAGTTCATCTATGCACGTAAGCCAAAGATAACTTTCAACATAATATAACATGAGGATGATGACAATGACATAATAATTCAATAAAACAAGTTCAAGAATTAATTTATCCAAGAACCAATAACGTCCAAATTGTCAACATGATACTGCTTTGTAGAGTAAAATTGAAGAATGCTCAGAAGAATATTTTCATGAAAAGATACTGGATGAAGCGCAAATATCAAGGATATTCTACTAATTTCATGGAGTATAGAAGTCAAAACTTTAACCAACTGAGTATAATAAAGGATGGAATAACAAAAGAAATCACCATGCATGCGGAACTTCGCATAGGCAGGTTATTCCAACAGAATACTAAATAACGGAACCAGGTCAGGTGAAATTCACACCGACAAGATGTTCCAATAGAATAATAAATGATGGAACCAGGTCCGGCGTATAGCACAGACAGGATATTCCGACAGAATAATAAAGACGGAATAATAAAAATGGAACCAGGTCCGGCGTATAGCACAGACAGGATATTCCGATAGAATAATAAAGACGGAATAATAAAAAATGGAACCAGGTCCGGCGTATAGCACAGACAGGATATTCCGACAAAATAATAAAGACGGAATAATAGAAGAATGTCACCAAGTATAGGGTAGACCGCGTATACAGGTTATTCCAACAGAATAATAAAAAATGGAATAACAACAGTTCTCTTCATGAATAAGAAAGAATAACACCCCTTACCGTAAAAGAACTGGATATAGAAGTAGTGAAGTAGCAGAATACTCTTCTTCTTTCTCTCTATAATTTTCTCTCCATAGATTCTCTCTATAATTTCTCTCTTTAGAGTTTCAATGAATTCGTAAGAAAATAATGAAGGAATGAGCTTCTATTTATAGGAAAATGGAATGCATAGTAACTAATCCATGAACGGTCCAGATTGATTTACTTTAATCTGACGGTCCATATTTAAAGCAAAATCTTTTAAATAAAATATAATATATTCTAATTATTGCCTAATAAAACAAACAACTTTATAAAAGTATTTTGTTTTATATAAAAAGATGTTTCTTAATAATACGAATAAAACAAAACGTCATTATCACTTTCTATTTTATATAAAAAGATGTTTCTTAATAATACGAATAAAACAAAACGTCATTATCACTATAATAATTCATATTATTAATCAACGATAATTGAATCAAACCGAGTTACTTCTCACATAAATATCAATAATCAATACCGTGTGCTACTATGCAACCACGTGTATTAATGTACTTTTACTACCGAGTAGTTCAACAGTTTTAACGGTAAAATCTCCGTCATTATTTTTTATAAAATATTTTATTCGGGTGAATAGTAGCTCGTGAATAGTAACTCCGACACAAAAAGTGTCCCAAATACTCGACTGAACAATACTAGAGTGAATAGTAAGTTCGAATGAATAGTAACTCGTGAATAGTAATTCGTGAATAGTAACCGGGTATTTTATGACAACTTGTCTACTTCAAAAATTTTCACACAGCACCCTTAACTTTAACCTTTTATCAATTTAACCATTTACTAAAGTAGAAAAATTGAAAACTTTTATTTCATAAAATTCGGGGTCTCACAGTGTTAATGTAAAAGGATATCTTTTTATTTCATACTCATAAAATTATGATAATAAATTATATTTCGTTTCTACAATCTTATCATTAAATGGTGAAAAGTCCTAAAATGATTATAATTTTCTTAATAGTTGGTGTTTCATCTAATATCTTTTTCACCTGCATTTTTATATTGAGTTTTAACTGTTATATTTGAACTGTGAACCTTATATATTATGTTTAAACTCGAATCAGTCTTTTGGATTTCATGTTGATAATTTGGACATTATTAAACTCTTGACAAATTAAATTACAAATCTCTAATGTTTATTATTTATTTTATTATTCTAATTATTTTTGACAATCTTTTGTATCATTTTTATTTGTACTGATCATCAAGACTATATTGTTGTGAATATTTCTAACCTAAGTGGAAAGACAATATAATTGTTGAATGTATTTAGCTTGTGTGGTAAGGACACGTGGTGAAAGTTCTATTTGGTATGAGTGTAAAAGAGAAACTATTAATTGGCATAATCATAGCCATTTGATGAAATCTTGACGGTGAATGTTTTTACTAGAGAAAATAATAGACATTACCATATATTTGACTTTTCTAATGGATTGTTCAATCTGTTACAGTTATTTGTTGAAAATTTATGTTGTCTGTCATTTTCTAAATCTATAATTTTGTATGCTAAGGATAACTTAGTTCTCGTTATATTAGTCATGATATTATTTATTAAACTATTTGAGCTCACTATTTTATTTCATATTTTTTTCAAAAAATGAGAGTGTGGCTAATTCTAGCGGGGAGATATGAGAAATTGAGTGATTGTCCGAGTTAGTAGTTGTAGTAATTCTCAACACATTGTAAAATAGTGTGACAATAATTGTATTGATGACTTAGTGTGTGTGTGTGTTGTTGTTGTATTTTGTACGAAATTGTAATAATTTTTATATGGATAATTTTTATATGTGGTTTATATTTTGGCTACTCAAATTGGGTGGTGTAGACTCGATTTTGGGAGCGTAACAGTTGGTATCAAAGTTTAGGGATATGATCTATGAGATTTGAAATAGGATGGAAGAAATGAGTACAATACTTCACCAGTGTCAGTGTGTCATACATAAGTTAAATTTGATTATCTAATTAGTTGGTGTGACACGCCCATATTTAGGTCTACACCACCTAATTTAAGTCACCAAAATTAATTATTACAATGTCGTGAGCACACGACAACAGACGTACTTTAAGTTTTTAGTACAATTATTGTTACACTATTTTTTAATCTATACTACGATTGTTAACTTGGACTATCACTCAATTCCCCTACTTTTATCGCTAGACCCATCCACACTCTTATTTTTCTGAAAAGAATTATGAAACAAAATGGTGAGTACAAATAGTTAAGTAAATAATACAATGACTAAGAGAAATAAGTTATTATTAGCCTTTAACAATAATAAATCATATATTTAGAACATATAGCAAATGATATGGATTTTCACAAATTATCACAACGGAATGAGCAATATAAGAGTCAAATAGATCATAAAGTCTATTATTTTCTCCAATTAAAAATTTTAACTTCAATATTTCATCAAATGTAACACCAATGATCATGATCATACCAATCCACAATTTCTTTTTTGCATATAGACTTGAGAAAACTTTCACGACGTATTTTTGCACACATGCTAAAGACACTCAACAATCATATTGTATTTGCACCAAGGGAAAAAACAGTCAACTGTAACACCAGTGGTCATGATCGTGTCAATCAATTCACATCATCAATTATTACTATAAACTCATAATACTGACAACCATATCATTTTCAAGAAATATGGGGTCTTATGTATAAATGATGCACAATCAAATAACCCATCTTCTCGACAAAACTTCTAAAAATTGCTAATATTCCTAACTTTTCTAATTATATTATTTCAATTATTAAGCAAGTACTATAAAATACTATGCGGTTGCTTGCTACTGTAACAATTATTGAGTTAATAATATAAAATAATGTGCAATACCGTGCGTTACCATGAAATGCAATGTGTTATTGTGGTGTACAACGTGCTACTGTTCTTTTATCACTGGATATTTTAACAGTTGAAAGTGATAGGTCCGTTGATAATTTTTTTAAAACAGTTATTTATGTTGTTTTCGGTATTCGACAGTTATGTCGTTGTGGGGCCCACTAATAATTGGTTATTTGAGCGTTGTTGTAATTTACCAAATATTTTTCGACATATTTTTTTATCTTATAATTTGAACATATCACTCTTAATTTTATCATTTTATCAATTTAACACTTATTATTTAGACTAATTTTTTTTAAATAATAAATTTATTAATTAGAAGTCGGGGTCTTACAGTCGGTTTGATTGTGGTGACAAATAGTGACTTATCAGATTTTTTTAACCGACATTTGTTTTGTGGTCGAAATCAGGAGATGAACACCTTCAAATTTTATTTTTACTTAATTTATGATCTATAAGTCAAATGGGTTACCAAACACTTTTGGTTATAAGTTAACACTTGCATCCTGTTCTAAAATGACTTATAAATTGATTTGTTATTTGTTACTATTCACATGTTTCAGAATAAATTATTTTTTTACTTATAAGTTGAGTTTTAAGTTAAAATAAATAAATATTTGTAACTTATTTTAAAATGACTTATAAGTTATTTTAAAATAAGTTAATTTGACCAAATATAAACTCCTCTTAATTCTATTTTTTCCATATTTTTATTAATGTCATATTTAGTAATCTTTACATATATTTTAACTTATAAGTTACTACGAACTGAACACCTTCATAACATATTTTAACTTATAAATCAAATTAATAACTTTTACTTAAAAATTACAATTTAAAAGAATTTATAAGTCAACTTATATTTTAATTTAAAAATCATTTAAAATTTTATCTCATTTAAAAATAAGTCATCTCGAACTGGCAGTGGGCAGTGGGTAGGGTTCGTATGGTTTAAGAGCGGATAAGTAGAGAAGAGGAAATATTTGCAGGCTGTAGTGGAAAGAGAGATGGAGAAGTATTTTGGAAACGCATACAGAGGCGACCCAGGCGTACCCCATGCTGATCCAGAACGATTCATGAACATATGGATTGGATCCGCTGCCTTTTCTGGCATCACCTTTATCAATCCTTATATGTGGCAACTCTCCAATCAATTCAAGTAACGATTCTTTTCATATTTATCATGTATACGTGATTATATATATATTATTGATTATTTGGTTTTGTAAATTTTTAGGGTTTAGTACTTTCGGCTTTGGAGGAGGTTTATTTTCTCACCTGTTTATTTACTATAATTATGAATTATATTTCTGAAATTAATTTCATTATTTCGGTCTCTCACTCTCTCTATGTTTATATGTATATACATAGTTCATACATGGCTACAGCCACTTCAAATAGGTTAATTGCTATGACCCAGGGTATATGATCAATCCAGAACTATGTAATTGTCCCAGTTGTTAACTTGTTAGGTGACATTCTTGAGTAGGTTCATGTTAAACGGGTTTGAAGATTGCAAATGCTAGAGACATGTTTATATGATGTATGGGATAATTGCCTTGTGTTTTTAATGTAAGTACTTCGGCTAAGTTTGTTTTCAAGAATAATGAGTGGGATAGGAGTATTTGTATTACTTCCTTTGTTTTTTTTCTTGTCGTTTTAGAGAGTAAAATTTGTTCCTCTTTACTTGTTGTTTGTAGATTTCAAATTTTCCATATTATCTCCATAATAAATACCAATTTGTTTCTCTTTCATATTTTTCAATGAATTTTAGAAGGGTGGTATTGAAATTTTATAACTATTTTGCTCACTTAGACAAAACATTAATTGCATTCCTTAATCTGTGTTTTTTATTCCTTAATCTTTGTGTTTTTTTTCTTCTAAAACGACAAGTAAAAAAGAGCGGAGGGATTAATTTGTTACCATTCCAGGCTAGTTTATCTCATGATTAGTCCGTTATTTTCATGGATAATTTTTGGTCATTTTTAAGATTATTCGACCCTCAAAAGGTAAATTATATAATACATACTTGTGATCATCAAATGGACTTATAGATGATAAATATAGTCCATGAAATTAAATAACAAACTAAACATGAGATAAAATAGTCTGGAGTAGTAATAAACTAGTATAAATAGCGCATCATTTTTACAAATAAACAAAGCCTTGATGTAAAAACACATCATTTTGTATAAAGCCTATTTGAGAGTGTCAACTTGTGAAATGGCGATGGACAGTGGCGAAGCCAGAAACTTTCGTCAGTGGGGTCAAAATTATTACTGAGTTACAAATAATTTGGCAGGGGGTTCGGGGGTAAGGCTCATGAGTCAATTTTTTTTAATACTTTATACTTTTGAGTATATATATATATACACACACACACACGCACACTATATTACAATGAAAATATAATGAGTAATAATATATGGTATATATACACTATATTGACTCATAATAGACTTTTTTAATTACAACTGTTCATAAGTAAGTAATTCATTATTTATTTTTAAAAATAATATAAATTAGATTATTATTTAGTTTAAAATATTATAGAGAGACATACATATATTGAGAGGATACGAGTCGTATGTGGTTAAAATTTGATTGATAAAGTTATAAGTTTTCAATTTGACCCCGTATAATAGAAAATTTATAAAATTTTAGTGGGGTCAATTTATATATAATACTTAATTTTTTTAAAATTTACCTTACATTATAAAGCAATTTTTTTCAGTGGGGTCGATTGACCCCACAAAGTCCTATGTGGTTTCGCCACTGGCGATGGATAAATGACAGAAGTTGCATTGCATTGAACCTTGAAACTGATCATTTACCATGGATGATGACAATGGCTCTCACTTTTACAATTGGCAACATTTCAAATGATGGATTTTGTGCCTCTTTACAAAACCAAATGTTGTGAGTATGCCTACTTAATACTCCATTGTTTCCACAAAAAGACTCCCATTTGCATAATTTACAAATGTGAAAGACGTATTTTTTTTCATATTTATTCTTAAGAATAATAAGTTATTTTACAATTGATGACATGATAATGAAATTACGATGAAAAAATTGAGTACGTCATGTCATTTTATACTACCATAAAAAGAAACGAAACTCTTTTCGTGGAACAAAAGGTAAAAAACTTGGCAAATAGGACTTCTTTTATGGGAATAGAGGGTGTAGTTTGTTTGTTGATTCTCTCCTTGTATGCTGAATGATAGTATGCCGGATTTTTGACCATGTGCGGTAATCTATTTGACTGATATCATGGGCAGGTTAGATTTTTAAAAAAGTTATTCTCTGTCTGTCAGACCATATGAGGACTTTTGTGAATTCATTACCCATTCAGGGTCATGAATGCAATACAAAATAGTGAAATTCAAACTCATGAGGTTATCGTGTCACATGTAATACTTTCTTGTCAGCCTTGGGTAACCTTACAAGATAATGTTTCAAGGAGCATGAGCCATTAAGTCAATTAAAACATATTCTGTTGAGTCTTGATCATCAGGTGAGTAGCCACCTAGAGGCTAGTGTATATGGCCGCGTACAATCAAAATTTACTCCCCCCCCCCAAAAAAAAATCAAGCACTAATAATCAGAATAATAAGATATTTTTATAATTGATTTTATGAAAAAGCTAAAGTAGGTCAAGAATATATGTAGGTTTCGTCCACATGAAATACGTGTTTATGATATATTCTATCATTTATCCTCTTTATCACACATACTACCATTTATCATAAAATAATTAACAAATCAAATATATTTCTTTAGATATGCGCCTTATGCTTTTGTGATTTGTTCAAAATTTATATTCATACAGTTCTGAAAAATATTATAAAACGAAAATATCAGAGGAATCAAATGCACCTAATAGTTGCATACAATTTCCTCTTAAATAAATAAATGAATTAAACTTTGATTTAACATCTTTATTTATTGAAAAGATAATTAATTATTAGTTTTAATATCAGCACTCAGTAGAAAAGATTTCGTGGTTGATCATAGTCAGAAATCTCATTTTTTTATAGTTTGGTGCTACCTTTTGTTGCTTTATTTCACAACTCTACTTGAGGATATAATATGCATCACTAGGCTGCCGTCTATCTATTGTATGTTGGGCGGAAGTAATAAATCTTCATTGTGATGATTCAATAGTGGGCAAAAATATACTTTATCCTATTAAAGTTGACACATTTAGTGAAATAACCCACTGAAGTAAAAAAAATGCAATTAGGAAATTGAACTATTAAAAATGTTGCAATTGTCTCATTCCATCAAATTTTTTGAATGTCCGTCAAATTCACTTAGCAATTTCCCTACGCGGCTGGCTTTGAAAAAAAAGAAAAATGGGTCAATAATTACATGGCAATTTCAAAACATAAAAATTCTTAGTGAGAAAGGGAGGAATCCAAAACGACATCGTTTTGGAGGCCAATTTTATTTCAAAACATTCAAAGCCCAATTTTGACCAATTCATCGCCATCCCTCAAATTTGGCTTCCCTATTATCTCTCTTCTTTGCTCTTCTGTTGTAGTGAGAGGATCCAAACTCACCCAACATCATGGATTTGTACTAAGTTCCAATTTTTGTTTTGACACAAAAGAATTTTTTGGTTTTCTCCTTCTGAAGTCCGAGTTGTTTTGCTTATATAATCTCTGCAAATTAGATAGAAGAAGAACAAGATAGAAGAAGAAAGAAAGTTAGATGGAAGAATAGAAAGAAAATTATATAGAAGAGAAGATGTTGGGTTTCTTCTATTTTCTTTTGGAGGCTGCTACTTCCATCATCTCCAAGAAGAACCCAGATGTGTGGAATATACATACCATCATTTTTGGTCACGTCATGGTCAATGTTCTAAAAGGCGCTAGGCAGGGGGTGGGCCGAGGGGGGCCTAGCGCTTAGGGGGCATAGGCGGGACCTAGACGAGATTTTTTTATTTTAAGCTAATTTTAATATTTTATCTTACATTTATCCAATTAAAACAATAATATAAAGCAAAACAATCTATAATAAAGATAATAAAAGCATTTGCTTAAAGTTAAAACACATTCATATTACTAATGTCAAAGGTCAAACACAAATATGCAATTGTTCAAAGGTTAAACATATTTTTAACGTATTAGTTTTATTCATAAATAAAATTGCTATTAAATAATAAAATTTAAAATTTCAAGAATTTAATAAATATTAAAACTTAAGAAACTAAACATAAATTGAAGAATTATATTGAATTAAACTAAATATTATAAATGTATCATCATTTATTTAATTTAAAGCTGATACAAGTTCAAAAAATTACAACTATAATAAAATCATCCATTTTGACTTGATATTGTTCACTTCTTGTTGTGATTTGATATATTACAACCTGTATTATGAATATGGTAAATCATTAGAAAAATAAATATATCAAGATCTGGTTTGGGTAGTTATTAAAATAAATAAAAAACTCTTCACCTAGACCGCGCCTAATTTTTTGGAGGAATTTTGTTGTTGTCTTGGGCCTAGGTGAGGCGTCAGGGGGCCTAACGCCTAGGCGGGGATTTTTAGAACACTAGTCATGGTTGGTATTTCATCTCAGATTTGTTCTATTTTTGGCTTCTTTTCTCGAAATAAATACCAAATTATCATAGACATCATCGATACGAAGGGTTTGACATGTTATTTTCATGATTTAGAGTAGAAACAAGATATTTATGATTTTAACCCGTTTGACTGGTTAATTTGTTGGGTCGAACCTGCTGGAGGTTGAAGATGATTGATTTTTGGAGTTTTTATTCTTAAGAAAATGGTCTTTTATTGTATTAAAGATTGGGACCTTTATTGTATTAAAGATTAAAATCCAAGTGAGACTCTTATTTGTCGCCAAAACCAATATGAAAGGGACACATCATTTGATCATTTGTGACTCATTTTTTCTTTTTATTTTATTAAGCCACGTAGGAAACTACTTAAATCAATTTGATGGAAGCTTAAAAATTTTGACAGAATGGGACAATTGCAATGTTTTTAAAAGTTTAGTTTCCTAATTGCAGTTTTTTTTACTTCAGTGGGTCATTGCACAAAACTTACCAACTTGAATAGGGTAAAGTATATTTTTGCATTCAATAGTGTGTTGTTACAGTTTACTAGGAGTGCAATAGGCAAAATATATATTTTTTTCTTTTCAAGTTGACACATTTTGTGCAATAGCCCCAAACTAAAAAAAATTGCAATTAGGTAACTAAACTTTTAAAAACATTGCAATTGTCCTATTCTGTCAATATTTTTAAACATCCATGAAATTAGGTACAATAATTTCCTACGTGGCTTTTTCAAACCAAATTGGTTTTGGCGGCAATTAATAGACATGTAAGCTATGTTGTTGGGGATATAAAAGATCTTATAAAATATTTGGGGGAGGATTGGGAGAAAGCAAATTAGGGTTTATTCTTACCAATTAAACCAACGATTGATTAAGTGTGAACCCCCCCCCCCAAAAAAAAAAAAAAATAAAATAAAATAAAATAAAATTTGGGACTTCTTAGTCTTCTTCTCATCTCTGGATCTTATCTGTTGTAATTACATGTCCCCCAGATTATATAAGCCTTGAAGAACGAAAACCTATAATCATATTCCTCCGGAGAAGCGTACAACTTTTCAAACTCGTTTGAAGATTGAAAAATGATGATCAGAGTTCAACAAGTGATCTTCGCTGATGACTTGACGGATGATAATATCAGATTGGAACGTTGGCATTGCTAAGAGGAGAGAGAAAACAAAGAGGAAAAAGTGCTCATGATTTGTGTATTTATATATAGGGACTATGATTATTTTAGCGGTCTCTTGTTTAGAAGAGAGGTTGGTTGAGAGTGAGGTGAAAGTGGTGGCAGCCAATAGGGGTGTTGACAAAGATTGTTCAGTATAAGGAGTGGCGGAGCACATGGCTTCTTTTTGGGAAAACTTATTTGGAGGACTTGTAATTAGTAATTACCCACTCATTTTTCTTTTAATTCCATAAAGCCGCATATGAAAATTGGTAACTTAATTTAACGAAAATTTAACAGATTTGATAGAATGGGATAATTGTAATATTTTTTTTTAGTGAAGTTGTGTAATTGCAGTTTTTTTAGTTCAAGTGGGCTATTGCACAAAATGTGCCAACTTGGATGGGGCAAGGTATATTTTTGCCAAGTGGAATAGGACAGTCTAAAGTATGTTATCTTGCGTAGTCTTGCATGTCTTCCCCACTCCACCCTTGCCAACCAAGGAAAAAACACAGGACACATGAATAGTAATCGATAGCACATAATTATTTGCTCATACACCCATGGACTCTTAAATCACTATGGAGATTGTACTTGCTTTTTTAGAACAATTGGTAATCTATAGAGCTTGCTGCAGTTCGATATATATTGTTCCTTCCATAAGTTATATATTTGGATTCTTGTGGTCTAGTCACTAAACCTAATAATCAATTTATCTAATTCTCGTGCATGGTCAAATTGGTCAGCACTCGGTCTAGGTTGCATGCAAACCATCCTCCTAAAGATACAAAAGCTATGTTGATAGTTACACAAGTGTTATGTTTATGTGTGACATAGAATGATAATATTACCCATTACCAACTAATGCTTCTATCAAAAAATAACCCAATAGTTGAAAGTTACAGATGAAGACTTGCTTATGTGTTACTTGTTTATAAATGGCTATGCATATTTGTAATTTGTTACATTTCATTTTACTTGTGTGCATGGATGCATTAACACATATTTGAATCCCTTCCTTGTTTACCAAGTTTAAGTTACTCTTTTGACTTTGTATTTCGAGTAGTGGACTATTATGATTTGTTGCTTGCTAGTTGCTGTATTCCTATAATGTTTCATGTTAGGGACCCTTGGCTTGTGGTCTGAAGCTAAAGTCTATTTTGTCTTTGCTGTATCTTCCAGCACATTATAACCGGATTGCTGAGTGTGCAGATCTTTGTGGTCGAAGGGCCAATCAGCTGATATGCTTTTTACAGTTTTGACCCGACAGTTTTATCGCTTTAAGTTTGTTTGGAATTCCTCTTTCTTTTTTTGGTGTGTGTGTGTGTCTAGATTTGTCTTTCTCTTAACATCTAAAATACCTCAATTTGCAGTTGGCATGACAAAGCAATGCTATTTGAGCAGTATCACTGGAAGAAAGCATTGGAGAAGAAGCAGCCGTATCAATTCAAGGTAAACTCAACATATCTATGTCTGATTCTTGCTTTGGGCTGTGTATGTTGATTTGAATTAGTACTCAATGGCAACTGATTTCATATTACTAATTGAATGTTATTCCTTATGGTAATATACTTTATGATTTTCATTTCCTAATCAAAAGTTTATGTTTTTCATCAAAATTTTCTTTGTTACAGTGGAACCAGTACATGGATAAGGACCTGCGTGACTCGTACTACTACAACTGGCCTGTCTATTTCCCTTAGGTGTCTTCTTTAGGAGTCCCAAGCTTTGATGTTTTGTTATCATTCATGGTACCAGTGGAACTTGTTTAGCTTGAGCGAACCCTGTCCTGTTTCTGTTAGTTCCCTAAAATCTGCATGACATAGAGATTCCATTTATAGATGTTTAATTGTGGGTTTAAATATAATGCAAATGGTTGACTGCATTAGAAGATTGATGCTTTTATTATGTTTTAGCTATTTTTGAGTACTCAAAAGAGTAACAGAGTACTTCTGACTAGACCTGGCAAAATTGGGCCCGGCCCGTAAAAATTGGGCTTTGGGCTTAACATTTTTAGCCCATAAAAACTTGGGCGTTTTTGGCCCGGCCTGTGAGTTTTTTTTTTTTAAATACAATTTTGCTACTTGTAGGGCTTGAACACAAGACTTGTAAGTAAATAAATAAGAGTTCAAACCAACTAAGCTACAACAACTACTTGTTTTTAGTGCAATCTTCAATAAATTTTAACTATATTTGAAAATTATAAATAAGATATGTAGTTAATGTAGGTAATTAATTAATAATACTAATTTATAATACTATTAAAATTTTAATTGATTTAGATATGTAGTTAATAATTTCAAAGTATAAAACTATTAAACTAACAATTATTAGTTTAAGTTAGATAATATAATTATAAAAATTTAAAATAATATAACAATTATTAGATTGCAAGTCCAAAATCTATACACAATAATATAGATAATTTTATCCCTTAATTATGCAATCCCCTACTTATTGTAGTACATTTGGAAAGTAAATTAATCATTATCCCTTAATTATGCATTCCCTCTACTTATTTGGAAAGTAAATCAACCATTATCCCAAATCATGCCTTTAGAATAATATCTAAAATTATAATACTATTAAAATTTTAATTGATTGAGATATGAAGTTAATTTAAGTAATTAAAATTATTATTATTACTATTTTTGGTGTATCAAGATTTTGCACAAAAAAAAAAAAAAAAAAAAAAGCCCGCGGGCCGGCCCGGCCCGCCTAACCCGGGCCACGGGCCTCACTTTTTCAGCCCGCCAAAACCCGGGCCGTTTTAGCCCGACCCATTTTTGGCCCGCCCGCGCTCGGCCCGTTTGCCAGGTCTACTTCTGACACAAATGCTTGTTATGTTTTTGTATCATGCAGCTGTTGTGAAGAGTAGTCTATTTCTGAACTTATGACTCATGCACTGTTGTATATAGGTGGGGCCTCATAGGTTCAGGTATGGGTGAAAAAGAGCCAGATATGGACTTCCATGCATATATATAGCAGATAAATAATTTGAACTTGCACTCATATATGATTCATGATGCACTGAAATTATATGAATAACTGGAGAATTTATTTATTCCCGGTTATAAAAACAGACTGAATGTGATTGGTGACTTTTGCAATCAATCAAGAACGAATGATTCTTTATAAGAAACAATTTTTAATGAATTTTGTTACTTTTGAATGCCAAAATGTCTCAAAAAGTAAACCTTGAAACACTTTTCAAAATTAATTAGTGAAATTTTATTATTTCAAACTGATAATTGATACGACTAACTTAATAATCCTTGCATTTAAAATAGATTTTATGTATGATATTTTTGAACGATATTTTAGTTGATTTTTAGTATATTCAACGGTAATTTGGTAACTTGATAGCCCAAAAAGTTTTTTTTTTATCTTTACTTAATGACAAAAAGATACATTGCATCTTATTATTTCATAAGAAGTGTGTACTAAAATTTTGTGAAAAATATAACTTTTTGAGATTTTGAGTTGACTTTTAAAAATAACAAAATTTATGACCAAAAGAACATGAAAAAAAATAAAATAAAAATTGACCTACCAAATCATCAAAAATTTGGACTACTTGGTTGATTCTGAATCAACCAAAATAATTTGATATTTGCCTTATTATAAATTGGTATTCGTATAGATAGATGTCCTATTTTGAGATAAATTTTCAAAGTTCTCAAAATTTTAAATTATTATGAGTCTATATAATTGTGAGTATTATAAATTATTTAAAAATATTCAAACAAAAGTTTGATGAGGACCTATCAAGAATAAAAATTACTAATATTTTTGTTAAAATAAGATTGAGTATAGTTTTGTGTAAATATTAAATTTTTATTTATAAAAATAACAATTTCCTAAAAAATAAAAAAACACGCGCCTTTAGGCCGCTTGGGATTGATACAGCGATGATGATGATAATGATCCTATCCAGAGAATTTTTTAACAAAATCTTTTAACGCATGCAAATTGCAATTGGTATCGTCTCAATGGGATTTCTTCTCCAACTCCCTTCTTCCCCTGCCTTTCCAGCTTCTTCTTCTTCCTCCTCTATTCCAGTTTTCACATCCACAATCAGGAAAGCTTCATCCTCCAATGTTTCCATTCCAACCCAAAAATCAACTGATTTCGGCAAATGGGTCGCTGATTTCCGTTCCAGGTCGTTGAATTTTGCGATTTCCAGCACTCTTGCCCTCTCATTAACCCTCACAGGCTAGTACTTTTAGCTTTACAATTTAGTACACGATTATTTTCTATATCACCGTCCCACTCACCATTTGTCCCTAGTTAAAGCTAAGATTACGCAAGGGCATGGACTCAATTTGGTAGAAATCTATATGCTTTCCATCATTAGTAGTTGATTTTCTAGAATTTATTATATATCATTAATTTCCTTCCTTCAAATGGTTGCCATTTCTTGGAAACATTTTTATGTATATATTAATAACGCGAGTACCCAGTTCATCTTGAGTAGCCATCTTGTTTGGTACTACATACACCATCTTGTTTGTTTATCTTCTTGTTTCAGCTCGCTATGTAAACTAGGTAAAATTTTGTCCCCAGTTCTCCTAGAATTTGAAAAATATCATGTCTGAACCTACTGGGAAAAAATAATTACCGCAGTTTACGTTTGGATCTAATTAGAACACAACGATGATCAAGCCTAGGGAAACCAATTACAATTATTGGATCATTAGGTTTACTTCTGGAAGCACTGCATTTGCAGAACTTTCAGCTCTTCACAAATCAGAAAATGCAAACCAATCTAGTTAATAATGTCTTGATACTTTCAAAAGGCCTTCTGTAAGACATGCTGCAATATAGGTTACTAAATCCATGTATTTGCGCATGTGTGCAGCTGCGTGTTTCCGTTTTCCCAAGTTATGACACGGAGGGAGTAAAGAATTGCTTCTCCAATGTTATAGTCTTGGAAACTTTTATTTGGCTATAACTTTTGTCTTTGTAGCAAGGGGAGCATAGATTCAACAATTGCTTAATTTGGAGATGTACAGTCATGGGTAATTTAGGATGTATGATCATCCCCCATGGTTGTAAAAAATAGATTATCTTAATCAATTGCTTGAATATCTTGAACTGTAATCTATTGGTTTCTTCCTTGAAGAATGTTGTTTTGTTTTGCTAAACTTGAAGCCTTCTTCTTAAGACCCGATTATAGTTGAAACTAATTTACTTTTTAATTTCTATGGAATATTATAATTGCAAAATAAATCAAAAGTGTTGAGTTAGTTTTTCTACAACGCCTATGGAACTCCTTTTTCCTCGTATCAGACTGCAGATTATAAAGAAAACAACAAACTTTGTAGGAGTTGGATTTGCTGAGGCAAAAGTTGGGGTTAACAAGCCAGAATTGCTTCCTAAAGAGTTTACCCCAGTTATTGACGTTGCCGGTTTCCTGTCAGATGGACAGGTATGGTTCTTTGTTATCATTTGGTTGAACTATAGGACATGTGCACCTGTAAATATTGAGTCTTCTTTTGAATTACATTAATATCCCTCTCTCTCTCTCTCTCTAAAATGTTGAAGCAATATTTCTGACTTTTCTGGTTGAGTTATCAACTACTGGCATGCATCTAACCACTCTTTTAGGTTTCCAAACTTTTTGGATTTTGAGTGTTATTCACTAATAGGTCCCCCAAAAGTCAAATGAATAAAACTTCCCTGTCCCACACAATACTTTTGGAACCCTCAATCTTCTTCTTTGTTCCGTGTAACATAGAAGTTCAATTGGCTTAGCTCCTACATGAAATTAGGGTAATTTCCTCCAACTGGAATATTGTCTACGAAGAGAACTTTTGGGCACTAGTGATCCTGGTACTGAGATCTAGTAATACTAAGCTCCTATTTCAGTACTGTAATTTTTTTTATGCATAAGAACTTATTTATCTCTTCCAAATAATATTGAACTTTATGGGGTGATATCTCTGACTCTGGTCCTTGACATCTCCAGGTTTTTGACATAAGTCTGCAAATATTCTTCTGTCTCTCATGTTCAGTTCATAGTTGTGAAGGACCTGTTTTTACTGTACTGGTTGATTAGTAGACTTGATTTTATTAGTTATAAACTTATAATGAGAACAATCCAAAATTGGAATTCTTTATTATCAGTGGCATGAAGCTTTTTTGGTTATTGTCCTAGTGTTTCCTATGAGTAATAATGTTTGTCCCCTTTAATGTATATTTGGTAGAATAGTCTGTATTAGTAGGACATGAAAAGTAAAATATGCTAATAGCTATCGATTAACTGCAGGAAAATAGAATTGCACAGGAGATTAGTGCTATTGAAAAAGATACTGGTTTCAAGCTGAGAGTTCTTTCTCAGAATTATCCTGAAACCCCTGGTACCTAGTTTTTTAAGCAACTATGCCTTTTTATATATAATTTTGTTAATTGTATCTGTTGACCATGACATTTATTAATCTTATTCAGGGTTAGCGATCAAAGATTATTGGCAAGTGGATGACAGAACTATTGTTTTTGTAGCTGACCCTACCTTTGGTAAAGAACTAGTAGATGTTAACTTCTTCCAATTACATCTTTGATGAATGACTAGTGTATATTTTTTCTTACTAAACAGGCAATATATTGAACTTTAATGTGGGGGATTCGGTGGATCTAGACATACCGCGCAGCTTCTGGAGCCGCTTGGCTGGAAAGTATGGAAACATGTTTTATTGGAAAGAGATGGTAAAACTATCGTTCACTTTACTGTTTTCTTCTGAGTTTGTTTGGATTGTACTGTATCTTTGTGATATTATGGGTGACACAGGGAGAAGATGCATCTATTGAATCAGCTGTCATGGCAATATCGAGTTGCTTGAGAGAACCAGTGGGACCATATAATTGCTCAGAGGTAAAATAGATGTAACTGAAGAAGTTGGGTCTGTGATTAATAATTACTCTTATACTCCAGCTCAATCTTTTGTATTTATCATGTTATGTTTTTTTAAGCAGTATTGGGGAAGTTATATTAAGTATAAAAGAGAACAGTGAGATATTGCAATATGTTGTCATTTCATGTGATTATCCTAGTTTGTAACCTAGTTATTTACCATTTGTTTTTTATGGAAAAGAAAGATGGAAGGAAAAGGATACCTTAGACTAAGCACAGCGGTATACAATCATTAGTGAAGTCTAAAACAACACAAATCTGCTAAGTGCCAAGTGTAGTCACCAAGTAACTCATGATTTAGTATGATTCTGTTCCTTCAGGAATATGTGGGTATGAACAAATATTCTGATCTGAACCTTGAAAGGAGGCATGTTTGCACTCTCTGCTAAAATAAATAAAAGGACTGCTACCTGAACTTTTTTACTAAACATTAGTCTCATTCCCCTAGGAAATATATCTCACATGATGAGGAGGACATTGTGGGCAGACCATTGACCAGTGTTCGGCATCGGCCTTTTTCTTCTCCCTACTCTCTCGTAGAATCTTCTCTAACTCCTCAGGTTGACAAGGGATTGAAAGGACCCCCTTCTGCTCTAATCCATATTCCTCTTCGGCTTGCTCCAATAGCCTTAAAAATGCAGGATTGGTTAGGTAGCCCAGTTCAACAACAAACCTCTTTGGTTCCTCGCCCCTTGCTGCAAAAACAGCAAAATGGCCTTCCTTTACATCTTGTGGCAGCATCACCGTATCATTCAGTTCTTCCTTGAATTCGACATTGAGGTTTAGCTTCTTACATCCTGGAAGTGAGAGACTCCTCTGCAGCAATTTGATGAAAAGCTTAACCAACATCAACCCATTATTTTTATTATCATTGGACATCTTGAAGTACTAACTAATAAGAAGGCAAGTTTGAAACTTTAGTTACTGACTAATACGAATTTAAGTTTGAAACTTTAGTTTGGGAGTAATTTTTCCTGAGAGGCATGGAGTGGATTTTATACCTAGTAGTTTAGGAGGTGGGAGACAGCTGAAATTTCTGAGATGGTCAGCTATGGGGTTCATTGCACATGGGTGAAAGTGTTAGCCCTTCATTAATTGCATCGTTTCATGGGTCATTTCCTTCCTATGATATGTTAATGTGTTGGGTCCTTAAAAACGCGGTACATGGTTCAGCTGCCTAATCTTCCTATAGTAAAAGCCTACTCGTGTGAACTTTATTTGGATGCTGGAGAACTCAATAACGGTGGTCAAACTAGTGTTATTAGGCAAAGAGAAAAAAATAAAATTAAGATATGGTTTTCATTCCGAATAATGTTTTTTGAAAAAATAGTTGACTTGCCTAAAACTAATGTGAAGTTAATAAATAACCAATAATGAAAACAGGGCACATGGTTGTTATCTATGACCGACAACCATCATTCTTCTATACGTTGACTATTGATGGTTTTGCAGGTGAGGTAAACAATCCCTAAAAGTCTTAATTTTCTTCCTTCTTCTTCAAAAGTAAATAGTGATAGTTGTTCTGTACCAAGAAAATAGCCATTAAAAAGCTCCCTTTAATTACATGCAGGAATCTTGATCTCTAAAATTGACTAGAACTAGAATGTTTAGTAGTACTACATTGTATGCACACAGTTTGATGTGGTTTTGTCTAGTTTTATGAATTCTTAGAAGTTAAAGAGGGTGAAACTACATATTTTCCGCTATTATTACAAGGGGTCTAATTTACTTGCTGCATACAGAATGTGCAAGTCTACTTCCTACACCCTTCAACCAATTAGGCCATTTTTTTCACTTTCTTCTTTGTTTCAGTGGCTTCCATACTGTTTGGAAGAAATCATCATCTGATTATTAAAGAAGGGAAAGAAAAAGAAGCACACGAGAATTCATAAATTAGGTGAAAAAGAAAATACACCTCGTAGCATTTGGCATAACCAGTCCATGTGGGTCTGTTGCACTAGGAAAATGGTGAGTAAGTAGATCAAAGTTGTCCAGTTTATCAGGACAAAAACATTAGTTATTGTATATCCCGTTATGTATAGTACATGAATCAACCAATGTAATTGAAATCTTGTATATCACGACCCGTTATGTACAGGCATTGAGATTGGGAGTAGAAAAGCAAGCATTATGCAGTGTATAAAATGTTTTCTTTCTTTTGCTGGTTGGACATACTGTACATCAATGAGAGTACTGCATTTGCGCGTTGAGCCAGTATTCCACCATTGCTGCAGACCAAAGTCATTCAAATTTTCACAGACTACATTAATAATAAAATGATCCTAAGCACTGACCACGAGAAAAGCCTTGTTCATATGGAGAAGATAGGAAACCCTTCCTTGTAAGGAATTAAATCTTGTCGATATCAGTTTGGACTTCAAATCGTTTCTAATGAAAATAAAAATTGCATACAATCTACACTTGAGTTCCATAACACCACAAACCAAACCAAATACCCCTCGCATGATAATAACCACAGTAAGAAACTAAACATGAAAAAGTTTAGTTGTAAAAAAGGCGTTGGATCGGGTTTATCAATTTATCAAACAGTTGCCCTGGAGCCGGGATCATCGGTTGAAGGGAAAGACTTGAGACTGGTGACCATGGCGGCGTTAGGGCCACGACGGCAACGCTGTTGCATCTCATCAACCTTATCAGAGCTGCCGGAGAATAAAGCTTCAACGGAGCCGTCCTTTCTGTTCCGGACAACTCTATGGCATTCTCAACTGTCCAGTTCCTATAAAACACCCCTTGCACCAGCCCTTTAATTTCAACCCTAACCTGCATATCCACAAACACAAGTATGCTATGCAGGTTAAGAATACATATGTACAGATCAGAAATAGACGAGTTTAGTTGTTGATTGGATGTACCGTCTTGCGGGCGGAACGGGAGATGGACATGGTTGTAGTAGAGAAATGATGTCGGAGCAGAGAAGGTACAAGAGGAGAGAGAAAATGATAATGGCGAATCGGTAGAAAAAACTGAAGCGACTGGTGACCTTGTAATCTTCCATCGCGGAGTAGTTGTAGTTTTTGGATTTTGGAGAATAATTCTGACATCCAACCTTGCCCCAACCCAAGTATGTTCATCAACATGTAAATTCATAATTTTATTTTCATGTTACTAATATTTATTAAAGTAACAACAGTCTTGTTCATAAAGATTGAACAAAAATATATATATATGTGCAATTAAGATTGTTTTTATTAAATTTAGAAAGTATTCTCTTTTAAATAAAACCATGGAGTAACACTGTTTCAAACGAAAAAAATAAAAAAAGTTTAATTTATAAAGACTAAAAAATTTATACATTTTATGGATTTACTATTATACTAGTTTTATATTGTATATCTATCTAATAAAATACAAATGATTTTGAATTTTTCGCTCACTCAATAAATCATCTGGGCTGTCCAAAGTTTGGAATAAATTCCAACGTTCATACATCTATCTAATAAAATACATCTATCTATCTAATAATCTAATAATAATTTAATAAAATACAAATGACTTTAAATTTCCCGCTCACTCAATAAATTATTTTGATCGTTCAAAGTTTGAGATAAATTATATTGTCCATACAGTGCCGAAGGCACGGGACCCGGCTAGTGTATTTATATTTCATAACATAAAGAGTGCGGTAGAGATTATAAAATTTTTGCTTATGTAATCCATTTATTTTTGAAAACTTAGTAACACAGTGTAAAGTGATTCTGATTGCAAACATAAAACTGTAGCCCAATCCAATACCCGAGTTGCATTAGATTTGGATGCATCGGGCCCAAAGTACTCCCTTATAAAACTAGCAACAGCAGGCCTTGGACTACCTCAATTATATCAGATGACGCTGATGAAGAGGTACGTGCTAAGGCTATTCATCTCCCTCAAATACATCACTGCAAACGTTGTGGACCGCAACAACGGTAGAATAGTCGCCTCGGCGTCGACGGTCGAACACTCGCTTAAGGATTCATTTGACTGTGGTCGCACCTCCAACGCAAAGGCGGCTACCGCCGTCGGTGAAGTCTTGGCGATGCGGCTCAAGGTTGAGGGACTGGACCGTGGGTTAGAGCGTGGAATTCACGCCGACGTCAATAAAGAGATCCAGAAGAAGGGCTTGAAGAATAGTACCAAGGTTTGGGCTGTAATCAATGCCCTAAGGAATAATGGGGTCAAACTCATTATGTACAATGACAATGATTCTGGCCCATCCCAATGATAATGTAATATGGGCCTTATTTTTTTCTCATGAACTTGGGCTTGCACTTTATTCTCCTTCTTCCCAATTTTGGTCTCTGTCAAACCGTATTCAAGAAGAAGAATAATGTTTGTACTAAAATTTAGGGATATCAATATACTAGTTGGGTCCCGTGCCTCCGGCACTGTATGAACAATATGATCTTAAACTTTGAACGACCAAAATAATTTATTGAGTGAACGGAAAATTTAAAGTCATTTGTATTTTATTAAATTATTATTAGATTATTAGATAGATAGATGTATTTTATTAGATAGATGTATGAACGGTGGGATTTATCTCAAATTTTGGACGGCCCATATGATTTATTGAGTGATCGGGAAATTCAAAATTATTTGTATTTTATTAGATAGATATTACTTACAAGTTTTAGGAAATAAAATGTCTATTCTATACATACCAAAAATGCCATTATTTAATTACTAAATTTAAAATATGGCATGCATGCATGCCACAACTTCCCTTTCCCATAAATCTAATTATTATGCTTCTAAGAAATCTAACGTAAAGGAAAATCAAGAATTAATTTCCTTGGCGGCATTATATTATATAAAAATAAATATGTTTCATGATATGTCAACAACATCGTCCGAATTGCGGCAATTTTTCTGTAAGCTTACTTTATAACTATTAAAGTAGCACTGGTGTAAAAATTAAACGTGACAAGAAATGAACACCGGCGGCTTGAATATTCAAAATGTATGGAAGAATTAAAGGAAAACGCCATGTGTATATGACGTGGAGTGGGATCCATCACGTCCCCTTCAGCCCTTCATGTCTGGCGTGGCGGCTAAAACCATTAACCGCCTTCTTTTCCCAAAACCCATTCAAACTCAGAGCTGAGTCAGATACATTGGCACGTAGCTCAATCTCATCCCATCACTCACCCCTCTCGTGTGTTTGTTTGGTTATGTCCCTGTTAATTGATGTTGATGTATACATACCCATCTCATTTCTCAATTAACTTTATTTTCTTCTTCTTTTTATTCATGTGTTTTTATAAACACTCTTCGGGCCAAGATTAATTAATACACCCTTTCTTTAAAGAATAAGATTAATTAATTTTGACATTTTAAGATAAATTTAAGACATATATAAATTCAAAATTATTTCAATTATAAATGTTGGGTCGTGATATTTCTCCTATTGGGCCGAATGGATTGAGCCTATTTATTCAGTTAGTCCATGGAGTCTTCACTATTGGGTGTTGACATTATTGGGCGTAGTCACTTTATTATCTTTGTTAAGTTCTTATAGTATCGGACCAAATAAGTGGGTCGACCCATCATATATTTAAATATCTTCACTTGGGTTCTTAACCGGTTATGATGACAAAGATATGGCTAACTGATATTTTACATGGCATTAATAAGGATTGGACAGTTGGCCAGCGGTAGACAGAGGGGATGGGATTAACAGGTGTTAGGAGGGTCAGTGGCACGATAAATCAGGTCCTGTAGTATATCATAGCAAAGAAGTTTTCAAGAAAAAGGTATGTTAACATTCACATACACACAGACACACAACTGAGGATTATTATATCTCTCAATACATTAGACATTGTTATCCTCCATAGTTAACCTTGTGAACATGTATACTGACTCTCACGTCTGAGATATCCCCCGGCGGTCCGGCCGTCAAGCTTGTGGTGTTTATCGTGTTTATTGTGCAAGATCAGGGCGTCTTACGTGATTGGGACGTGGCAGCGGATCTTGGCGTTAACATTGGCGCTAAAAGGAGGGCTGTTTTCTAGTGTTCTTGAGTTATCAATCACAATATTTCCAGTTGTTCTACATCGAAAGTTATGGCACAAGTCAGGGGGTTCTCGTTCGAGAGCCCACGGCGAAGCCCGAAGATGGTTGGTCTTTGTTGCTGACAAAGAGCATGATCATGGTCGAAGGCAAGTAAAAGGCACCCCGCCTAGAACTCGGCACCGAAGTGGTCAGGCTAATGAAGATGGTGGACGAAGCAGATAGAGCTTTGGAGGTTCTCTTGGAGCGGAGGGAGGAGATAGCTGAGCAGAGCAAGGATATAGTTGTGCCGATTCTTCGGATTGCCAAGCTGAGGGAAAAAGCGTTCAATTATGTCCAGTTTGAAAGATGTGGTACGCCTAAAGATGGACAACCGTGAGTTGGAAAGCAGTCTATACACTTTGATGACATGTCTCAAGATGATCCTCATGACCAAAGAAGGCCAACAGTCATTTTCCTGATTGACCGAAGAGGGTACTCCGCCCTATTGGTCTTCGGAATTATGGTCGAAGCAGAGTAGATGAAGACCCAACAGCCATTTTCCTGATTGACCGAAGAGGGTACTCCGCCCTATTGGTCTTCGAGATTATGGTCGAAGTAGAGTAGATGAAGACCCAACAGCCATTTTCCTGATTGACCGAAGAGGGTATTCCGCCCTATTGGTCTTCGGGATTATAGGTCGAAGCAGAGTAGATGAAGACCCAACAGTCATTTTCCTGATTGATAGAAGAAGGGTATTCCGCCCTATTGGTCTTCGGGATTACGGTCGAAGCAGACCCAGAAGCCACACTCTTGAGAATCCACTGAGGGCACACCGCCCTGTAAATACTTGTCTTCCGAGATGTCCGTCTAAAGTTGCAGCTTCAGATGGAAAGCAGCTGAAGAGTCCGACAAAGCCGTTGCAGTACTTCAGCAGAAGCAGAGCTCGTGGACATTGCATGCAGATGGATATTCTATTTCGGACATCAGTACAGCAGGTTATCAAGGGGTCGATCACAATAACAATTCCATTGGTGATGCATTATCGAAGTTGGCTACTACGGATGCTTATAAACTTTGATGGCATATGGCGTCCTTCCTTCAGATCAGATGCCGGCTAAAGAAGATCAAGCATAAGAGCGTCAATTTTGTTCTCATTAACGATAATCTTTTTCGAAGGTCCTTTTTCGTCACCATTGCTCAAATATTTGGTTCCGTCCGAAGCAGAGTATGTTCTTCGGAAAGTTCACAAAGACATCTGTGGCGATCATTTGGCTGCAAAGTTATTGGCCTACAAAATACTTCGGCAGGGATATTCTTGAAAGAACTGGAAATTCAGCACAGAAAGACTTCGATATCTCATCTACAATTTATACTGATTCTCTTCTTATCTCTCCTAAGTTCACAATGGTGTAAGGAGGTATGGTCGGACTCGCTAGCCATTCGATGGTAGCCCATTTATTTGTTGCCCAGCGTGGTAGACAAATCCTATATTCTTTTATATTGCTTTTACCGAGGGCGGTAAATCAATAGTTCACCGAAGAAAGGAGGACGGGGTGGACTCGTTGACCATTCGATGGTAGCCCCTTCGGCATGAGTGTTCCTATGAATTTGTTATACCCTGCGTGGTAGACAAATTCCGTAATCCTTTTAATTTTGATTTACCGCGAGTGGTAAACAAAATGCACTGGAGTAAGGAGGTATGGTCGGACTTGTTGGCCATTCGATGACAGCCTTATTGTCAGAAGTGTTCCTATGAATTTGTGACCCAGTGTGGTAGACAAATTTCGTGATCCTTATATCTTGGTTCATATATAATTGTTTCACCCCGTGGGGTAAACAAATTCCGTGGTCCTTATATCTTGGTTCCTATATAATTGTTTCACCCCGAGTGGTAAACAAAATTCCGATGATGCAAAGATGATCAGCCGAATTTACCTTATACATGACCTGTCTCACACTTCGGTAACGATAAGTATGCATTACTTTATTTTGTTCAAGTGTTGAGTTCAGATTATATTATCATTGTTCTTAATTGTTATATAATTTGCTTGATTATTGACTAACAGTTCAAGATAAGAGGCACTTGCATAGTTTTCAAGTTGATTGATGATCAATTACTGACAAGAAATGTTCACTCAGAAGTAATAAGACATGAAGTTGATATTTTAATATTAACTGTTCACAACAAGTTAGAATTTTTACAGAAAGTTCTACAGTTAAAGATAAGGAGAGGTCATCTTCAGGCTTCTTCCTTGTCATCGTCACCATCTGAAGGGTCTAGAAGAGATGGATCTACCTTGGCCCGAGCTTTTTCTTGCCTTTGCTTCAGCAGATTTCATCCACTTTGACATTACATATGGACGATCTCATTGTTCAGATCGAGGGATTTTCTGTATTCTGCCTGGATCTCCTTACGAAGATCTTCGGTCAGTGGCGGACCCAAGTTCCTAAGGGCCCGAAGTTCTCGGAGTTCCTCTTCAAGCTTTTGACGAAGTGCTATATATCTTACCTCTTTCGCGTGGATATTGTTATTTTGCTTCGCCAGACTCTGATTAGACTCGGCCAGATCTTCTTTCTTCTTCGTCAAAATTTCATTCTTCAAAAGCAGGTCGACATTTATATCTATGATGACTCAATGTGTGGCCCTGGTCGTCTCCAACTCTTTTTTGACTTCGTCGAGGTCCTTCCGAAGGCACTCATTATTGAGGAGAACAATGTCAAGGTTGCTTCTTTCTTTTGTCAACACAGATTTCAGAATGGCTTTCTCCCTTCGGCTTCGGTATTCTCTTCGACATTCTCTTCGACATCCTTTTCGGCTTCTTTGTATTTGAGACGAAGACACACGAATTAGCGTTTGCCTGCAGATGACCATTATTAGTCAATCATTTCAAATTGATGGGCAGCGAAGTGAATGAATAAATCAAAACTGTCGAATTCCTTTAGTCCGGTATTTCATTCCTTCGTCCATCAGGTCCGTGATGAAATTATTGCCGAACCAGAATTTCATTCTATGGCTTGAGCTTCGGTAGTTGAAAGCTCTTCAATTGGTACTTCTGTAGAGGTCGGCGAAGATGAACCCTTTATGTTGCTATTTGATGTTCATCAGATGGACTTCGGTAAACCGTATTTTAAGTCTTTATTGGTCTTATTATAATTCTTTTTGTCCTGAATCGATGCCATTTATAGTTTCCTATTGAACCTCCTGTTTAATAAAAAACTAGGGGGCAATGTTGGGTCGTGATATTTCTCCTATTGGGCCGAATGGATTGGGCCTACTTATTCAGTTAGTCCATTGGGTCTTCACTATTGGGTGTTGACATTATTGGGCCTAGTCACTTTATTATCTTTGTTAAGTCCTTATAGTATCGGACCAAATCAGTGGGTCGACCCATCATATATTTAAATATCTTCACTTGGGTTCTGAACCGGTTATGATGACAAAGATATGGCTGACTGATATCTTACATGGCATTAATAAGGATTGGACAGTTGGCCAGCGGTGGACAAAGGGGATAGGATTAACAGGTGTCAGGAGGGTCAGTCGCACGGTAAATCAGGTCCTGTAGTATATCATAGCAAGGAAGTCTTCAAGAAAAAAATATGTTAACATTCACATACACACAGACACATAACTGAAGATTATTATCTCTCTCAATACACTAGACATTATTATTCTCCATTGTTAACCATGTGAACACGTATACTAACTCTCACGCCTAAGCTTTTCCCCGGCGGTCCGGCCGTCAAGCTTGTGGTGTTTATCGTGTTTACTGTGCAAGATCAGGGCGTCTTACGTGATTGGGACGTGGCAGCGAATCTTGGCGTTAACAATAAATAATCGAAAAGGCGTGTACTTAGGATGAATTGTACTACTTCGTATGAAGTAAATTTCATACCCAATACAGTACTAATACACGACAATACTGATCCGGTTAACATGAAGCGAACTTTATGGTAAATTTATTTCATGCCCAATACAATACTGATATACGGTAGGAATGTGATTTCTCTACCTGCGTGTCAACACTTTATTTAATATTAAATAAATTTATGATGAAATTAACTTCATGCTAACCAATACATGTAATGGCTATAAAATTATAAATTGGGTTCATGTTAGTCAAATATTAGAGATAGATTCATTGTCTACATCTTGACTTTAAGATTCAAAAGTTCAACACCTAACAATGAGTATGTCGGATGACTGGTTAACAACAGGATCAATTATACACAAATTTGTATCAAGAGCTTAATTATGGTGAACAAAATTTGGGGCTTCTGCTAATTTTATATATTTATTTCCTTTTTTTTGTAATGCTTAATAATTAACATCCCCGTCAAAGAAAGAGATCACTCAACCAATTTAGCCTAGAACTTAATATATTCTACATCTTAGCTCAACCTATTCTCATCTCACACCTCACACCTCACACCTCACACTTTATCAGACACTTCATTCGTTTTAAAATTAACGATAAAATTTTAGGAATAAGTATATATATATTAATTCCAAATATACTATTAGTTAATAGTTTAATAAAGGTGGTGTTATGTTAGAAATCATAGTAAAAAAATAATGTTAAATCAAGAATATAATGCTATTTTATAATATATATATATATCATTTTTTTAAAAAGAAAAATGAACTAAAGTGATCATAACTGAAATTTTGTGTTTAAAAAGCAGCTGTTGTGGTGGCTTCTTGTTGCATATATAATTATAATTATATGAATGTTGTTTAGGGATACCATATACATTAATTAAATACATATGCCCCAAAAGCAAATTATGTGTTTATGTTTTGGAACCATATGTATGAAAATAAAAGAAACTAATAGTAAAAAAGATTCAAATTATTAGTAATTTTGATGTTCCTTTCCATATTAATTGGTCCAATTAATTAGGTAGGTTGGGATTGAAGGGGAAACCATGAGCTCATTAGCTACTGCTAATCCAACAGATCGAGAGTATGTGTCTTGATTAGCCAGCCAGCCAGCCAGCCATGTTTCTAGATTTTATATATATAGCAGCTGATCGATGTGGAGTCCTATATATATATACTAGCTAGGTTCCGTGCCTCCGGCACTGTATGGGCAGTGAGATTTATCTCAAACTTAGAACGGCCCAGATGATTTATTAAATGAGCGGGAAATTCAAAATCATTATTAGATAGATTAGATAGATAGATGTATTTTATTAGATAGATGTATGGACGATGGGATTTATCTCAAACTTTGGACGGCCCAGATGATTTATTGAGTGAGCGGTAAATTCAAAATTATTTGTATTTTATTAGATAGATATAACTAACTAACTACTAGTACAATTAATTAGGTCATGCTTGGAAATATATATTTGGATTTGCATCGTTCATAACAGATACGGCCTTTATCATTTTTTTTTCAATAATATACTACTTAATATACTGCTATTCTTTCATTTAATCAACTTCGTACTGTATTTATATATATATGAATAATATTCGCTCACAGATATAGTAATTTAAGTGTAGGATATAAAGAAAAAAAAATCCAAATTCATCTAAGTGTGTTTTTTGAGTTCATAAAATATACTAATATATATTAAATTTTTCGCTTAGTCAATTACTATTCTATCCTTATAATTGAAGTAGAGGATATAATAGAATATTAAACAGTTTGAGGGTGGAAGGCAAGACATCGCTATTAAACATTCTGGCCTGCTAGCTGATGATGCAAGCAAATACGTCAAATTTCTTATTGAAAAATGATGGGCTTCATCGTTGGTTTCTTTCAATCTACGTACTAGAATAATCATGAGCAACCCTTTTGGAGAATTCTATAACTTTTGATGGTAATATATAATAAAGTAATATTTTTTAAGTGAGCATCATAATTTCATTATTACATATTACAACTTAACTAAACACTCAAAAAATTAGGAACAAATATGAGACAGAGGTATAATTTTAAAATGAGTTAATTTTGTAAATGAAATTATTTCTGTGATACGGAGGGAGTATGAAGTTTAAACAGAGGTGTAGAGAGGTTCATTTAGCAAGACTTGTATATATTTTTTTTCTAAATAGTAAGACTTGTAATTAATTAATCTCATGCACGGTCTAAGTTCAATATGTAATGAGGTTGCCTCTTAATTTGAACAACAGTTTAGTTTAGGCAATTAGTATTAATTTATACAAGTCATTCTTAATTTAATTATATATGATAAAAATCTTGTGAAAAATATATGAATTTATTAGAGAAATATATAGTGGCTTAATTAGACTTTTAGCATAGTGAAAGGGCATGAATGAATTTGGCTAAAATCAAAGAGTGCCTATTCAATATTTCAAATGAAGGTAGCTTTTAGAAGCCTTAAAGGGTCAATTAAGATTAAAATTACAAGATTTTGTATTTTAGAATCATGCACGACTCTTTAACAAAACGAAATTGCAGGTACGTGGTGGTAGGTGAACGTGAATATGTGAGACGCACGCTTAAACTTACCATCGGATCAACACTCACTTTCTACATGAAAAATTAAGTGCCCCTAATATATATATATATATATATATATATATATATATCCACACACACACATACAATTGTTGATATTTATCGATCAGTAAGGTTTTATGTGATTTCTTATATTCCTTAATAAGTAAGATGGATTGTAAATGGAGAAATCTCAAGTACAAATATCATTATATATAACAACAGTGTTGCAAAAGAAAATCTCAGAAGTCAAGTCTTAAAATCAAGGCTATAACCACCATTTATAATGAATCACGTAGCATGCATATATAATAATAATAATTATTATTATTTGAGGGGCAGTGTGTTTTTCCAAATGTCAGCAATTAAGGATAGTGCTATTCCTCCACTAATGGCGATCAAATAAAAATTACTCAAAACTAATCATTTACATAAACAAATACACTAACACAAACGAAGTATACATGTGGTCACAATCTTTATAAATGTATATTTATGAATTCAAATTTTATATATAGATCGGTACACAAAATCGAACTTTTATAAACGAGGTAACAAAAACCCACCTAAAAACTGAAACAAGTTAAACTGCAATTTGACAATTTAACCTGACCTAAGACAAATGTCTACATCCTCATCTATATATACCTATAGATAGATATACTTGGAATAATATTGCCTCTCTAGCTAGCTATACTTGTGAGTTTTATTTACAATTTAGAACTTCTATTATATATCGTCACATGATTGAACACGCATTAGGGTTCTCATCACTAAACATCTGAGGTGCATGATGTGCCCCATGGTAATACGGCTGCGGCGGCGGAAGCGGAGGCGCGTGAATGTACTCCACAACATAACCATGATTTACATGACCTTGATCATACGTGGTTATACCATAATCTTGATTAGAATAACTCTGATTATACATGATAGATGAGGAGGTCATACCAAAATCATGATTATCGGAAACTTGATTATACGACGCTGGTACAATATAAGTATAAGGATTATAGCCATGATACTCCATTTTGCCCACTTCAGCCTTTTTCTCTCCATCACTAGTAGTAATAGTTTTTGATTCACCATCTTTTTTCTTATCGCCGTCGCCACTTTTTTCGTTTTTGTCACCGCCACCGCCACCTTCTTTCTCTTTCTTGTCGCCGCTGTCTTCTTTCTCTTTCTTGTTGCCGCCCCCATCATCTTTCTTCACCGGAACAATCTCGACGCTTCGCTTTAATTTCTCTTTCAAATAGTTTGGGAGTTCCTTGACGTTCATTGTTCCCTTGACCGTGACCAAATCATTTTTAGCATCCAGAATGACGTTGTCTACACCTGCTCAAATTAATTAGTAATTTACAATTAGTCACTTAAAAATAGCATATACACAACAACTGATAATCAATAAAAAGATTTTTTTTTTTGTAAATTCACCAAATCCTTCCCAAGTTTTATAAAAAATGTTAATAGTATCATATCCTTCAACTTAATTACATATATGAATAAAACGGAAGTGGTTAGTATGAAGTTTATTTTTGGGTAATTTGATTAATTGACCAATAGAGTACTTGATATACACAGAAAGCTCTATATGTGTCAGAATTTTATTGGTCAATTAATCAACTTAATAAAAAATAAAATTCATGCTAACTGAATAAGAATAAAACTAGTTTGGTATCTCACCCTTTATTTTTGATATGATTCGTTTAATCTTATGCATGCACCCGTCACAGTGAAGGCGAATCTTCAGAAGCACTATACTCACCGTAGCCTAAACCAACACAAAAAGTAAAAATGTATTCAAAATTAGTTAGCAAATTCTAAACTAGGTATACCATCCATCCCAAATGAAATTCATCGGCCCCCGGTCTATAGCTAGGAAAATACCTCTTTGGGCTTATCTTCCTTCTTCTCATCGGCTTTTTTCTCCTGTACTTTTGCATCGGACTTCTTGTCACCGCCATCGCCTCCACCGTCCTTTTTGGGCTGAGGGGAGAGAAACTCCACCTTCTTCTTGGTCTTTTGTTCAAGTCTCTCCTTGAGCTTATCGGGATCCACCTTTCCCGTCACCGTTAACTTGTTACTTGCGCTGTCGATTTTCACTCCTTCCACACCTTCATTGGACCACAAACTAAATATTGTTAGGTACAGTTTTAATTACACATAGACGGATGAAAATTTTGAATTTACGGTTAAATTTGTCCGTTAAATGCGGATCTAATTTTAGTACTAGTTCCTTGTGAGTTCCGCAAAAACAAAACAATTGAATTTGGTAAAAGCTGGGAGAGAGACTAATAATTATACCTTGAATAGTTGAATTTGGTAAAAGCTGGGAGAGAGACTAATAATTATACCTTGGAAATGGCGAATGGAGCGTTTGACTTTGTTGGCACAACCTTCGCAATGCAGGTCGAGCTTCAACACTAGGGTAACGGGAGGTCCTCCGTCGGCTTTCTTTTCTCCTTCCTTCTTCTTTTCGTCTTTCTGCAGTTAAGCACAAACAAACAAATATATACACATGCATATGAGTAAACTTAATCGTGGTCTGATCGATCGATTGAGAAAACAAATATTAATTGATTATTTATTTGGGGGAAATCTGGAGATGGACGGACTAACCTCACCCATCTGGGATTAATTAATTTTATGAAGCTTAATTAAATTAAAAATATGATGATTTCGGTTGGAGATGGAGATGGAGATGGAAATGGAAGAAATGTTGACAAACGTTTGTCAATTTATAGAGGAGAGGAGGAGGAGGAGTGGCGGTAGTTGCCGATTTTCTTTATTATATTAATAGTTAGATATAAGTGTATGTATCAATAAATGTCTGTATAATACATGGGGATATGGATTCGGGTCAGGTCATGCCATACGCATTGGACTAACCCGGCGGCCATAGGAGAAAATTTAGTATTCGTCACATATCAGCCAAATTTGTTGACTCTTCTTTTAGGAAAGGACTATATTGCCACCAACTACTTTCCTAATTCCGTTTGTTAAACACAAACTACCTGAACCAATTTCACATGTATGTTTAAGATTGCAATTGGATTAAGACTGACTGCTCTTGTATAGTATGATAAATAAATTCACCCCGAATTACTATTTTTAAATTTAATTAAGCAACCTCCTTTAAAATTTAATGAGTCCAATATCAATTAAGCAACCTCCTTTAAAATTTAAATATACAACTTTCAAGTTAATAATATTAAAGCACCAAATCTATATAGTCTAGAAAACAAAACAAATACTTTTACATTTGAAAAATAAAAGAGAGAATAGGAGTTCAAAATCGTCTAGTCTCATTTTGCAAATTGTATATCGTGCATATATATAATTATTAGCTTTTTTACATCTAATATAATTATGTACCGTCCGTTTTTTCAACGAATCGAAAAGAGCGAACTAAGAACGAATCGACTATAACAACGATTTTTTCCGTTGTTATAACATAAAAAATTTATAACGACAAAAAAAATTATCGCTACAGTTGACTTGCTCTATCACCACTTTGCTGGATGGAGCCGGGCTAATTATGTATGTTCAACATATAACTATTAAAATCACAAAAGTTTAACTGTGATCTGATGACCTGCTTTTTGACTTTTACCACGGTACAAATCGACACCAGTTGAAAACGTTTAATCCTGTATCACATTCAAGGAATCGAATTATAGCTGCTTTTACCACGTGTACTAATAATTCTAAACTACTAATTGGCCTACATGCAGTTCCATAATTAATCGCCTATTCAAACTTGGTAAAGAATTTCAACGACATGCATTGAATTTCAATCTAAGTGCACTGAAAAGGAAAGTGATTTCCCGTTTTCTCGTACGTAGTGGAGAAAATAGGCAGACAGATTAGAATAATACTACAGACATAAATTATTTTATAAATATTTTATAAATTATTGATGTGTCATATTCCACCTCAACATATTGATTAATAAATTATTTCAATGTAGTCTTCGGCCTCACACAATATATTAAGGTGAAATATGTCACATCAACAGTTTGTAAAATAGTGTGTCTCTAGCATTATTCAGCAGATTATAACACTGTTAGTATTCTTCTTGTTGTAGTTGCAACAGTTGTTTATCTTACCTAGTGTAATGTAATGCCCTAGTATTACATGTGCCAATAAATTGAGATGAGATGTAAATAACATTTAATTCTACTACTAACAATATATTATATTGTTTTCATTTTAATATATAAAATTATTATTAACTTTTTAAAAGTTCATTTAACATCTCTTAACAATCTAATTTAATATAAATTTAGTCAATGAATTAATGTTTATTTTAACTTATTTAAAAGGATTATTAATTATAAAATCTATTATTTTTTAATAAATTATGTTAATGATACATTTGAAAATGTAATAATTTAAAAAGTTGATAGTAACATTACATTTTATTAACAATTGAGCATAAAGTTATCATGATATTTAATGGGCCTAAATGAACCAAAGAGCTCTAAAAACAATGCGTAAACTCCTTATATTTGTTTCGTGGTAGAGCTTGAGTTGTTAACATGAAATCTTAATTTATTACTCCATCCGTCCCAAATTAACTGCTCAGTTTTGATTTTTTTAAGTCAAATTAATTATTTTTAGAATTAATAATTAAGCATATATAAATATATTTCTAAAATTATAAAAATTAGGATTAGTAATAAATTGTATATACTTTCTTTTGGTTATAATCTCTTCACCTATATTTTAACAAAAATAGTAAAAAGATTAGTTTTAAAAATGGTCAATTTGACTTTAAAAAGTCAAAACTGAGCAATTAATTTGGGACGGAGGGAGTATTTATATAGAATGTGAGACATTACCTTCAATTTTATTTAATATGCCAATTATTTTATCTTTGTAATTGATGATTAAAATATGTTAATAAATAATTTTATTTAATATAGATGTGGACTGTTAACGGTGTTAAATTGGTGTTGAAATAGGTAGAGAAAAGTAGCCATGCACGCGCGCCAAGACTTATTAAGCCATGTGCCCACAGTGGAGTAGTAGTATCCATTATATAGGTTGAGTAGATCTCATGTACTAATTAACTATGCCATAAATTATTACTAAAATAATTTAATTTTATTAAAATTAAAAAACTTATGTTTTACAAATATATTAATGGGGGCTTTAGCCACTTAAAAGCTACCTTCAATCGTCGACAAGAACTCGTAGCCTCTGTTAGATCACCCACCAATATCCAATACAATTTCACTCCTAAATCCTAATCCTCCACCGCACCGCTTAATTCGACTTCTTCTCCTTCCGCCGTAGATTATGAACAAGAACAATGGTGCTTAGCTCCAATTGCTAAAACCCTATACAAAATTGTTTTTATATAATTGGCGCAATGTATGGGTTTGAAGAGTTTGTTTTTCACGTACTGCAATAAGAGGCGCTTTTATATCAGGAAAGACCGGAGGAGATAACAGACCAGGTTAATTTATGTGTCTGATTTACTTCTGTTGCATTTATAGTATTCAATCAAGGAAAAATAATAGGCAAGTGATGAAAAATATTTTCAACTAATTAATAGTTTTTACCTAATTTAAAACTTTCAAGTCTTAAAGATGATTATTGCTTAATTAAAACTGTCAAAGATAATTATTACCTAATTACATCATATAAGCTTAAAGAAATTCAAGGAATCCATTTATAAATTACAATGAGAAAGCATATTTAGGTAGATTGGAGCAGTTGTCATGGACAATCGCTGATCTATTTTAGTGTCAGGACATTTTCTGGCATCCGACAAGGATGTAATATAGTAAATAATCATATCCAAGCCATGTTGTGTTACAAATTTATCATGAATTCATTCTATCTATGCCTCTTATTTATATTAGATTTATTTAGGGTACGAACTAACATACTCTACTGCATAAGATATGGAACAGTGAAGCTAACTACCAGTCTTTACTTTTGTCTCTACTTTACTAGAATATTCTTAGCTAACTAATTGGTCCCTCAGTTTTATTTAATTCTACCAATCGCCCTTGGCTTTGCACCATCGTGTTAAAAAATGTGTATATTTTAAGATGTTACAGATAGCAGGTATTTGTTGAAGAAACATATTATACATAAAACGGCCTAATGTGTGTAACGAAATATGAAATAGCATTCGATTCGAATAAGATCTTTAGCTTAAAATGAGATGTCATAAACAGTGATCTGTGCTTTGTGAAGCTGATCCCTGGGATGCTGGAAGATGTCTTTACTCTTTGTATTGAACATTAGAAAATCAAATGATATGGTAAGAAATTTACGGATTTTAGTTAACACTTCAAAGCTCATTCATTTCTCGAGCATAAGATTATTGATCAGCAACTATTGATTATAGAAGAAAATCAATTTGAAAGAACAGATTATTGACATTTATTTAACACACAATACAGAGTTTCTGTGCAATTATTCAATTTTGTAGTAAAAGGTTGAATGGCTTGAACAGCTCCCTACGGACTCTCTTAAACGCACAAACACAAGTAGTTTACTAGGTATACATAACCATAGCCGTAGAGGTCTATAGCGCTTTTCAACACTCTTATCCCACACTGTTCACCAAGGCCTCTTATAAATATAACTCTCTTAAGCACATGTATAACACTTTTCAGACCTTTTGCATAGCTCCTATAAGACACCCTTAAACACGTATACACTAGTATTCTAGTACTAAAGTTTACCATTCATAGAACTTATGATCTCGCTGCCCTGCGAGTATAACATTGTCTTCTTCGTGGCTTGATATTTAGGTGTACATTAGTTGGAGGCAAATGTTCCAACAAATCCGAATCCTATTATGAAAAAAGCCCCTGCTTGCAAGATCAGATATAGGAAGAAGTGATCATTGCCAAAAAGCATGTTGTAGATGGCACAATGCGACAAAAACATTCCCATAATCAACTCCAAGACATTAATCCTGCTTGGAAAATCACAATGTCTTAATTACATACTAGATGATTCAGTAAAATGATGTGTTTAATGTTTAGAGAGTGCAATGCTATGAATATTGCCAGCGCCAACTGTTGTTAGCTTAAGATGTTTAGGTAAAAATTAGTGAAGTGGCATTAACTAGACGAAAATACCTTTCGCCTACGCGTAATCGGAATCTGTTTGATGCTTTGTTCTTTTGCTTATTTGTGTTCCCTAGCTTCTCAGTCACAATCCATTCATTGACTCGGTTAGCTTCTAGCAGTCCTATAAATGTTGCCTTAGATCGATGGAGGGACATGACATTCTCAAACAGGATCCAGAAGACGAGCAGATGCAAGGACCTGCATACCAGTTGAAATCACTATCTTTTTTGGAAATTAAGAAAGAATGCTATTAAAAGAATATCATATTACCTTATTTAGGTTTTTATTACCTTGGAGTACTGCCTGTATTCAGAATGGTTATGGTTGCCGGAAGGTATATGGCTAATGACCTTGGGAGTTGAATTTCAGGAACCAAGACGCACATTGGAATAACCACACAGTAAAAGAAAAAGGTGACCCAATGTGAAACAATCTTCCTAACAAAGAAGAATGCGTAGATAACATGAATCTTCTTCCAGATGGACACGTGCTGCATTACATAACAAGTTCATTTGTGATTTTCCTTAGAAGATAAATGAAATCTAAGCCTTCTATTTTCCGAATTACTAATTTAAAATAGATGTTTTAAGTTGTCTTACCTTGCAAAGCAGGATTTCCTTGGTCATTTTCTTGAAAAGATTAGCTGGGCCACATGACCAACGGTGCTGCTGGAATCGATAAGCCTTGAAGGTACTTGGGAGTTCATTTTTGATCTATTAAAGAATTTTTCTTTTGTGAGATTCTTATTTTTGAACTTTGGGTATTGTCAACTAAACGAAGGTTGAAACAAAATTACCATTAAGTCCCCCACAAAAACAAACTTCCAACCCTTTAGGCTGGCCCTGACTGCAAGATCCATGTCCTCCACTGTGGTTCGATCTTTCCATCCACCTGCATCATTTATTGCTTGAATCCGCCAAACACCAGCAGTACCTACAATCATAACAATTAAGAATTCCATTACTTACATTGCTTTGGAGTGATTTCTTAGTAGCTACTATGTCTAAGTGGTTTATGCTCAAGTATAATGAAACTATGGTTTACCATTGAATCCAAAGAATTGACATGTTGAGGAGCCCACTTCTTGTTCGACAGAGAAGTGATAGTTAAGGGACATCTCCTGTAGCCGGGTCATTAGGCATTCATCCGCATTAACTAGAGAATAAAGCATTTTTATTAGCTTGAGATACATAAAATAAATTTTAGAACTGAAGCCTTACTTATTCCACACATGTCCAAATTTTATATGCATGCATGGGTTTAGGTGATCATATTTAACCATCGGACCAATATCTTATATCTATGTTATCTGATATCTCATGGAACTACTGAAAATAATCAGAAGTTTTACATGAGCATAATACTGTCATTAGTCTTACCGAATGCCCATCTGGCCTGCACCAAACCCAGTTCAGGGTTTTCAAGAAGGTAAGGAATAGTTCTCCAAAGAAAATCTTCCTCAGGTTGGAAATCTGCATCGAATATCACAACAAATTCGCAGTCTTTCACATACTGCTTCTGTAGCCCTTCACGTAGAGCTCCGGCTTTGTAGCCATTTCTGTTGTTCCTCGTCTCATACATCACATTCACTCCTTTCTCTATCCATTTATGGCACTCTAACTCCACCAAAGTCTGCATACGTATGAGCATGAGATTAATAGAATTCAACTCCTTTCAATAGATTCTGTTGGTAGTGTGATTATGTTGAAAGAGATACCCTTAGGACTTCATTTGTTGAGTCATCAAGAACTTGAACAATGAAGCGATCTGATGGCCATGAAAGTGCGCACACAGCTCCAATTGAGAGCCTGTAGACCTAAACAAGAAGAAGCTGAAGATGAGAGATTTTATAAGAGCTCTCATAAGTAAGGTTCTTTATATTTATTTACCTGGTTGCTATCTCAACATGTAAGGTATATGATCACATATAAGTTTCAAGAGAGAACTCTTTCTCTAAATGTGTAATAATCATAAAATAGTCTAAGCTCTACTCCAACAAACATCTTCATAAACAATAAACAATAGACAATAGTTAAATATCTTGCTTTGAATTTACTATCACTCCTTGATGAATATTTGAATTTCTACAGCTAAATATGAAAATTAACTGGCATACTTACCTTTTCTATGTTTCCAGTATTATGCATCTACTTCATGCTTTATACATGTGAGTGGAAATAAAAGCATTTAAGTAAATATAGTGTCATACCTCTCTTTCGTTAAACATAGGTATTTGGATCAACACCATGGGATAGCTTTTATTTTGCTCTAAATCTTCTTTCAAGGCTTCCAGTTTGTACTTAGTGTATCTTTTCTTCCCCAAAAACTTTACGCTTAAGATCACAGCTGTCATGTAAATCCGTTCAACAAAAAGCATAATAGACATAGCTACACATATATAAAATGCAACATATAGAATTGGCATGACCACCGGAGCTCGTATACGCTGCCAAGCATCATTGAGGCTTGCCGTGATACCATCTGTTACTCTCACCTCAGGATCTTGAAGCATTGTGTTTTGCATGGTTGCTGAGATGTTTTGGGTAAAAGAACTGAATTTTAGGTCTAAAAAAGAAAGAGAGACTTTAAAGAGATGATGGTAAGGGACTATTACAAGAAGTGCATCAGATACTCCCTGTGTTTTTATGGATACAGTGTGTGCTTTAAATAGAAAATAGGAATATATTAGGGTGAAGATGAAGACATGGCCTGGGGCTTAGGTGGAAGAATGCGATGAGTGAACCGATGAAATAAAACTCTTCGTAGGGAGAGACACCCGGTGTGCATGCAAGTAAAGACACTGCAACGTAGCAAGTTAGCTGCTGGAATTTTGGCCTTTTATTGCCGACAATAAATGGAAGTCTTAAAAGTCAATTGAACCACGGCAACAATTACTCCATTTATGTCTCAGTCTCATCCTTCTTAAACTCTAGTTCGTTTTTGGAGATTGTAAAATTAACTAGGAAACAATAAATGTATTACATATGTACACAAACCTGTTAACCTAGTGTTATCTTACAACTCATATTTTACTTTTCTGATCTGTCATTAGTCTTGTACAAATTTGCCTTAGCATCTCTCATCTGAAAGGCCTCACTGCCAAGGTGCCTGATAAGGTCAAAGTTTTGTTTGCTGTTCTCTTGAACACTAAAGATTTATAGCAAAGGGAAAGAGGCCTTATAAGTTCGTTTCTTTGAGTTAGTGTGTCTAGTGCAATCAGAGCTCGGAATTTGCTGACTATATATTTATACACATTTTTTTAGTTTTTATTCGTAGACAATCTCGAATAACCAAAAAGATTTTGTAGCTACCTTTCTCTGTATCTTCAATGTGGTCTTGCCTCTCTTTTGGCTTAGAATATGTGGGCCTTGTTGTAGTTTTTTTTAATCTCCTATAATTTTTGTTTTTATTTTTGATAAACCAACATCTCCTGTAGTTATGTATACTATCCTACATTAGGTCTTTGTTTTACTTTTTCACTTATTCTATCTTTATGGAGGACTCCTTCACCTTTATTGTAATTTTTTTCATAAAATTTCTTCTTTTATCTAAAACGAACAGAAAAAGTTCTCTTGACTTTTACCCATATTTGTAAAAAATAGAAGCTTATATTCGTTAATTCTTCTATTTTTACTTTTCCTTTTCCTAGAAGTTGTAATAAATACCTTAGTCAATTAAGTCACAGGAGATTTTATTTTATTTTTGTTTGTTTATGTAATTAAGTTATGTATTATTATAAGCAATTGTTGTGTCATGGCATATTTAGCCTTCATTATAGTTTAGTTAACATGATGCGGACGGAAATTTGATTATTGAGCAATTAAAAGTTGAGTTTCTACTCACACAATTATGTAATTAGAAGTGTAACAAGATTCTTAGAGTTTATCTCCATTGATGAAACTGTGTTTTTATTTTGCTAAAGTGATTAGAATGACTCATACTTCGATTCAGGTTCTGAAAAGAAGCCACACCTGTTTTGGTTTATGTAGACGTGTAGGCAACATGATTCTGGTGTGTTCAAATTGAATGTTGTCGTCATCAAAGGTCAATACATCATATAAGTTGTCACCTTCCTCATGTATTAATTTGCTTTTAAAGTTAATGATTGGCAAGTAATTTGATCTTGGGCTACGTGTGTTCATGACATTTTGTATTGCTTGTATTAAGTGCATTTATTAGTGTTGTTAAATGATCTGAGCTACTCGATACTCGACTAGATTTAATAACTTATTTATATAATTTTGTTTTATGTTATATATTATTTATGATTTATTTTATTTATAATTTTATATAAATAGTTTAATATATTGAAAATATATAAAATTGTAAAAATATACTCATTACTCTATAATTACTCGATAATGTTACGAGCTTACGTGCTAACTACTCGACTCGATAAGTACTAGTGTCATGTTGGAAAATGAAAATCTATGTTCATTAAGTATTTGATTTGATTCGAACTTGATAATTTTTATAGAGAGTCAAGCTCGAAAAGTCAATACTTGACTCAACTTGATCGATTCGATTACAGCCCTAGTATTTATACAAGTGTGGATGGTAAGGGTATGTTTGTGACTGTGAGTGCATTTTTAGTAATTATGATGATTTATTTTGAAGTTAATCTTATCTATGAGAATGCTAACTAAATATATCCTCTATAATCTAATTTTGTGGCTGTATCTGTTCCAATCACTAAATGATACCAAAGATATCTCTGTAATGTAGTTTAATCTATTGTGGAAATTCGTATGCCATCCACTGCGTTGATGTTAAACTATGGTGTTCATGCTATATGGATCATTTTAATGGGGTATTTAGCATTTTTTTTAGCTTACATTCTTGTTATTTTAAGTGTAACTTTAATTCTCATTGCTCTGCTAGATATTGCTCTGGGAACTTTTATATTTGATCCTCTCTCACTCATCGCTTCCTCCATACATATCATTTTCTTCGATATTCATGTCATTTATTATCTTTCAAAACTAGCGAGAGTGTAATTTTAGACTAGTGTAAGTTTGTTCAATTGCAGAGATTTAACAATTTAAGCTGCCATATGATTGTATGTTTCTTCTTTTTCATTCATTCTCTTGTTTCCCATATGTTCCTAATATTTTTTAGTTGGTTTGAGTCATGAGAGGTCAGGGTGATGAAGAGTAATAGAATATAAGACAAAACGTGGTTTTGATTTTACATTTTTTACCTTAACGAAAAAAAAGACAACAAAAGAATATAGGATAAGATGCCATCACGGTGTAGGCTTATTATACATTTTTGGGTATCATCGCAAATTCTGATAATACTGATAATATATACTGATAATGTTATTGTGCTTGTACGTATAATGTTCATAAATTCTTGCCTGAAACATTTAGGATTAGTGTCTGACCAGTCTGGTAGCAAACAGCAATTTGTGATGCTAAATCCATTTAGTTACAAGTTACATGTTACAAAGAAATTCCATTTTCAAATTTAATTTATATGAGCCCAATGTTGCATCTTTCGTTCTTCTCAGCTACTCAAATGTCGATTTAATAGAGTATATTTTTTCCCAGTGTTGCATGTTCCGTTCTTATCAGTTACTCAAATGTCTTTTTGGTTTCAAATAATTTTATTATGGTACTGTAGTTTCGGCTTTTCCTGTTTTAATGAAATTTCAAGAGTAAGTTATTGTGCCTTCTTGATATTTGGATATTAAGTGATTAAGAACATGAGCACATTCTATGCACGTTTGCACATGTAAGATTGTAATGAGCAGCAGAGGGAGGAATGTGAATATTTTAAAGATATTTTGTATAAATGCTATTATGACTGCATTCAATATGTTCTTTTTATCTTTGATTTGGTCTTTTATGTGTGAAATTAAAATGTTTATTGAATGTTTCCTGCAAACCAAGAAGCAAAAGTGCGCTTTAAAATCGATTCATTTGCATTATCTAAAAATTTCCTATTGGTCATGCTTTCTAATTTGTAAAAACGACAGAATGAAGATTTTAGTATATAAATGATTATTGGTTTCACGGAATGACTAGTTTTTTAGACTGAAACTGAAATCTTTTGCATTTTTGTATTTAAATCTTACTGTTACTTTTATGGTCGTATGCTCTATCTGTCAGAGGAAATACTCTTATGAGTAGATAGTAATATCTAATATAGTAATATGCTTACGTAAAAAGAATAATAATGAAAAACCCACCATATTCAAATTGAGTAGTAATATTGTAAAATTCTTCCTCTTTTATACATTTAATTTGAAGCACTTCAAGTCTAAATTTATATTTTAGTAGTTTTCTTCCAACTCTTTGTGTCTCAAAATATTTCAAGTTTCAGGTTGGCGATGCTTGCCACTTGATATGTTGATGAACACACTATGCTGTCTGGCTGGTGCTTGGATGTATCACATTGCAAAGTATAGAGAGCATTTACGTCAACTTTTATAGTTGGTGAATGGTTTTCCCTCCAAACAAAACTCTGGCTGCTTTGCTCAGTAGACTAATCGGCTGAAACAGAATCGATTGTATCAGTTTTTATAAGGGATTTCAGTTGGGTATAAACAAGCACCTAATAAGCCTATTGTTTTATGTTTGTTTGGTTTAAACTATAGAACAGTTCCTGAACAGGATAAGTGCTTCGTTAAAGGGATTCAATAAGAGTAGGGATGCTAAGGTGCCTTGGCTGGGTTCTCTTTAGTTTTGTGGGGGATTTATAATGAAAGAAATGCAACAGATAAACAATTTTATATGGACTTGTTGAGAGATTTGAGTCGTTTTGATTGGGAATGAGATACAGGAGGCGGTTTAGGGTATTTCAGTTTCAGATTTGTTGAGGGTTGCGGTCTTTTAGAATTGCCATGTCCCTTATCTTTGTTGGCTCCAAATTTCTAAACAGATTGTTACAAGTTACCACTACAAACAATACTCCAGAATTCTTGGAGGAAATCCCAATTTCTTGTTGATGCCAATGATCTTTTGTTTCATTTTGTTGGTAATACAGATTCTGGATCTTCTGTATTACTCATGGTCGCTCTGGATTCTGGAAATCCATCTTAATTAGCTGTACTTTTTGGACATTTTATGGCTTCCTTGCATAGTTGCCTGACTAGTCCATAAATGGACAAGTCATTTCCTATGTACAATATATATGTATGTACATTTGTCATTATTATTTCACAATATTCAACACTATCAAATACTATTTGAAACACAAATATATTAATATTGTCACAACCAAAGTCATTTGATATTATTATAAAGAAAGAAACTACCACAAAAAGTCATTGTTCATTACAATTCACATAAGACATACTGGCATGCATATAGTTTGTTTTTATTTTTTTGCCATCTTTATAAAACAATGTTTCAGTTAATCAGTTTGTAAAAAGATATAGTGGTTGGTAAAATAAAATTTTGTATTTATAAATGTGAGTGTTTCTAAATGCGCTGGTTTGATTAATGAGAAAGTCCCATTATTAAAACAAAGGTACTCCTTAAAAATAATTGATTGCACAAGGAGTCCAACATCAGTGACCCAAACAAACCCCAATGGTGCATTGACTAGAAAATGAGAAGCAGAGGAGGAATAGCGTCGCAGAAGGAAAGTCTTTCTTTGAGTCTTTGTTCATGTCTAATTGGGTTTCATCTCTCTCCCTCCCTTTCTTTTAGTTCAGCAGGTTGGACTCATGGCTGATTGAACTTTTTAAAGAATTAAAATGGACCTAGCTAGTTAAAGATTTGGTGTTATAATTGTATATCTCTTCTGTAAATTATTGTCCTATTTGAACATCCCAAAATCTTCCGTAGCATCCTATTTCTTTTTTTTTTTTATAATTATAAGGAGTATCTAATTTAATCAATTAAATTTTTTTAATCATACTACTATTTACCTTTGTACAGTCCAACTTTTTAACATAAGATTCCGGTCAGGGTCTACCCAATTCTTTTTTAAAAGGTACTTAAAAAGATGGATTAATTGCAGAAAGACCGACCTATTTTAACCGAGCCTGAACCTGATTTGACCAAAGGCGGACCAAGTATTATGGGCCTGATCTAAAGATGATCAGCCCAACTGGACTAGTGCATGAGGATTATAAAAGAAGGAAAGAGTGGAAGTAGAAAAATAGCCGAAGATAATGTTTACTCCCACGTACTAGGCCCGGCCCAGTCATAAGATACCAAAATAAAAACCTGAGCGCAGTCATGTTTATGTTTCCCTCTAATTTTCTTTTCTTTTTCCCTTTGGCAGGTTTATTTCCCTCTAGTAATATTTATAAATAAATTTGACATGAAATCAATTATAACAAACAAACCCTCACTATAATTTCCCTCCTTCCCATCCATGAGCTCCAAGCCCAGGTGAGGTCTCACATATAACGTATCTTCGTTCTTAGATCACCACGTTCACCTCTAATTGCAGAATCCGATACCATCAGCGGTCTTCGATACGAAACCCCACTCAGCACATCAGTTGTCTTTTTTGAGAGAAGGGAATAATAGTCTCTGCCCCCCTAAGCAAATTTTGTCTTGAATCCAGATTTTTTTTGTTGAGTTTTCATCTGGGTATCTCTTCAATTTACATATTATTCACGATTTTTGGTGGGTATTAGTTGCAATGGTAACCGGTGGGAGTCATCCAGAAAATGGGGAAAAGAACCCATCCGCAATTTCCAGAGGTGGAGCAACCAGGTCATGGGGCCCAACCGTTTCTGGCCAATCGGTGTCAACTAGTGGCAGCGCTGGGTCTCCTTCAAGCCGGAATGAGGTGGCCATGGCAACTCCCGCCAGCGAGAACACTTTTCTTAGGTTAAATCACCTTGATATTCACGGTGACGATGCTGGATCTCCAGGAGCTGCTAGGTGATCTTTTCCGTGCCTGAATATTTTGTGGTTAATTAAAGAATTCCCAAATTTAATACTGGGTCTTGAATTAAAGTTCCTTTGACTATTTCTAAGCGAAATTGACAGTTTCATTAACTAGTTTGGTTGCTGCATAAACTGTTGGAATTGGTTATCACTCTAGCTGTCAAGCATACACTTAGACAGGCCACATGTTTATTTTTGTTACAACTTTGGAATTATTTCAGTTGCTTGTTAATTTGATGCTGTTTTGACTTAAATTTGGGCGTTTACTTAAGCTTAATATTTTGCTAGCAATTGTTGATGGTTTTCACTTGGCACTCATTAATTATGTCTGTCATGTGGGCGGGCATGAATTTTGCAAATTGTGCTATGTCTGTTCTTGTATTGCTTCTTTTCTAGCTAACAGCTATTGGTTTGAATGTTTACTACATTATATGACTAATCACCAGTTACTAAACAGTAATAGGAAGAAAAAAAGAGGTCAACGTGCCGTTGCAGGGGATAAGAGTGGTAGAGGACTCCGGCAATTTAGCATGAAAGGTGTGTGGACGTTGTCATATCTCAGGTTTTGGCGCTGCTTTTGCCCATTTCTAGAAATGGGGTTACCGCTGCAACTAAATGGATATCAATGGAATTATACTGTTATTATTTCTCATTGCAATAGTAGTTTTTAGAATGTTTTTAGCATATAGATGATGCCTAACTGACAGCCTTCATACTGATTACGGTATGTTTTGCCTCTTATTGTGCATAGTGTGCGAAAAAGTGGAAAGTAGGGGCAGAACCACTTATAATGAGGTCAGCCGCTTTCTAGATTTTCTGTTTTCATTTACAATCATGTGTGAAATTTACTGATGCTGATGTTGTTGACTCTATTTGTACCGGATATCAATATATCTCAGGAAAATGCTTTTCTTTTGTGGGAGAGGGGGTTGGGGGGGGGTGTCCTTTAGTAGATAGTTCTAATACTCCCTCCATGAGTCCCATTTACAAAAAAAAAATTGTTCCAGAAAAATAGTCTTCTTTTAATTAGTGATATTATAAAATGATATAATATCCTCAATTTTAACAACACAATTTCACTACCATGCCACCATTACTAAACTAAAAACTCATTATATTTAAGGATAAACATGGAAGAAAAATAAATCCTTAAAATTTGCAAATTTTGTAAATGAGATTCTTTTTGTGGAATGAAGGGAGTATTATTTATTATCTAATTATCCATAAAGGATCATGGGTATAGAGTTAATGACGCTGGAATGTCTTTCCGCTTTTAATAATAATCACCAACTAGTAGAGGAGTAGGTAAGGTGAGAATGAAACTGCTTGAGAGATTAGAGGTCAGGTTAATAATATTTTTGACAGTAACTACTCGCCAAAGATAGAGAACTATTTCCTACAACTTGGGTTTGGGGACTAACAAAGAGAATGTGTCCATGGGAAAATGATTTTCCATGTATTGTCTTATCAAATCAACTCATGTCATAAATAGTAGTAGTTCAACATATGCCTCTTGATATAATTAGGAAACAACATTAGTTATGTGTCTAACATGTTAGGTCATTTAGCAATAAGTGCAGTACTATGAAATAGCTGGTATGGAGGAATATCCATTGGGATAGAATCGTGATTCCTAATTGATGAGCTTGCAATCATAAACTATTTATCCAAAGTTAAGGTTTTCCCCATAAAGCCAAAGCCAAACAAATGGCCATTCAGGAGGATACTTTGAGGAGGCAAATGGGTCCTTTAGGGTACTTGGGTCTTGGAGGTAGAGTGGGGACTATTCTTTGAGATGGATGAGCCATAATATAGCAAGGTGTTCTTAGTATTTTTTTATCCGACAAGAGAGGGGGATGGGACTTTTCCTTGGAAAAACATATTTCGCATTGGGACCCCTTCGAAAGTATCTTTTTTGCTTGGTGGAGGCAGAAGGGTGATTTTCGCTCTAGATAATTTGAGGAGATTCTTGGTTAATTGGGGTTGCATGTGTTAGATGATTGCAGAGACTTTTTTGTTTGTTGTTGCATTGTGGGGTTACTATAGACCTTTGGTGCGTATGCTCACTTTTTTAGTATGGTCAATGGTGTTGGTGATACCGAGATTGTGATTGATGTTCTTGGGGCATGACATCCTGTTGGGTTTAGGAAATCAATGTATTAGACAAAGATGGGAGTTGGCTCCTCATTGTTTGTGCTGAGCCTTTTGGAGGGGGAGGAATAACAGATCCCTTAAAGACATGAGGAGGTCTATTCTTCAGCTTAATTATCTTCTACTATATTTTGTTCTTTTGGTTTGATGGTGTTTATCTCGTGGATTTTTAGAGTGAGTTCGTGCTGGGTTTATAGTGTAATTTTTTTTAATAGGCTCTTGTGATTTGTTTTGGCTTGTGAGATGAGTTTTTTTTATACGAAGTTCATTGTGATGTACAACCTATGTATTTTTTTATCCTATCTTTTTGATTGAATAAATCTTGTTTACATGCGTCTCATCCCCCTATCTGGTGGTCTTAATAAATTTACATATAAAAGATAATCAAACTTCTTAGTGGTGGCATGATAATGAAATTATGATGACAATATTGAGGACATGGTGTTATTTTATACTATTAATATAAAGAGGATTAACCCTATGTTTGTATGTTAGCATGTGGGTGGGTATGCAATATAGTCCAAATACTAAGAATTAATAAGCAGAATGATTGTGCAATCTATATTGTTTATAGATCTTACACCTGTTTTGATCCTTAAACATATCTATCTTCTGATGCAATAGCCAAATTAGAGACGTTAAATTGTTATACAGGTTGCAGATGAACTTGTAGCTGAATTTGCTGATCCTGGCAATAGTCTTTCATCTCCAGACCAGGTTTGTTGTCGTCCAGAGCTTGCTGATAATAATTTAGTTCATCCATAGTCAATCCTATGATTTAAGTATTCAGTGTAAAAAATTAAGATTTCCTTTTCTGTTTGAAATATATGTCACAGCAACAATACGATGAGAAAAACATTCGTCGAAGGGTATATGACGCTCTGAATGTTCTCATGGCTATGGATATTATTTCCAAAGATAAAAAGGAAATACAATGGAAGGGTCTGCCTCGAACTAGCTTGAATGACATTGAACAATTGAAGGTCTCTCTCTCTCTCTCTCTCCCCCCCCCCCCCCCCCCGGACCACACCCTCAACCACCACTACCTTTTCTTTTCCTTTTTATGAAGTTGTAGCTCGCAGGGAATCAAATGTTGAATCTTTAATTAACTTACCAGTTACCATAAAACAAGAAGAAAAAATGGGAATTGTTTTAAATTGTCTGAGCTAATTCTATTCCGTGATTGTGGAAAATGTAGAGTGAGCGTCTTGGACTGAGAAATAAAGTTGAAAAGAAAGCAGCGTATTTGCAAGAACTAGAGGAGCAAGTAAGAATTGTGTTTAGAATTGTTATGCTTATGTGCTATATTTTTTCTGCAAAGAAACTACAGCTAGAAACCATTTTCATCGTGGTTTAAAAATGAACATATTTCTTGTGGATTATGTTTACTATCTGTCTTTTGCTAATGTTATCTTTCCTCCCACCAAGTATGTAGGTCTTCAGAACCTTATACAACGCAATGAGCAATTATACAGCTCTGGAGATGCTCCTAGCGGGGGCGTGGCCTTACCTTTTATATTGGTGCAGGTAGAATTGATTGGCGAATTCTTTGTTTTGCTTTGTCGTTCCAAGATTTTACCTTTTATATTGTTGCAGGTAGAATTGATTGGCAAATTCTTTGTTTTTCATTGGTTCTTCCTACGATACTAAAATCTATTTGCATAGTTGCTCAATTGTCTCATAGTGGTTATATGTAGGAGAAGGTGGTTGTTGTAAGAATGATATTTCTTGATATGGTTCCTAGGTAGGCAAAAGTGGAATTTTATTGTTTCACGTTTTCGATTATTTTCCTTTCATGAGTATGCAATTGCACACATTGATGAACCACAGATGTTGAGACCCAAAAATAGATGCATATTAAACTCTCAAAATGTTTTTGCCATCTTATTGTAGAATATAATTTCTTTTGGTTTTAGAGATAATACATTTTGAGACTCAATTCCTTCGAAACATCTTCTATGCTCTTCATTGTGAGAGTTTTTGTGTGTTGGCTTGTTGGGACCCTTCTTGGGGAGGTCATAACTAATTGGAGCCATTCACATTTCACCCACAAAATTGGTATAAATGGGTATTCTACATATCAGACGCGAGAGTGGGAGAAAGGTTGGTATAGAAATATACTTAACATGATTGAGCTTTCGCCATACTTCTCTGTTTTGATTAGGTTAGATGAACTTCAATGGCATCCCAGCATATTTGAAGTTCAACCCATCACCAATATCTGTCATAAGTGGGGTTGTTGGAACTTAGGAACCACTTTAGTTGTTTGCTTTATAGTGGCAGGAACTTTGAGAGCTATTCTAGAAAGACTAACTTATCTATCCAACAGAGGTTGCAGGCATTCATTTGATATTTATTCCTCTACTATTCATTGACGTGTAATTATTTGTGTGCTGTACAAGGAAAATCATCTTCTCTCTTTCATGTATGTAGTATACATCTAGCTGGAAGAAGTTGGAAAACCCTTAGTCAGAGTCCCTTAGAGGATCTCTGTCTAACTTACACTCTACTAAGTTGATTATCTTTGGCTATTTTCACCTCTTCGTATGACTTTAGAGGTCTTTTCCATGCAACATTAGTTGAGGGTCCTGTTATTTACTGTTTTAGGAGGAGATTTTGTTTTCTTTTCATAGTTAGTTTAATTAAGGTGCAGTGTACTTATACACTTACTTGGAGATTTGTTTACTTTCCAGTTAGGGGTTACACTTGATTGGGCTCTCTGTGAGAAGACGTGTTTTTTAATCTAATTCTTGATCCATTTAAAAATGGATAATTTCACGTCGATTTAACTGCCTGCACAGATCTCGTGCTCCTCACCATATACCTCTGACGGAGATCTTCAGAAACACTATATCTTGCTATTTCTTAAGAATCATGTTGATGATTCTGTTTAGAGAGAACCTGAGAGATGACACACGGATGAATCTAATTCCATTATTTTTTTAATGTTTTTCTTTTCCTTTTTTGATTCTCTAAGGTTATTCGTAGCACATTGTATTTTTCTGTTTATGGTGTTACTTATTGCTTCAGTGGCCAAGTATGAAAGATTGTGATCAACAGTTTTTAGTATCATGAGTTGTACTTGCAGCAATGAGCCTACTAGGTAATTCTGTTGATGAGTTATAGTCCATTGCCTTTACTAAGTTCAGATTGCTCTTATGAGTGATAGTTTAATTAAAGTTCTTGATTTGAAATCATACAAGTACTACTTATTATCGCCAAATTAGCTGTGTCCTACATGTCCTATTCGTTTATCTTAAACCATGTGCAGTAACAGGCTGACCTCATAACTAGAATGCATGCAAGTTGCTCAGAGGAATCAGTCTTTTTCATTTAGCATCACATACCAAGAAATTTACCATTATGTTCTTTCCTCTAGTAGCACATAATATTTGCATACTAACGTATAATGTTGTATTACAGTTTTTAAATTTTACTAGGTTTTCTTATGGTATTATAATAAAAGTTGTAATCGTCTCTGAATTTGAAACTGTAGACGCGTCCTCATGCAACTGTTGAGGTGGAAATATCAGAAGATATGCAACTGGTGCATTTTGACTTTAATAGGTAAGGAGACTAGACCCTAAATCATGCATTCTGAAATTGGTTCAATTCCAAAGTAATGATGGAACATTGGGATAAATTACTACAATAAAATGCAATGATTAAGAGAAGGGATTCATAAAAAGGATTATGTGCCCATTTCTCGATTTCAATCTTCACTTCATAGTCTGCTAATCAAATTTTATCTATATGGTACTAATATTTTTATTGCTTTGTCTGACTGCATTTAGTTTGTTTACTGATTACAGAACATCCTTTAGCTAATAGGTGCTTTGAATTTTGGAATCACAACCTTTTTAAAATGATAAATATGTTATCTCTTTGCCTGACTTCATTCTTTAAACCATTAAACTAATGCAGCACCCCTTTTGAGCTCCATGACGACAATTATGTTCTCAGGGCTATGAAAGTTTGTGAAAAACCACAGGGCGATGACACGGCACACAATTTCCCTGCAAATGGAGGTGAAAGCTCCAGCATGTTCCAACCTCAAATTGTTCACCCTTCCAGGTTAAGCATGCCACCAGGCAGGTCAGCCACCTCACCTCCCCTTCCTGGAATTCTCAAGGCCCGAGTTAAGCATGAGCACTAGTCTCGAAGTTACATCTAGAGCTACCCTACCCTACCCTGTGTCATATAATCAATCTATTACTACATCTGTATATTGTGTACAATATCTTGCCAGATGTGTGTTGCTCTTCTTGCAGGCTTCTTCTTCACCATAATCGATCTCATGCCCTGTTGAATGCATGGGAACTGGGAGGTGGTGAGCAGATATTTATTTGTACTTGTACTATATTCCTCAAGGGGTGGTTCTGATTCTCGCATATTCTCTGTTTTACCCAACTATGATAGGCTATTGTAATTGGTCAGATCATTTATCTTCTGTTCTGTTGGTTCCTCATGTAGTAGAACAGAAATTTATGTTTCCGACTTGTAGACTGTTCAGCTGCGTACAGAATCATGAAACTTATTTAGCAGAAATCTTTGTTGCAAGCTTTTAGACTTGGACCGGTAAGTTCCTTAAGTGGTTAAATCGTTATTGACCTCAGTCATTAATATATAAAAATATATATTATTAGTAATTAATAAAATTTTAAAAAATTTGGTTTTTATGAACTAAAATATAATAAAATTGAGCTATAATATTATTAAAAATGGTTAATTTTAATATTAATTTTTTTTGGTACAAATAAATATTAAAAATAATTAAAATCGATTTAGTGGGTAGTTTAAATCGATTTTTTCGGTTTGATTTTATCAGGTTTTGACTAAAATTAGTTTATTGATTGGAGTGCAGATTGGTTCCGGGTCTAATTCGGGTTTTGAAAACATGGTTTGATGATTAAAATGTGAGGAATTATCAGAGCAAGGCTGAACTTTGTTCCCAGTTAGTTTGAAGAAAGAATGGCTGGCGGAATGAAACAAAAGTGAATTTGGGCCAGCCTGTGTCTTCACTCTGGACTCTTTTCCTCAACTTAAAGGAAGAGACTAGTTTTGAAAAAAATATGCTGAAACATATATACTTAGATATTTTGTGTCAAAAATAAAAAAAGAAAAAGAAAATGGAATGCCAAAAGATAAAAGGGCCCACTTTTTGTGAGGGAGAGAGATTAGTTGGATTGGGTTGGGCCGTTGATAAGGTGGGTGGGTATAAATAGAGATTAGTCGTGCCAGGGGGCATGCATATCCCAAGCAAGTAGGACTTTAATTGGCCTGGTACGAATATGCCCACGTGCACCCCTCCATTCTATCACGTGATCTAATTACTTTTCAGTGGTATATATTCACTTCGAATTCGATTGCTAGCTGTTGGTACTTGGTGGTACTGCATGTGTTTGTGAGGAAGAGAAAGAGAGAGTACTTGCATCTCTCATCTCTCTCTCTCTCTCTCTCTATATATATATGCATGGCTAGCTATTTAACTAATTAATTAATAATAATTATTTCTAAACAAGAGTTTCTTTTTTGTACTGTGCTTGAGATCTATAGATATAACATATCAGTGGAGTGGAGCAACAGCAAGATGCATGAACAAGCTAGCTAGCTAGCTAGTACCGAAGGTGCTTTTGAATATATATTTTTATCTGCATTTGCACCTGCACCTCTTCAATTCTTTACATTCCAAACAGTACGTACGTACAATATATATATACACGGTCCGGATCTTAAGCTCACCTCTTATCCAATTGATCCGAGCGGACTCTTTTTCGGACCCGATGACAGTTGTCAACCGTAGTCTATACTTTTAGCGACAGACAACATATAGCGTCGCTAAAAGTATAGACGACGGTTGTATGACCGAACCGTCGAGGGGTGAGCTCGGATGAATTGGATAAGGGTGAACTTAATATCCAGACTCATATATATATATATATATATATATATATATATATATATATATATATATATATATATTTATATATCCACAAAAGAGGTGTGGAGGTGCAGGTGTTTATGCAGACAAAATGGCATCGTCTATGTATCTTAATTAATTCTTCATCATCATCCCTCTGGATATCTCCGATCCTCCCACGCTCCTCCTCCTATCTATCCTATATACCATCTCTCTCTCTCTCTCTCTATATATATATATCATGATATATAGAACACACTCATCTACACGCACGTCATAGAAGAATATTTATATTGAAAATGTTTTTTTTTCAAACATTAGATATAATAACTTGATTGCGTTTATTTATTATTTGACTCAATGGACTATTCGAAGTTGTCAATTTATGCGAATGATGCATTAATAATTTCGCAAATGTGTCAAGTAGTGTTCAAAATAACATATTTTATTTAATACTTCCTCCGTCCCAAATTAATTGCTCAGTTTTGACTTTTTAAAGTCAAATTGACCATTTTTAAAACTAATTTTTTTACTATTTTTGCTAAAATATAGGTGAAGAGATTATAACCAAAAGAAAGTATATACAATTTATTACTAATCCTAATTTTTATAATTTTAGAAATATAACTATATATGCTTAATTATTAATTCTAAAAATAGTCAATTTGACTTAAAAAAGTCAAAACTGAGCAGTTAATTTGGGACGGAGGGAGTAATTTTATTAATGACATATATACTTTCGGTCGTTTTATACACCTTTATATAACACGACATAATTTTGTATAAATTTATAATTATTTTTTTTAAATAAAATATTTAAGCTCAAGGAATAAGCTACGTTATTTTATTAAATAACTTTAACTAAATTTAATTGACGCTTATCTTATATAACATTATATATATATATATATATATATATATATATATATATATATATATATATATACAAAGAAGATCAGGTCCGGACTCCCGGACGGGAGTAAAATCCGGACCTGATTTTTTTTGTTTTTTTTTTTTTTTTTTTTTGTAGAACAACTAAAAAAAAAAAAAAAAAAATTTATGGAACTGAAATTTTTCCAAAATAAAGTGTTTTGGGTGTGTTTTTAACACCTACCCCAACCAATGTATGTACAGTCTGCCCAGACTGTACAGACATATTTCGTTATAGGCATCCAAATCACGCCCAAAACACTGTATTATGGAAAAATTTCAATTCCATAAATTTTTTTTTTTTTTTTTTTGTTGTTTCAAAAAAAAAAAAGCAAAAAAAAAAAAAAAAAAAAAGGTCCGTATTTTAGTAGAGTCCGGGATCCCGGACTGGATCCGGACTCTATATATATATATATATATATATATATATATATATATATATATATAATTCGCTTCAACGAATCGGTACCGTCGCTATATCTCAGAAAATCATTTTTATAGTTCGATTTGTTTTTTTGATTCGTTATATATATATATATATATATATATATATATATATATATATATATATATATATATATATATATATATATATATAAAGTAAAATTGTTGCATGCATAAGTTATACTCCCTCCTATTCAGATTAAATGACATTTTAGAATTAAGCACACTTATTAAGAAATAACACAAAATATCTTTTATGTCCCTAATTAATTATTTCTCTCCACAATTGCATTTACTAAGCGTATTAAATAGAGAGGTAAATTAGGAAAAAATAGTGTAATATTGCATAGAGATTTCAAAACGACACTTATATAGAATAAAATTAAACACCCTAAAATGTCATTTAATCTGAATAGGAAGGAGTATTATATATTGAGTTAACGAGTTCAAACAAAAATACAAACCAGATTTTATGATGGTAGAATTGACAAACACTCATTTTTTGCCTTTGGACAACAGCGTTCCAAGCTTATCCTCGTATCCTCATACAAATAAGTATATGGGGACATTTTTTTAGTGACATTTTAGTAATTTTTTTTTTAATTTTTTTTTGTAGTACCTTTCAAAAATATATAGGATTTATTCTAACTTGAATTTTTACAGAAAACAGTATTTTTGGTGTAATTTGGATACATACAAGAAACAGAGTTGTACATACCCTATTTTTTGTATGTAACTAAATTACACTCAAAACACTGTTTTTTATAAAAATTTCAGTTGAAATAAATACTATATATTTTTTATAAGATACTACAAAAAAAAGATCATTAAAATATTACTAAAAAATATCCCCCTAAAAGGACTCATCCTCATATACATATACATATATAATGTAATAGACTAGCTGGGTCCCGTGCCTCCGGCACTGTATAGACAGTGAGATTTATCTCAAACTTAGAACGGCCCAGATGATTTATTAAGTGAACGGGAAATTCAAAATCATTATTAGATAGATTAGATAGATAGATGTATTTTATTAGATAGATGTATGGACGGTGGGATTTATCTCAAACTTTGGACGGCCCAGATGATTTATTGAGTGAGCGAAAAATTCAAAATCATTTATATTTTATTAGATAGATTTAATTTCTTAATGATACCAACGACAAAAAAAATAGTAATTAATTATTTTATTCACAAAAAGAAATTTGTAATTTTTGTGGAATGAAGGTTGTACTATTTCATATGTTTGTATGACTAGAATTGGGCCCCCTTTGTGACGGGTATCGGTTAGTGGCATATTTATATCCGAACCGGAACCCGTGCTAGAAACACCATACAAACTCTCTCGCTTCAAGTTTAGGGTTTTACAAGATCAAACAAAATACCCTAGTTTGCAGTTGCAGACAAAATGGGAGGAAAGTGCCCTCACAGAAGGGTAAAGAAGAGGAGATACTCTCACAAGCAATTTCGCCGCACCAAATTCGAGCTTAAAGATATCCTTTTTGTGTCGCTTTTTAATACTTCTTTATATTTTATCTTCTATTTCTATCATTTATGCCTTCAATTTAGGTTAATAGAGTTCAGGATTTCGAAATTCGTTGAGTTTTCTTGACTGTATGGCCTATTGTTCACGTGACGATGCTGTTTATGACGAGCTTCAAAAGTCTGCCGTTGAGAATAAACTCTTGCCTGTCGATGAAGATCTTCCTGGGATGGGCCAATACTACTGTTTCCACTGCGAGTAATAATTGTTCAATTATTTGTGTGTGCTTTGTTTCTGTTAGAGCTCATTTAGTTTTCTTCCTTTGGTTTATTTGCAGTCGGTACTTTGCGAATGCGACAGTAAGAGATGAACATTTCAAGACCAAACGGCACAAGAAGCGGTATGTTTTTATTACATTCATCGTTCTCTATTTCTATTTTGTGGTGTTAGTGATATTGATGAATTTTATGATTGATCCATCTGATGGATATGCTTAAGTGCAACAAGTACATGTATGCTATTTCAAATTATGAAGACTGAGTTAAGGATGAGAGTGTTGGAGCTTTACCCTGTATGTATATGGTTTAACTGATTTAGTATAAGTAATAAGCTCTTCTCCTAGGGCTGTTATGAGTATGATTATTAGATTTTAAACAATTTAGATAAGTAGGAAGTTCTTTTGATTTTGTATCTTTGCATGAGAGAAGTTGCTGCCTTAAGTCAGGAGGGTTAGGAGAAACACAGGATGGATGGGCCATGTTAAATCATTTTTTTGGGTTTTGTGTGCGTGTGCGTGCGCGTGTTTTTTTTGTTTTTTTTTGGGGGGTGGTGGTGGTGGTTATTTGGCGCTCTGATCGAAAACTACCAAGTGTTGTCTTGCTGTTATTAAATAATATGCATTACAAAGGCTAAACTCTTTCCTAGTACACCGAAGAAAACGGGGGGAGGGGGATCATGATGTTAACGCGACTTCCTGCAATTCTCCTCGACTCAAAATACCTCCCCAACTATTATGCGGCATCCACCATATCTGTTTAAGGCCATCAAGTCTCACCTAGAATGCGGTCTGTGCATTTAGCGCTTAAGCTCAAGCTGGGGACTAGAGGCGCCTCACTGTTATGATTTTAGTCCAACTATTTGTTATGCTCAAGTATTGTAATAGATTAGATTCTCAAAAAAAGAAAAAAGTATTTTGAGTTCAAGTATTCAATGTTATTGTATTTATAAAATGTATCATTTTCTGGTGGAGTAAAGCAAAATAAAGATCCATTTTGTCTCTCTGTCTCTGTTTCTGTTTCTGTTTCAAATCCTTCAATAGTTAAAGCTTCTTCCTCTGCTGCTCTCAATCTCTCTCTATCCTTTTATATCCAGCTTTGTATATTTTGTTTTCGATACCTTATTTGCTTCTAATTACATGGGAAAGGATCACTTATAAAATGGCAGTAGTCATTGTTTATGGAGTTGCAATTAATATGGAATGAGGGGAGCTCGATGAACTGTTGCCACAGTACTAGTTAGTCTGGGGTGTAGTTAATGGCAAAATGAGTTTTATAATCTTCTTGATCAATTGGGATCTAGTAGCACTTGAATAACTTGTTCGAGCTACTATAGTTTTGTGTAGTGACTACTAGTTTTTGCTGTAATAAAAAGATCATTTTATATAATATTGAAATAGAAAGGGCCTCATGATTAATACAGCAAAAGTAAGCTCAAAATTTACTCATAGTTGGTATTTTATTCAAGTTTTTTGGTTTTCTACTGGGTCGAGTGGTGTTTGGGAAAGTGCATTTCCATGGTAAGGTATATTTTGTGTAGAGTTAATCATGTTCATTTATTTATTTATTTGTAATCACTACTTTGTCTGCAAGTTATCGAGTGTTATATAAACTTAGCTTGGTCCAGTAAATTTGGATTTTTATGATTTCTCATTTTTCATGTGTCGAAGCCACATAGGCTTCTTTTCTTTGTTTGCATTGGTACTTGGATGTCTCCTTTTAGGCATCTTCACTTTCTGATTTGAAAAGGAAATAGTCCTGCTAAACATTCTAAGAGTTCGTGGAGCAAATATTATTGTTCATTTCGTTTGTTTATGCAGCTTGAAGCTAATGGCAGGGCCTGCTCCGCATACTCAACTTGATGCTGACCTAGCTGCTGGCATGGGCATGCCAGATAATGGCCCAAAGCTTATGTCAATGTAAGCTGCCCCTTTCCCTGGGTTCTATGGATATTGCTTCTGAGCTGCAGACTGTCCATCTATAATGGAATTACTGTGTTTAGTTTGTTACTGTAGGATTTTCTTTCTTGTCACAATTAATATTAAGAAAGGACGATCCATCATCTGGTTTGCTCATTTGCTAGGTATTGTAATTTTTATTTGAAGTCTATATTTTAGAATGTATAATGTTGGCAATTCTTTGTTTAGAAATGAATGACTTTTGATAACGAGCTTAATCCACAATAATAGACATCATTAACATATATATATATATATATATATATATATATATATATATATATATATATAGAAGAAGGATCAGGTCCGGACTCCCGGACGGGAGAAAATCCGGACCTGATTTTTTTTTTTTTTTTTTTTTTTTGGTAGAACTAAAAAAAAAAAAAATTTTATGGAACTGAAATTTTTCATTAATACAGTGTTTTGGGTGTGTTTTTAATACCTACACCAACCAATGTATGTACAGTCTGCCCAGACTGTACAGACATGTTTCGTTATAGGCATCCAAATCACACCCAAAACACTGTATAATGTAAAAATTCCAATTCCATAAATTTTTTTTTTTTTAGTTGTTTCAAAAAAACAAAAACAAAAAAAAGGTCCGGATTTTAAACCTGTCCGGGAGTCCGGACAGGATCCGGCCTCTCTCTCTCTCTCTCTCTCTATATATATATATATATATATATATATATATATATATATATATATATATATATATATACGGTCCGGATCAAGTGCATACCCCTTATCTTACTCACCCGTGCTCACCCCCATTTAGGCGACGGTTTCGGTCATACAACCGTCGTCTATACTTTTAGTGACGCTATATGTTGTCCGTTGCTAAAAATATAGACGACGGTTGTATAACCGAAACCGTCGCCTAAAGGGGGTGAGTAAGATAAGGGGTATATATATATATATATATATATATATATATAACCGATCAAGTGAGGGCTTCCTTACTTTCTTAAAATGCGGATTTTTTATTTTATTTTTGCTTTTTTTAGTTGTTTTTTTTTAAAAAAAGGTGCGCATTTTAATAAAGTAAGGGAGCTCTTACTAGAACCGGACCCTATATATATATATATATATATATATATATATATATATATATATATATATATATATAATTGAAATAATTTTTTATTTTATTTTGGGTTGAAACGAGCGAGTAAATCATTGATGGGAAGTGAAGTGAAAAACAGGAACTTGTAGTCAAACTGATTCACTTGTATCTTGTATTTTATCTTGTATTATGCTGCGGCAGGAATGGTAATCATACTACATACACACAACCGTCTCGTTTTCCTTCCATGCCTATGGGTATACCCGCTTGTCACGTAGCGCCAAACTTTTGACAATGGGTGCTGTTGATTTTATTTTTGATTCAAGACTTCTTCCCAAAAGTGGGATTATCCTACATTTTATAATAACTTATTAACTTTAATAATCAAATTGATCAATTTTTAAATTAATAAATCTTAAAAAAAATTAAAATATACTCCAAGTTATAAGTTATTATGATCATAATAAATTACGGAGAATTTACTACTAGTAGTCAAGTTTTGGAATTTGAAAATTTTATATAAATATTTTTAATTAATAATTTTAAAATTATCAATTTAACCATAAAAGTTAAATTAAAAAACAGAAGAAGTATTACTTAAAAATAACCTTTTAAAATAAATTATGTCGTTTATTACATTAATATGCAAGGGTAATATAGTTTAAAAATAAAAATAGTATCTCTTCCCTTGCTGCTTCCTAAACTCACAAACAAGAAAAAATATAATTAAAATTTCATCATTTTCATTCCTTTATAAAACTAAATATAACAAGAGAAAATTATAATTCATTTTCATTCCCTCTTCTACTTTTTTTTTTCTTATCCTATCCCATTTCGTACCTCCAAACTCACAAACGTAACATTAATCAGGAGGCGACAAACAAGCTGTTTATTTCACTATTAGGTGCTGTTTATTTACATTTGATTGTCTCTTAATGGACTGTCTCTTATTCGCTAAGAGGCATGATACTGTTTTTTTTGTTACCTCTGAATGTCTCTTAATCGGTAAGACAGAAAATAAAATCTTAATAATTAAGAGGTACCTCTTAATGAAAATTTTTTAATAATTTTTTTAGATAAATATATTCTACAATATTATGCACTCATTTTTCTTAAATTGAATATTTAAAATTATTAAATAAAATTTTATCCTTTAAAATGGTAAAATAGTGTCATTAAGAGACAACTTACTTTTTAGCCATCAAATAATTTTTTAGATTCAGAGACCTCATAACCATTCAGATGATATAATTTATTAAGACATCATAATCATTGAGATCTTAATTCCCAAGTTTATCGAACAAACCTTAGCCTACCCCATATCAAAGGGACAAACTTGTCATTCAGTGCATTATCTTATCAAAAGGAGAATGAAAACATTGGGCCTACCACTCTTCTTTCACTAGAATGGAGTAGTCATTGTACATGGAGTTGGATTGGACACAACTAAGAGTGAAATAACCAGCTTGTTTGTCCTAACACACTAATAATGTATTTATGAGAATTGCGAAACCAAAGAGGAATTCAAGAACCAGCTGCATACAAAATGTGTCTATAGGATTTCAAGAACCAGCGCCCAGACTGGATAAACTAACAAAAGGATAATGCCAACTGAATTAGAAATGCCATCGCTCCTTGTGAAAGAATTGCTCGGATATGTTCTTGCAGCAAATAACACCCTATGGCAAGACATATCGCAACGCCAATCAAGTTGTTCCTTATGGTGTCTGCAAGAAAGCTAGGGGACACCACAAGAATAAGGATCAATGCGCCTGGCATTTCTAGATAACCTGCAGCATTTAGATCGAGGAGGAATGATTAGTGTTGGAGTATGCATCCTCATTTCAAAGTAAATATTTTTCTTGACAAGACGGATTGAATATTTATTCCTATTTCAAGCTAAAAGTAGTTAAATTTTTAGCAAATAACAGATTAAATTCTATGCAGAAAGAATAATTATGATTACAACAACTACAAAGCAATCCCCACTTCAAAGATGCATAAATCAAGTTAATGACAATTAAATTACAACATGTACATCAAGTTCTTGAAAATCTCACAAAAGTATATTAACATTAGCAATCATTTATACAATTCAAAGCAATATCTTACTCGCAACACGCCGAGGGAAGAATAGGCGCAATATTACTGCTACAAAAGCAATCCATTTTCCAATCTCTCCCATGCATTTCCAAGCAAATGAAAACTAAAAAAGATAATATAATTGAGGAGGTCATCATCTCTCTGGATGATAAACAATAAACTAAAAACATTGATGATGATCACCTGAAAAGGTTGAAGACTAGTGAAGGTAGACTCAAGAAGATGTAAGGAATTAGAATTGCTGTTAGGATCTTGGTTCTCCGGTTTGTTCTATCCAAGATTAACAGATAACTACAGAAGTAAATTTGTTAATTTGTTAGTTAGACAAATAAAAGAAAGGAAATTAGATTGGAAAAAATTAAGAAAGACCTGAGATTTTGTGTACTGCAAAAGAATACCAAACCATACAAATTAAATTAGGCGGTAGTTCATAGAACAGCTAAAAAGGGGTTATCCATATTCAATTGGACCAAATATAAAACCCAAATCATAATTGAATTCAATTTCTGCAAATGGGTTATATTCATATTCAATTGGAGAAACCTAAAACAATTACCCAAGAACAGTGTTCTAAAAATCCCCGCCTAGGTGCTAGGCCCCCATTGACACCCCACCTAGGTGCTAGGCCCCCCTTAGCACCCCACCTAGGCGCTAGGCCCTCTGGCGCCTCAGCTAGGCTCAAGACGGCAAAAAAATCCCTCCACGAAATTAGGCGGGGGGGGGGGGGGGGGGGCCTAGGTGGGGTCTAAGTGAAGATGTTTTTTTTATTTTAAGAACTACCCAAACCAGATCTTTATATATTTATTTTTTTAATGATTTACCATATTCATAATACATGTTATACCATATCAAGTCACAACAAGAAGTGAACAATATCAAGTCAAAATTGATAATTTTATTATAGTTGTAATTTTTTGAACTTGTACCAACTTCAAATTATATAAATGATGATACATTTGTAATATTTAGTTTAATTTAATATAATTCTTAAATTTATGTTTATTTTCTTAAGTTTTAATATTTAATTAAATTCTTGAAATTTTAAATTTTATTATTTAATAGATATCTTTTTTATGAATAAAACTAATACGTTAAAAATATGTTTGAACTTTGAACAATTGCATGTTTGTGTTTGAACTTTGACATTAGCAATATGAATATGTGTTTGAATTTTAAGCAAAGGCCTTTATTATCTTTATTAAAGATTGTTTTGTTTTATATTATTTTTTTTTGGATAAATGTAAGATAAAATATTAAAATTGACTTAAAATAAAAAAATTTGCCTAGGCCCCGCCTAGGCCCCCTAGGCGCTAGACCCCCCTCGGCCGCCCGCCTCCTGCCTAGCGCCTTTTAGAACATTGGTCAAGAAGTCTATCCCCATCCTAATCGGGGAGGATTCTCCTTTTCGAGATATCCTCCCCTAAATCTCTCTTGTTTTTTTGATCTAATAAATTATTCTTCCTTCTTGTGGAACTAGTTTTCTCTATGAGATGAAAGGAGATTTTATTATCATCTCTTGGGTGATTTTATTTTATTTGTTTGGTAGATTTTGTTCTCTCTATTTGGGAGATTTTTTTTTCTAGTTTGTGAAACTTTTTCGTGCATAAGTTGTTGAAAATAGATTATTTAGATTTGGATGTAACGTTGCTGAAAAACAAAGTTTAGATATGTGTGGATTCTATTATTATTTCGGGAGGGATAAATCACCTTTTGGTCATTGTACTGGGGTCCGATTTTCATTGTGGCTACCGAATTTTTTTTGTTACAATTGAATAACCGTACTCTCAAAAATTACAAAATGGTCATTACTTATAATTTTCGTCCGAAAAAACGAACGAAAAAACTGACTGTGCAAATTGGCCCGTTTCTTTGCTTACGTGGAGTACAGGAAATGCAAGGAGGTGGGTAATAAGTAATGTACTTATTATAATAAGTACTGTAGATAATAATAATAATAATAATGCAAGGACGCGTCTCTTTTCTCCAAAACTAATAATAATAATTTCAAAATAATAATAATAATTTCAAAATAATAATAAAATACTATTAATAATAATAATTTTAAAATAATAATAATAATTAATAATAATAATAATTTCAAAATAATAATAATAATTTTTAAATAATAATAATAATAATACAAATTTTTAAATAATAATAATAATTTATTTTTTTATTTTAATGGAGAATAAAAAATGATTTGTCAAATTTACCCTTATTAAAATAATTTAAATTAATAAAATAATAAAAATAATTTTTTTAAATACACATCAGCTTCATATAAAAATATTTTATAATTTATATAATCTTTTTTAAAATTTTAAATTTTTTAATAATTAATATTTTAATATCGTAATTCGTTAGAGTGTATATTGAATTATTAGATTATAGTAGTATACTTTTACAATTAAATTTAAAAAATAAATATTTGTTATTATAAAGGAGTTTTAAATTTTTGTCTCATATAATATGTCATTAATTAATACATATTTTAATATATATATATATATATAGAGAGAGAGAGAGAGAGAGAGTACGGAGGAAATAATATTGTTTGTGATATATAAGACAATTATTGTAGGATATTATTATTATTGCTTAGGATAAAGTAGTTTTTATTTATTTATTCTAAACAAAAATTACGTGATACTAATAATTAGACAGAAGGTGGAATAACAGATTTAATTATGTTATTTAATTAAGGGAGGAAATAATAATTTTTAAATAATAACAATAATAATAATTTTAAAAATTTTAAAAAAGATTATATAAATTATAAAAATATTTTTATATGAAGTTGATGTGTATTTAAAAAAAATATTTTTTTTATTTTATTAATTTAAATTATTTTGGTAAGGATAAATTTGACAAAGCATTTTTTATTCTCCATTAAAATAAAAAAAAATTACTATTATAATTTAAAAATTAGTATTATTATTATTTAAAAATTATTATTATTTTTTTTGAAATTATTATTAATACTATTATTACAAATTATTATTATTATTTTAAAATTATTATTAATAATAGTATTTTATTAGTATTTTGAAATTATTATTATTATTATTATTATTATTATTATTATTATTAGTTTTGGAGAAAAGAGATGCCTCCTTGCATTATTATTATTATTATTATCTACAATACTTATTATAATAACTACAGTACTTTGCCCGCCTCCTTGCATTTCCTGTAAGCAAAGAAAGGGGTCAGCTTGCACAGTCAGCTTTTCTGTCTACTTTTTCGGACAAAAATTTTAATTAATGACCACTTTGTAATTTTTGAGAGTACGGTTATTTAATTGTAACAAAAAAAGTTTTGGTAACCACAATGAAAATCGGACCCCAGTACAGTAACCAAAAAGTGATTTATCCCTATTTTGGGAATATCAGGAGTTTAAATGGTGCCCACTTGTGTTGTTACCATTGACTTTTTTTTGTGATTACTCTATTTGTTATTTTATTTGAAAAAAAATTATTTGTCTTTTGGACCGTTTAATAATAATAATAATAATAATAAAAAACATAAACCCCAAATCATATTAACAACATTTATAAGAAAATATAACACATTCCATTTAATATAGATCTATCTAATGATCAACTAAAGAGTGATTTAATTAGAGCATCATTTGAAGAAAACAAATTTGGAGAGAGAGGGAGGGAGGGAGGTATAAAATTCTTACATAGCTGCAAAAGAAGCGAGCCAAGCAAGAAATGAAGTCCCAAATCCAAGCCCACCAGCGTGATTAGCTAGCTCTTTGGCTGCCTGCCCAATTTCTTTGAAATCAGAACTCATCAACTCACTTGCTATTGTTATATATATGATCAGTTTTCATTGCCAGGTAACTCTTCTTTCCCATCATATTCGAAAATTTTAATCTCAATTATTTTTCTCTCACTGTTCTTTTATACACGTACAAACATAGATCCTTAAAAGTCAATTAGACAAGTAGATATTTTGTTTTAATAACTTTATGATGGGTAATACTCTACTTAAGTACCTTTAAGTCATGATCTTTTAAGTACCTTTAGAGAATCATTTGAAGAAAACAAATTTGGAGAGAGGGAGGGATAAAATTCTTACATGGCTGCGAAAGAAGCGAGCCAAGCAAGAAATGAAGTCCCAAATCAACCAGCGTGATTAGCTAGCTCTTTGGCTTCCTGCCCAACTTCTTTAAAATCAGAACTCATCAACTCACTTGTTAGTGTTATATATATGATCAGTTTTCATTGCCAGGTAACTCTTCTTTCCCATCATATTCAAAAATTTTAATCTCAATTATTTTTATCTCGCTGTTCTTTTATACACGTACAAACATAGATCCTTAAAAGTCAATCAGACAAGTATATATTTTGTTTTAATAACTTTAAGATGGGTAATACTCTACTTAAGTACCTTTAAGTCATGATCTTTTAAGTACCTTTAGAGCATCATTTGAAGAAAATAAATTTGGAGAGAGGGAGGGATAAAATTCTTACATGGCTGCGAAAGAAGCGAGCCAAGCAAGAAATGAAGTCCCAAATTGACCAGCGTGATTAGCTAGCTATTTGGCTTCCTGCACAACTTCTTTGAAATCAGAACTCATCAACTCACTTGTTATTGTTATATATATGATCAGTTTTCATTGCCAGGTAACTCTTCTTTCCCACCATATTCGAAAATTTTAATCTCAATTATTTTTCTCTCGATGTTCTTTTATACACGTACAAACATAGATCCTTAAAAGTCAATAAGACAAGTAGATATTTTGTTTTAATAACTTTAAGATGGGTAATACTCTACTTAAGTACCTTTAAGTCATGATCTTTTAAGTACCTTTAGAGCATTATTTGAAGAAAACAAATTTGGAGATAGGGAGGGATAAAATTCTTACATAGCTACGAAAGAAGCGACCCAAGCAAGAAATGAAGTCCCAAATCCACCAGTGTGATTAGCTAGCTCTTTGGCTGCCTGCCCAACTTCTTTGAAATCAGAACTCATCAACTCACTTGCTATTGTTATATACATGATCAGTTTTCATTGCCAGGTAACTCTTCTCTCCCATTATATTCAAAAATTTTAATCTCAATTATTTTTCTCTTGCTGTTCTTTTATACACGTACAAACATAGATCCATAAAAGTCTATCAGACAAGTAGATATTTTGTTTTAATAACTTTAAGACGGGTAATACTCTACTTAAGTACCTTTAAGTCGTGATCTTTTAAGTACCTTTAGAGCATCATTTGAAGAAGACAAATTTGGAGAGATGGAGGGATAAAATTCTTACATAGCTGCGAAAGAAGCGAGCCAAGCAAGAAATGAAGTCCCAAATCCAAGCCTACCAGCGTTATTAGCTAGCTCTTTGGCTGCCTGCCCAACTTCTTTGAAATTAGAACTCATCAACTCACTTGATATTGTTATATATATGATCAGTTTTCATTGCCATGTATCTCTTCTTTCCCATCATATTCGAAAATTTTAATCTCAATTAATTTTGTCTCGCTGTTCTTTTATACACGTACAAACATAAATCTTTAAAAGTCAATCAGACAAGTAGATATTTTGTTTTAATAACTTTAAGATGGGTAATACTCTAGTTAAGTACCTTTAAGTCATGATCTTTTAAGTACCTTTAGAGCATCATTTGAAGAAAATAAATTTGGAGAGAGGGAGGGATAAAATTCTTATATAGCTGCGAAAGAAGCGAGCCAAGCAAGAAATGAAGTCCCAAATCCACCAGCGTGATTAGTTAGCTCAAATCAGAACTCATCATCTCACTTGCTATTGTTATATATATGATCAGTTTTCATTGCCAGATAACTCTTCTTTCCCATCATATTCGAAAATTTTAATCTCAATTATTTTTCTCTCGCTGTTCTTTTATACACGTACAAAAATAGATCTTTAAAAGTCAATCAGACAAGTAGGTATTTTGTTTTAATTACTTTAAGATGGGTAATACTCTACTTAAGTACCTTTAAGTCATGATCTTTTAAGTACCTTTAGAGCATCATTTGAAGAAAACAAATTTGGAGAGAGAGAGAGGGATAAATTTCTTACATAGCTGCGAAAGAAGCGAGCCAAGCAAGAAATGAAGTCCCAAATCCACCAGCGTGATTAGCTAGCTCTTTGGCTGCCTGCCCAACTTCTTTGAAATCAGAACTCATCAACTCACTTGTTATTGTTATATATATGATCAGTTTTCATTACCAGGTAACTCTTCTTTCCCATCATATTCGAAAATTTTAATCTCAATTATTTTTCTCTCGCTGTTCTTTTATACACGTACAAACATAGATCCTTAAAATTCAATCAGACAAGTAGATATTTTGTTTTAATAACTTTAAGATGGGTAATACTCTACTTAAGTACCTTTCAGTCATGATCTTTTAAGTACCTTTAGAGCATCATTTAAAGAAAACAAATTTGGAGAGAGAGGGGGATAAAATTCTTACATAGCTGCGAAAGAAGCGAGCCAAGCAAGAAATGAAGTCCCAAATCCAAGCCCACCAGCGTGATTAGCTAGCTCTTTGGCTGCCTGCCCAACTTCTTTGAAATCAGAACTCATCAACTCACTTGCTATTGTTATATATATGATCAGTTTTCATTGTCAGGTATCTCTTCTTTCCCATCATCTTCGAAAATTTTAATCTCAATTATTTTTCTCTCGCTGTTCTTTTATACACGTACAAACATATGTGCTTAAAAAAGTCAATCAGACAAGTAGATATTTTGTTTTAATATTGGGTAATACTTAATAGTGTGATCATCCACTGCTTATGATAAAATATGTAATTGTGAGTTTATTTGTAAATTGTTAGACTGTGAATATTTATTTTTAGGATATGTTTGTTTGGAAAAGTTATATTTGAGATATATAATTATTTATTTTTAAATTTAAATTTGTGACTATTAATTCAGTGGTTATAAAATACTTTAATATAAGAGATAATTTAATATCATATTCAACCACGTATTATAATTCTCATTATTGAGACTACAAAATTCTAAACAAAATTATCCTCAACTTTTTAAAAAATGACCATAATATTTTTTTATATCCAATAAACTTATTATTGGTAAACAATTTATAATTTGTAAATAACTTATTGATAAATAATTTAGTATTGATAAAAAACTTATTATTTAAACCGCTTATTAGTAACAAACTTATTAGTTAAACAGCTTATTATTGGTCAACAACTTATTATCGGTAAATAACTTATTGGTAAACAGCTTATTGATAATAAGTTATTATTGGTAAACAACTTTGTTAGGAATCGAATGATAGATTAGAAGATTGCTTAAGCAATGGGGAGTTTATTAGATCTCTGATTAGATTCCAAATATATGTAATTTGATGATGAAGCTTGTATGAGAGTTAATGATAAAGCTTATAAAGTATATTTGTATGAATAAGTTTTGTACAGTCCTTTTCTGATATATCAATGTACAAGGACTTAAAATAGTTTGGTCAAACATGTTATGTCGATCTTTATCCTGTATGCATATGTAATAGATATGATTAGTGTAAAAGGCTACTCTGAATGATAACAACATTATCAGTAAAATAATCTACATGTGCTTAGAGTGAAATTTGATTAATGTATATTTGTAAAAAAGTTTTGTAAAATCCTTCAAAATAATTGATGTACAAGGATTTAGATTAAAAAGATCAAATAATGTTAGGTTGATCTTTGGGAATTGATCTGATGTATAGATGATAGGAAATCATGTTCGAAAAGTTATTTTACCAGTTCACATTATGAAGATACTTCGCAGACACAACCGTGTTTATCGTAGAGTTCAACCCATCTCACAGACACATAACCTGTTTATAAGGTGAGCAAATGATCTCAAAGTTACAAGGTTAACATAGAGCTGCATAAGGAGTCGAAAAAGATGTTAAACATCATATGGAAAAATCAATCAACCTGCTAAATGAATCAATAGATAACAGAGTAAATATTGCTCAGTAAAAGGGTGATTGTAGAATACTCCAAGCAGACACTGAATGAACATTGAAGGATAACTCCAAGATTGTTCAGTGAAATCAAGATCGTAAAGACAACCTCAGAACAGAAAAACGAAAGGTGAAGCGCTGATTACACGAATTAAAGGAAAACACCAAGCTCAGTTTGTTCCATGGATATAAAGTAAAGTTTATTCAAGAAGTGATATATGGCAAAATAATATATTATGATAATCTCTAGGTATACTTCTCACAAGAAGAGATCTCCAGAAGAAATCTAAAGGTCACAAATGCAAGTATATTCTACCTAATCTCAGAGCTCAGAACAGATCATAGAGCAATCAGAACTTCGTATAGAATCAACCAATACTTGAGAACAAAGAAGAACATCTCACTCAGGAAGATGTTATCGACTTCGCAAGACAATTAAAGTATCAAGAAAATGAAGAAGAGTTTGTTAAGCAAATCTAAGCTTTATGAAATAATTAGAAAGCAGAAAAGAAGATAAGATTGTAGTAGTATGAGCACCATCATAATTCTAAAAACATTGCTCAAAAACTACTAGTTTATCACATTTATTTAATTAAACTAATTAAACATGGATAAAGAATACTTTTAATTAATAAATCCCTTTTATTAATAAATGAATAAGATTATAAAGTAAATGTTTATTACATTCATTGTGATTGACTTGAGGGCATACTACTTACACTTATTGGTAAATAATTTATTATTGATAAACCACTTATTATTTAAACAACTTATTAGTCCTAGACATATTTAAATATTGGTTTTTTATTTGTCAAAACTTATTTAAATAGTTTATTGATAAATAACATATTGTTCATAATTTTTTAATGTATAAACAAGTTTAAAATATGTTATTATTGATTAGGGTATAATAGTTCAAACAATATTTTTTTTATCCAATCTTTTAACTAATCCTGAAAAAACAAACATAACATAATATCATTTTAAGTTATTACATAAAAACAAACATGTGACTAAGACTATTTAATTTTAAAATTAATAATTATGAGATTATAATTCTTGCAAATAAATATGACCTTAATATCCTAAAATGTGTTCATGCTTAAAATTACAATCTTTGAAATGTTTGCATTTTTAATTAACTAAATTTTTTATTATACTCTCTATTCCAAATTATCCGTCGTTATAGAATTATTTTTTTTGTTTCCTTTTGTTTGATCCTTTGTAGATTTTTAGGAGAAACTAATCACTATTTTTTCAAATTATCCTAATAAAATAGCCCACATTCATTCTTTTCTTTTTAAAATCGACTTCAATACAACTTCTTATTCTTTAAAAAACCTTTAATATTTTAAATTCTTTTTTAAAAGATATTTAATGTTATCATCGTATTATCATTTTTGAGAAAAATATATATTAAAAACAGCTCATGCCTACCGCCGGAATTGAACACATACTATATACTATACCAAAAACGAGAAATACAAAAATGAAGGGGTTATAAGACATATACTCCTTTTTGCTATTTTTTTTTTCATTCCCTCTCTTCGTCCTCTCTGGGGAGTGCCGAAGAACTTGTACCTGAACCCGCTGCCATATTTACAGCCTGCCCGTGCGAGAACCTCTGCAACTGTATCATACGCGAGTAACACCCGTCGGGGTAGTTTTTTAGTAAATGCGAGTGGGAACCTTGTTCTCCCACTTTCCCATCGTCTATCACTGCAATGACATGGGCATTTCTTATTGAAGACAGGCGGTGTGCCACCACAATGGTGGTTTTTCCAGAGCAAGCGCGCTCCAAAGCCTCTTGTACACACCTTTCAGACTCTGCATCGAGTGCGCTCGTGGCTTCATCTAGTAGCATAAGCTCTGCTTTCCTTAGGAAAGCTCGGGCAATGGCGATTCTTTGCTTCTGTCCTCCGGATAATTGAACCCCTCTTTCGCCTACAAATGTTTTGTAGCCATCTGGCAATGATGAAATGAACTTGTGTGCATTTGCTAGCGTTGCTGCTTCAATTATCTCAGCTTCGGTTGCTGATTCGTGCCCGTAAGCGATATTTTCATAAATGGTGGTAGCGAAAAGGCATGGCTCTTGTGGCACCACTGCAATGTGATGTCGTAATGTCTTTAGGTTGTATTTACGGATGTCCTTTCCATCGATCATAACCCGTCCAGATGATGGCTCGTAGAATCTCTGCATAAGTGCAATGACTGAACTCTTTCCACACCCACTAGGACCGACAAGGGCAAGAGTTTTGCCAGCTCGAGCCCGAAGGCTGAGGTCCCGGAAAACTGGCATATCAGGTCGGGAGGGATAAGAAAAGTCCACGTGTTTTAGTTCAACTTCTCCACGAATGCGGTCGGGCATAGGAGTAGAATCTGGATCATCAGGTTCAATTTCAGTTTTGCGGTCAAGGAGCTCAAAGACGGACCGCATGGCTCGACCACCCTTGATGAAGTCAGGGGCTAGGGTCAGTGTCTCAGCTGCACCATTTGCAGAGACCATGAGAACCATGAAAACCCGGATAGTTTTTGAGAAGTCGGAGATCCCATGCTTTACAAGCCAAGAGGCGTACCAAAGACCAAGGGCATATGAAGCATAAAGTAAAAACTGGGCAATTCCATATCCACCTCCAGCAATCTGTCCCTTCCAAAAACAGCGGCGTAATGGTGTTTCTAGGTTGGACGTGAAAAGTCCCACAATCTTGGATTCTGAGTTAAAGGCAGCAACAGTTCTCACATTTGCGACAGCTTCCCCAGCTAGTTGTGTTGCTTTGGCATGTGCAGCTTCTAAGTCTCCGGAGAATCCTTGCATGAACATTTTCTGTTGAAAGTACAATAAACAATAGTGACCATTTGAAATTAAAAGTTCTTGAGCACTATTAGAAAGTGCAACAAATTCTTTACTGTTAGAAATATGTTTTGAAGTACTAACTACATTCCAAAACGCCAAGGCCAGCGATCTTATATTTTGGAACGGAGGGAGGGAGTACGTGATTTTCAAGAAGTAAAAGTAAACCAGCTACTTCTAAGAAAACTGTTTTAGAACCAAAATATTTTGAAAGCATTTATAAAAAACAGGGCTTTTTAAAAGTATCCAAGTTAAGTTTAAAATTTTTCTGGAATGATTTGTAATGTGCGAGTTCTTTACTCAGTTGCCAAAAAAAAACCTGCAAAACAGTGGCTGCAACAACAATAGGGAAGACGGAAATGAGGACAAGGGCTAGGCGCCACTGCAAAACAAACCCCGCAGTGCAGGCAACTAGCATTAGTGCTGAGTTCTGCATGATCACTGAAATCCGATCCCCAATGGCTGACCTAACATTATTAGCATCAAGCGCAAGCCTTGCTGCAATTCTAGAGCTCTCATTTTCCTCCTGATCGAACCAAGCCATTTCGTTTTTCAGCACTGCTGCCAACATTTTCTCCCTTGCTCGTTTTGTCAAATTTTCTCCCACAACATCCCAGAAAAAATGCTGCAGCGTGTTGAATATTAATGCAGCCGAAGAGACCCCAATCAAGAGATAGCAGTATTTTCCAATTTCTCTGATCATGTAAGCATGGTCTTGATTGTAGTAAACACTGAGGACAGCACTCAAGACATATGCAAAGAAGGCACTGAGGGTGCCACAAACAACAGAGCCTATAGAACCAACTAAAGCATAAGTCCATTCAGGGGAATTCATTTTTGCGAGACGCCAGAAGGAGCTAGCTTGCTCCTTGAATGCAAGCTTTTCAAGCCTGTAATTGGGATATGAAGCGTCTAGGGATAGGCTAAAGTCGGAGGTGGAGAAATCAGATAATCGGCGTGAGTATGGTGACCGTCCATAGGAGGAGTTCCGTGTGATTATAGGTGAGCTCACCGAGTTCCTTGCACTAGAAGGCCTGCAAAGGAAGAAGCATGTTGTTTGACAAATCATCGTTTTGAGTGTATATCCGTACTCAAAAACATTTTGAGGATCCATAGGGACACTAGTTATACTAAAAAATTGAATTTGGGATTTAAGTTTGTTGGACTACCTTGCGCTACTCTTTCTGGCATTATTAATGGCAGTTTCATGAGCAATTTCCTGCAGACGAATGAGTTTAGCATATGTCCCATTGTCTCCTTTGGCAAAAAGTTCATCGTGAGTTCCAATTTCAGAGACGCTACCCTGTTGCAGGACAGCAACAAAATCAGTCTTTCGGATTGTGGAGAGGCGGTGAGCAATGACAAGAGTTGTCCTCCCAATCATGAATCGGTCTAGTGCTTCTTGAACAAGCTTCTCTGACTCAGAGTCTAATGCACTTGTTGCCTCATCCAAAAGCAAGATTGCTGGGTTTTTCAGCATTGCTCGTGCTATAGCGATTCTCTGCTTCTGTCCACCTGAAAGTTGCAATCCTCTCTCCCCTACCTGCCAATATCTTTACATCAGTGTTTTGTTTTCTACTGCTTCCAATTTAATGCGTCTCAAATGATTTCTGCCAAAATAAATTGCCCGTCAATTTAATGACTGAAAATTGTATTTGATGTAAAAACTTGGAAACTTGTAACAGGTAGGATTTACTGAGTTCTATAATTCTTTTCCATATGGGATGATTACTTTACACGATCAATTCTTCTGTGTCATCTGATGAGCTATTGTGGTAAAGGTCAACCAAATGCCAATTGCTCTTAAACTAAATTATGCTACAGTGTGATTCCTTAATATTTATAAAATATTCCTAAAAAGAATGGGAACTAATAATTACAGATTCGTAATTGTTTATGCGTCCCTTTTTCCCCACCCAGTTGCCGTTACCGATATATAGTACTACATTTTATCACCAGTAGGTCCAGTATCAATGCTACCGATAAAATCTCAAATTCATTATTTATGGTGTGATGGCCATTCTTATTAGTATTATAATAGACATTAACATGTTATTCATTTTCTAACCATTTTTTTGGTCTCACTATCTCATCTGGCCTCACCCCATTCCGCCTGAATAAGTTGGTATCTGCACATGCCTTGTTGACCGAGACCATGTTGTACCTCTATTTAAATTAAATGCATGTATGACCAAACACCTCCCTAGTCCTTCCATTTTGACTTTAAAAGAAGTTAGGTTTGTTTGTTGACCAAACAATGCATTCACTCCTTATTGTATCAATCAAAGCAATTAAAATAATCTAAACAGAGATACCCCCCTCTGCTCAAGATCCAACACTACCTTCACCTCTCGGCCACCGACTAAAGTGCATTAATTCATCATAACCTCCCTACAAACATTTTTTGGTATTCGGTATGAGAATAGATACTTGCACTGAATTTTTCAAGAAAAAATATTATTTGAAAATAAAGAATAATGAAGAAGCTAATATTAGCTAACCTGTGTGTCATAGCCATCGGTAAGCTTAATAATAAAAGAATGAGCATTGGCAACTCTGGCAGCTTCTTCGATCTCCACTAGGGTTGCATCTGGTCTACCCAATAGTATGTTTTCTTTAATGGTGGTAGCAAACAGAGCTGGCTCTTGGCTCACCAGCCCTATTTGCTGCCTTAACCATCTAAGCTTTAATGTCTTTATATCATTCCCATCCAGCAAAACTTGACCTGCACAACTACTATTTTATTAACTGAAATATCCATTCATATAACACCCATGAATCTAGAAGCATAACTAACATCAACTGGCAGATACTTTAAATCTGTCTATTGCAGAATGTACTATTTGTAAAAGCTTTGTACACCAAAATAGGCAAAATTGGCTGAATTGTAATGAAATAATTTGTACTGGGAGTATTACCCGAGGTGGGATCATAAAACCTCTCAATCAGGGAAACCACGGTGCTTTTTCCAGAACCACTGCTTCCAACCAAAGCTATGGTCTTTCCGGCCGGGACACTAAGGGAAAAATTATTTAGTATCAGAACATCTGGCCTTGAAGGGTATGAAAAATCTACATTCTTTATCTCTACTTGTCCTGAAACAGACTCTAATTCCAAACCCGTTTTGCTATTTCTGTCCACACTTGGTTTGTGATCAATTATTCGGAAGATTTTAGCAGCTGCAACTCTTGCCTTTGCAAATGAGGCCAAACTTGGGGCAGATTGTCCTAAAGCACTGAAAATAGAAGACATCTTTTTTAAACAAAATAGATTCAACTAAACTTAGGCACATAATTCGTGCAAGAGAGCACTTACAGTCCCCCTATCATAACGGCAAACATTGTGGCTATGGCAAGTCCTCCATTGGTGTAATGGTGCCTCACCAGATAACCTCCATACCAAAGCAATAGCGCATAACAACAAAAGACAGTAAAATATGTGGCCCCTAGTCCTATTCCCTTTGAAAATCCACTCTTATATCCCAGCCTCTGGGAGATCTTCAAGGCAGATGAGTATGCTTGTAGTGCTCTTGACTCGCCAACAAATGCGTGAACAGTTCGAATTTGAACTATCGTCTGCAATTTTTCAAAAATTCAGCAACACCCAAGATGTAAAAAAAGACAATTCTCCACTCTTAAAAAACTCAATTTCAGGAATGGTTAAAACTATAACATTCTCTCACCTGCTCTGCAATATTCCCTGCTTGTGAAAGAGCTTCTTGGCTCTTGGCAGAGAGCTTGGATAATGTGGTGGTGTGGATGCCTCCAATTACAGCTATAAGAGGAACAACAGCAAGTGTGACCAAAGCTAATTGCCAGACAGCAGTGAAACCCACCACAAATCCAGAAGCAAATGTTGCCATATAGTGTATGAAATTACCCAACTGCAAAGAAAAAACAGAGCTATTTAAAGAGCCTGTATAAACAGAGCATCAACACAAAAGAGAAAATTGAAGCTGAATCTGGGCCTCTCTCTTTTTTTTTCTTCCCTTTCACACACCTTCTCACTTATGGCATCTTGGACCATCACAGCGTCAGTGTTAATGCCAAAAACAACATCTGATGTTCGAACCTCTGTATCAAAGTATTCAATATCCTGATTCAAAGCTGCTTCTAGGTACTCAATCCTCATTCTTGTTGATTGTCTCTCTCCAGTCCACATCCAACATGAAATCTCTGAAAATCAGTTCAAGTCTTTATTAGCATATTATCACAATCAAGAACATAATCCAAAACAAAATCATAACTTTTACACAATTCTCACCTGCCCATGAAGAAGCCCATATTGCAGCTCCAACTACAAGAAAGTAAAATGCATACTAACAAAACAAAAGCACCAAGCAAAGAATTAGTACAGTACCTAATTGTTTTGGGGTCAGCTTTATACATTATGAATATGATTGTTACCTTTAGAACTTCTTGTGTCATCTTATCAATATTGTTGGCATTAGAGCCAAAAGAATTAACAAGATCGGCAAAGAATCGAAGAAACAATGGCAAAGAACAGCCATGAACAAAGGCACCCACAGTTCCAATACCCATCAAAACATAATCTAATCTATCAGCAAATCTAAAAAGCTCCCCAAATCCAGTCGAGGGAGGAACAGACCCTGGTTTCTCTCCTAATTTCTTTCCCTCAGAAAAAACCTCCATTTCTCTTTTATTCTTCTCGGTTGGTTCTCTCTCTTGAGATGGTTCTTGTTGTGGGACTGTTGATGGGTTTTGAGTTTGAGAGACAACAAGTTCAATACCTTGAATTTCAGACCAATTCCAGTGTTCTTCTGATGAAATAGTGGTGTTTATCTCGTCGGAATCTTCTGGTGACATTGCTTTACAATTACGAACAAACCCACCCCTCCCTCCTTCCTCTTTATCTTTCTCTCTCCATAACTTTCAACCTCATTTTTCTTTTTCTTTTATCTTCGGTAGTAGGAGCACTGCTTTACTAAATTATTGTTTCTTTTCTCTCTACAATTTTACTCTCGAGCATAAATATGATATATGTTTTTCAATTTAATTTATATATATTTAATATAGTTGGGTGGGTGGTTTCTTCGGTTGCTTCCTCTTGTAACCACACTCAAAAACAGAGAGAGAGAGGGGGAGAAAGTGACAGGTGATGAGATGGTGAGCAGAGGCTAAGGCTAGAGAGAGATTTGGCCTCGGACAAAAGAAATAGAATACTAGGTGTAAACTTGAGATTGGGTTTTTGACCAAAACCAATTTCTTCTAGTAGGAATGATAATACTTACTACTTGATAGTAAATATATATATATTAACTGGGTCCCGTACCTCCGGCACTGTATGGACAATATGATTTATCTCAAACTTTTAATGATCAAAATAATTTATTGAGTGAGCAGGAAATTTAAAGTCATTTGTATTTTATTAAATTATTATTAGATTATTAGATAGATAGATGTATTTTATTAGATAGATGTATGAACGGTGTGATTTATCTCAAAGTTTGGACGGCCCAGATGATTTATTGAGTGAGCGGAAAATTCAAAATTATTTATATTTTATTAGATAGACTAGCTGGGTCCCGTGCCTCCGGCACTGTATGGACAATATGATTTATCTCAAATTTTGAACGACCAAAATAATTTATTGAGTGAGCGGAAAATTTAAAGTCATTTGTATTTTATTAAATTATTATTAGATTATTAGATAGATAGATGTATTTTATTAGATAGATGTATGAACGGTGGAATTTATCCCAAACTTTGGACGGTCCGGATGATTTATTAAGTGAGCGGGAAATTCAAAATCATTTGTATTTTATTAGATAGAATATATATATAAATATTAAATATTTTATTTTATATCCTTAAATTGATTAAAAAAATTAGTTAATGGTGATAAAATTAAGTAACAAACTTGAGTGTATTGTGTTGTTTTATTTTATTATAAATAAAAAATAAATTTTATTTGTGGGAATTATAAAAAAGAAGAGACTATTTTTACAACCATAAATGTATAATATATATGCAACTTTACAATGAAACGAAATAATAATAATAATAATGTTGGACTGTTTTGCGCTTACCAAATGCAATGCAAGGCCAGTCCTTTTTTACTTTGATTTATTAAAACTCCTAAAAATATAAATTTAAGTAGGATAAAGGACAGCTCTTTTTTTACTCCTTGTGGTGTAGATTAGGCTTGTTTTACAAGTAAAAATTTGGGAAATAAAGTTTGTACAAGTAAAATTCATGTTCAACCCATTACCTTCCGCAGTGGCGAAGCCGCATACAAAATTGTGGAGTCAATTAATTTCACTAAAAAAATTGTTTTTTAATATAAGATAAATTTTAAAAATTTTAAGTATTATATATAAATTGACCTTACTAAAATTTTATAAATTTTCTATTATACAGGGTCAAATTAAAAATTTATAATTTTATCAATTAAATTTTAACCACATATGACTCGTATCCTCTCAATATATGTATATCTCTCTATAATATTTTAAATAAATAATAATCTAATTTATATTATTTTAAAAATAAATAATAAATTACTTATTTATGAACAATTATGATTAAAAAAAGTCTATATATATATATATATTATATATATGACCCGAAAGTACATAGTATAAAAACAAGAAACAATTACATATTCTAATACATTTTAAAAAATAATTACATTAATAGTGCACTCATATAATATTTACATAACCGATACACTTTCATATTTATTTACATATTCTAGTGTAATTAGGATTACTTAATTTAGAAAATTAGTATGCAATTAGGATTCCTTAATTTAGGGATTAATTATCTCACTCTTCTTTTTTAATCAACATATTCTTTCTTTCTTTCTATATATCTATATAATAAAACAGAACCCAATTTGAATTCTAGAATTTGAGAAAGCACAACAACGACTCAGATTCATTCTAACTTAATCTAAAGGCTCACATTTCATCTCACACACACAAAATTCCACCCAAATTTTCTCCTTATTCTCTCTCTCCTCTTCTCCTTCTCTCTCATCTCTTACTTCCTATGCCTTCTCTCTTTCTCTCTCCTCCTTTTCTTTTTCTCTCTTCTCATCTTTCTCTCTACATTAATTGATATTTTAATATTTTATTTTAAACTATATTAATTTTTTGGAGTATGCTTACATTTAAAATGTATAATACATAAAAAATATCAATGGTAAGAAAACAAAATTAAAAACAAGATCATAATCTATATAATAAAACAGAACCCAATTTGAATTCTAGAATTTGAGAAAGCACAACAACGACTCAGATTCATTCTAACTTAATCTAAAGGCTCACATTTCATCTCACACACACAAAATTCCACCCAAATTTTCTCCTTATTCTCTCTCTCCTCTTCTCCTTCTCTCTCATCTCTTACTTCCTATGCCTTCTCTCTTTCTCTCTCCTCCTTTTCTTTTTCTCTCTTCTCATCTTTCTCTCTACATTAATTGATATTTTAATATTTTATTTTAAACTATATTAATTTTTTGGAGTATGCTTACATTTAAAATGTATAATACATAAAAAATATCAATGGTAAGAAAACAAAATTAAAAACAAGATCATAATTTACTTATAAAAAAGCAATTACAAAATCAAAAAATTAAATAGATTCTTTTTCTTTTTCTTTATCCAATTGAAAAACTATTAACAAATTAAAAAATTGGTTAATTGTTGGCATGATGTGATATTTAAAATTAAAATATTAGATGTGGTAATTAACATATTTTTTAATATTTTTTATATGATATATATAAGATTCGTTTCGTAATAACTTTTTATAAGTTTATTTTTCATAAACTTTAATATTTAGAAAAAATATATATAAATTTTGTGTTAATTTGCACTTTTTATGGGTGGTAAAATTTTATTTTTACATTAGAAAAAAGTATGTTTTAATGTAGATCATTTATCGCACAAGTTCATAATTTAATTAATTAGATCAAGTTAAATGAAAATGATAATATACATATTTATATTTAGTGGATATATAAATAAAAACGCTAAAAATTTGGGAAAACATTTGATTAACGAAAATTGACCAAAAATAGAGAAGAAACATTTTTGCACAACTAATGCATATTTGAGGAACAACTGTGCAAGGTTTTTAAACCCGGACCGGTCATCGAACCGGAAAAGTTACTGGGTGGATGGGTCACTGGTCCAACCAGTGGTCGGACCGTTATTGACCCAGTGACGTCATTAATATGTAATAATATTGTATATAATATTTAGTAAATATTGTAAAATTAATCAATTTATCTACAAAAAAAAAACTAAACATCTCTAAGATACATTCAAATTCCGAAATTCAACCACAAAAGTTCAAGTGTTTGATTAAATGAATGTAAAAATATGTAAAATACCAAACAAAATCTCAACTAAATTACTAAAATAAAATAAAATCCGTAATATTTTTTTTAATCTTTAAGGAGAGAACCGGTCAAACCCGTGAACCGGTCACCGGTTTACTGGGTCAACTGGTTCAACCGCCGGTTCACCGGTTCTGAACGGTTTTTGAGCAGAAGTGGTTTAGTGGTCCAAATCGGACCGTTGAGTGAACCGGGTCCGATTTTTTCTGGTTCAACCGGTGGTCCGGTCCGGGTTTGAAAACAGTGCAACTATGACAAAAAAATTTTATAAGGAACACTTTAAAAAAAACATGACAAATGGGAGAGTCAGATTTGCTAATTAATCTAAAGTAAGGGGTCTTATGTTTCAGATTTATAATAACAACAACAACAACAATAATAATAATAATAATAACTATATTAATAATAATTATTATTATAATAATTATAATAATATTAGTAATAATATTAATTTTTATTATTATAACTATAATAGTAATATTAATAATAATAACAGTGGTAATAATAATAACAACAACAATAATAATAACAATAATAAAAATAATAATAATAATAACAACAACAACAACAACAACAACAACAATAATAATAATAATTGTTATTGTGATAGTGTGGTGAATTATGAAAATTGTTATTGATTATTTATAAATTTTGTAGACAGGTTTAGATTTTTCTGGATATATATATTTTTAAAGAAAAATTAATTATTGTGGTGAATTATGATAATTGTTATGTGTGATTGTAAGTTATTTTAGGTTGCAAAAAGTCTTTAGATAATGTAATATTTTTTGAATTTTAATCTAATTTTTGTTACGTCGTGCCTTCAGGCACGGGCAATTACTAGTTTACTTATAAAAAAGCAATTACAAAATCAAAAAATTAAATAGATTCTTTTTCTTTTTCTTTATCCAATTGAAAAACTATTAACAAATTAAAAAATTGGTTAATTGTTGGCATGATGTGATATTTAAAATTAAAATATTAGATGTGGTAATTAACATATTTTTTAATATTTTTTATATGATATATATAAGATTCGTTTCGTAATAACTTTTTATAAGTTTATTTTTCATAAACTTTAATATTTAGAAAAAATATATATAAATTTTGTGTTAATTTGCACTTTTTATGGGTGGTAAAATTTTATTTTTACATTAGAAAAAAGTATGTTTTAATGTAGATCATTTATCGCACAAGTTCATAATTTAATTAATTAGATCAAGTTAAATGAAAATGATAATATACATATTTATATTTAGTGGATATATAAATAAAAACGCTAAAAGTTTGGGAAAACATTTGATTAACGAAAATTGACCAAAAATAGAGAAGAAACATTTTTGCACAACTAATGCATATTTGAGGAACAACTGTGCAAGGTTTTTAAACCCGGACCGGTCATCGAACCGGAAAAGTTACTGGGTGGATGGGTCACTGGTCCAACCAGTGGTCGGACCGTTATTGACCCAGTGACGTCATTAATATGTAATAATATTGTATATAATATTTAGTAAATATTGTAAAATTAATCAATTTATCTACAAAAAAAAAACTAAACATCTCTAAGATACATTCAAATTCCGAAATTCAACCACAAAAGTTCAAGTGTTTGATTAAATGAATGTAAAAATATGTAAAATACCAAACAAAATCTCAACTAAATTACTAAAATAAAATAAAATCCGTAATATTTTTTTTAATCTTTAAGGAGAGAACCGGTCAAACCCGTGAACCGGTCACCGGTTTACTGGGTCAACCGGTTCAACCGCCGGTTCACCGGTTCTGAACGGTTTTTGAGCAGAAGTGGTTTAGTGGTCCAAATCGGACCGTTGAGTGAACCGGGTCCGATTTTTTCTGGTTCAACCGGTGGTCCGGTCCGGGTTTGAAAACAGTGCAACTATGACAAAAAAATTTTATAAGGAACACTTTAAAAAAAACATGACAAATGGGAGAGTCAGATTTGCTAATTAATCTAAAGTAAGGGGTCTTATGTTTCAGATTTATAATAACAACAACAACAACAATAATAATAATAATAATAACTATATTAATAATAATTATTATTATAATAATTATAATAATATTAGTAATAATATTAATTTTTATTATTATAACTATAATAGTAATATTAATAATAATAACAGTGGTAATAATAATAACAACAACAATAATAATAACAATAATAAAAATAATAATAATAATAATAACAACAACAACAACAACAACAACAACAACAACAACAATAATAATAATAATTGTTATTGTGATAGTGTGGTGAATTATGAAAATTGTTATTGATTATTTATAAATTTTGTAGACAGGTTTAGATTTTTCTGGATATATATATTTTTAAAGAAAAATTAATTATTGTGGTGAATTATGATAATTGTTATGTGTGATTGTAAGTTATTTTAGGTTGCAAAAAGTCTTTAGATAATGTAATATTTTTTGAATTTTAATCTAATTTTTGTTACGTCGTGCCTTCAGGCACGGGCAATTACTAGTATATATATATATATATACACCACGGATCCAGTCCGGTCTCCCGGACTGGACTTAAAATACGGACCCCAAAATTTTTTTTTTTTTTTTGCTTTTTTTTTTTGAAACAACTAAAAAAAAAAAAAAAAATTTATGGAACTGAAATTTTTCCATAATAAAGTGTTTTGGGCGTGTTTTTAACACCTACCCCAACCAATGTATGTACAGTCTGCCCAGACTGTACAGACATATTTCGTTATAGGCATCCAAATCACGCCCAAAACACTGTATTATGGAAAAATTTCAGTTCCATAAATTTTTTTTTTTTTTTTAGTTGTTTCAAAAAAAAAAAGCAAAAAAAAAAAAAAAAAAAAAGGTCCGGATTTTATAAAATCCGGGAGTCCGGACCTGATCCGGACTCTATATATATATATATATATATATATATATATATATATGTTGAGCCTACTGCAATTGCAGACCCATCCAAGATAAGGAATGAATTAGGCGTGAAGATTATCAGAGTGGAAACCCATCCAATTTCGGAGCACCGACGACCGAAAAGGCTAGCCAATAGGGTGGCGTTAGTCCGAGACGCGGCGGGGTACGTTACAAAGGGCTCCGACGAGGGGATATATTTTGCTGCGAAGAGCGGGAGGATGTGCACGAAGGCGATAGTGGAGGGATCGAGAATGGAAAGAGAATGATGGAGGAGGCGGATCTGAGGAAGTATTTGGAGAAATTGGCAAGACGTATTGGCCGACATATAAGGTGCTTGATATATTGCATAAGGTGTTTATAAGGTGCTTGATATATTGCAGAAGGTGCCGACATATAAGGTACTTGTTTGAAGTTGACTGTGAATAAGATTGGAACCAATCCACATCCACATTTGCAGTTTTTCATAGTGCAGTTGGTAGCAAAACTTTCAGACTAAGGTAACAATTTCAGTTTTATTAAGTTACTAATTTAAAGTCCATTCTGATGTGTTGAATGTGTTCATTCAAATACTGGATGATGGTAACCAAACCTTTATACCAAGGTAACCAAACTGTCATATCAAAGTAACCAATCGACCTTCACACTTTAAATTTTTTCTTAGTATAGTTGGTTACCAAACCTTCAGATCAAGGTAATCAAACCTTCGTACCAAAGTAACAAAACCTTTATACCAAAGTAACTAATTCACATCCACACATGCAATTTTTTTATAGTGCAGTTGGTAGCTAAACCTTCAGACTAAGGTAACCAATTCAATTTTATTAAGTTACCAATTTTGTTTGAATGTGATGCAGTTAGTAACCAACCATTCATACAAAGGTAACCATTTTATTATTTATAAGTAACAAAATAGTTATAAATTTTTTGTAGGACGAATCTTTTTCTTCTTCTTCTTGGCTCTTTTGGAAGAAGAGCAGACAACAGAAAGAACTTATGTTGGGCAAACTTTTATCACCCTCTTCTCCTTTACGTAGAGGAAGATCTACCTCCACCAAGGTATGTTTGTTTATGATGAGACCTAGTGCTGTGATATTAATTTTGTGTCATTTTATGTCTACAACCTCTAAATGGTGAACTTTGTTTTTGAAAAATTCATTATCTCATGTAGGATGTTACTACTGTCTCTAAGCTCTCAGGGAAGCTCGTCCTTTTATTGTTTGCAACACATGCTTGCTATGGTTCTGGATCTTTTTTGCCTGAATTGAGGAGAACTTCGAGTTGCATTTTGCAGGCACTTGTTCCTGGATTGCGGTTGACGGAGATAACGCCAGAGTTATAAAGTTCCTGATGTTTGTGAATCAAAATTTGAATTTATTTTTGTTGTTAGATCCCAAATATTTGAATTTGAATTATTAATTATAACAGTTAATTCTCCTTGATTTTAGGTTTACTTATTGATGGGAATTGTTTTATTTTTGTAATATGGGTCTTAATTACATTCTTTTTGTAATTATTTAGTTGATACACTATTCTTGTAATTATTTTCTATTTCTTGTATACTTATGTAAAAGACCCTAAAAACAATGGCTCGAGAGTGCTATCCCCTAACCTCCGCCAAATTATTTTTAACTTAATAATAATTTTGACCCCGCCAAAAAATATTACTAATTTCGCCACTAACCTGCATCTCTCTTTTCTCCCCCTTTACCTTTAAATCCGCCGTTCTTTCCTCAAACTCAATTATACTACAATATATCACATTCGTCCCTTAATATAAGTAAGGGTGTAAATGAATTGAATTGAATGAGTATTGAGTTGTTTAAATTTAGTTCATAAAATTTGTCGAATAAAAAATAAAGTTTGATTGAGGCTGATTTAACTACCAAGTCGAGCACAATCCCTAATCAAGTTTGAGCAGTTTGAACTTTTTAAACAAATATGATCCGAATATCAATAAAAAATTATAATTTAATAAGGTTCGAGTAATTTATCGAACTTTAAAATTTGCTCATATTTGACTCATTTATATTTCTAGTCGAGTTCGAATCAAATTATTAGTCGAGCGAGTACGAATCAAGACCGAACTGTTTGCTCATTTTACAGCCTTAAATATAGGTCATTTTAGAAAAATATTTTTGTCTCTTAATATAGGAGTATTTGAGAATTTTAAATAAGTATTAATTATTTAATTTTTAATATTATTCTAAATATTAAATATAATTTTGATTTTCTCACTATTTTCTGTTTAATAAACAACATTCTTTTTTTAATACAAGAATAATATAGGTAATTAATATTATATTTAATATTATATAATTAATTTTTAATACTTATATAAAATTTTAAAACCGCATTTCCTTTCATTTACGAGGACATTTTTTTTTTACATGTACATACTTGTGAAATTTTGAACGTTGACTGCAATTTACTTTCCTTTTCTTTTCTTTTTTTGTAATTTAAGCCAACTCTGTTTTTTGTTGGGCGTTAGTTTTGCTTTATCTATTCATTCCTCTTGAATTTTTGTTTTGAGGATGCATGAGTGATCGTGATTATAAATTGGTGGGTTTTGTATAAAGTTGTGTGGGCCCAGGTGCAAATTAGAGTTCATTTGTCCTAATTAAATTAAATGCACAAATTAAGATTCGCATGATGATTAAATGAAAAGACGGAAGAGCCGGAAATAGAGAAGCAAGACCTGATAGAATCTTTCACGTGTCCCGAGGCAGAAGACACGTGGAGGCAACTCATTTTGGGAATTGATTGAGGGATTGGATTGGTGGCTAGAAGGACAGGGCAATATGGACATTATTCTAATGACTAAAGGGTATTTCTGGAATTTCCCTGAAGGCATGTGCCTTGCACATGACCACTTTCCAGAAAATCCTATAAATACCTCTTCCATTCCATCAAGAAGGGGGACTTCTCTTCAGACTCAAGACTTGGACTCCTGGAAGATCAAAGGGACCCTTTTGGTGACTTAAAGGCTCGGAGATTCCACCTAAAAGCACCAAAGGGGTTTGGACATTCTCTCTCAACACTCACGAAGACTCTTGGAATCCCAATAACCCTAACAAGGTTTCTGGATTCTAGGAGTGGAAGGACTCAAGAAGAAGGCTCTTGGAATCCCTGTTACCCTAACACGGTTCCCGGATTCTAGGAGTTCTGCCACGTGTCGTTGGAGTAATCGCCCACCTGTTTTTCTCCCCTCTTCAATCAATCAATCAATTCTGTACTCTTCGTGGATTTCTCTCCTTCCTCAGCCAACACTAAATCCTAACTCTAGCAAGGTACGATTTCCTTACCCACAAGTTGCAAACAAATCGAATTATTTAATCGGTTCAGTTCGATTCAAATTTGACTCGTTCATCTAATTAAGTCGAATTTGCACATATTGTTTCGTTCGATTTCTCAATTGAACATGTTTACGAATCATGTGGTTCGGTTTGTCTTTGTTCGTGAACAGTTGAGTTTCGGTTTGATTCGATTCGGTTCATGTTCGAGTTCGGTTTAATAAGTTCGGAATCGGTTCGCGTAGTTTAATTTCTTAATTACATGTTTAAATTATTTTTAAAATTCTAAATACAAATAATTGGTAATTTCATATTAAATTCTAAAATTTGTTTTATTATTATTTATTAAATTTGTAGTTATTTTTTTATTACCTAAACATCTTTTTTTTAATAATTTATTATAATTAAACTTTTTTTATTAAATAATTAATAAATAATAATGTGTACTTTTTCACATCTAAATTTTAATTTAATTAAAATAATTTTAATATTTTCATAAATTTTTGAACAGTGATTGTTGGATATTATTATAATTTACATCTCTAATAATTTAATAAATTATAACTCATGTCATAAATCACATAAATAAAGTCATTAATCATCATGCAATGACAATTTGACATTAATTAAAGAATGATACAATATATTTGCTTACATGTACATGAGTTATTGAAATTGTCAAATCGAGATAGAGAATAGAGAAATTAAGTCTTCAATGTACGTATCCAGACTTCAATAATAGAATAATAATCATTAAATTATTTACTGAATAGTTTTGAAACTTTAAAAAACTATATATAATTTTGAAGATCGAAAATAAAACTAGATATTAATTTTAAAAATTATATAAAAAAATTGAATATTAATTAAAAATGACAACAAAAGAAATACATTACTAATATTAAATTATGAATTTTTGATAACCATTTGTTTGTAGACTTTGCTTGAAGTGGTTGGCTCTTGAAGAGTTGAAAAGCTTCGATATTAATATTTGATTGTTGATATTTGTAAATCAATAATTTATAAGTACTTGTTAACTTTTAACTTTTAAGTTATGACTTCTAAGTAATTTTTTGGGTTTTGGTCTTTTTGGATGAATGAAGATTACAATATTTGGTCTAATTTTTGATTGAATACTTGGACTCTTAAATAAGACATTTTTGATATTTATTTAATTATTTTTTGCTTCAGAGTTTTAAGTTTGTGTTCGTGAGCAAGTTTGTGTTCGTAAACAAGTTTATTTTCGATTTATTCGCAAACACCAAACGATCCGAACTCGTACGTAGTTGTTGGTTCGATTAAATTATCCAAACATGTTCGAATTCAATTAAAAATGTTCGAGTTCGATTCGATTGTGACAAAATTCGATTCGGTTCATTTGCAATTCTAGTTTTGTAATTAGCTCTATTATATATTATATACTAGTAATTGCCCGTGCCTGAAGGCACGACGTAACAAAAATTAGATTAAAATTCAAAAAATATTACATTATCTAAAGACTTTTTGCAACCTAAAATAACTTACAATCACACATAACAATTATCATAATTCACCACAATAATTAATTTTTCTTTAAAAATATATATATCCAGAAAAATCTAAACCTGTCTACAAAATTTATAAATAATCAATAACAATTTTCATAATTCACCACACTATCACAATAACAATTATTATTATTATTGTTGTTGTTGTTGTTGTTGTTGTTGTTGTTGTTGTTGTTGTTGTTATTATTATTATTATTATTTTTATTATTGTTATTATTATTGTTGTTGTTATTATTATTACCACTGTTATTATTATTAATATTACTATTATAGTTATAATAATAAAAATTAATATTATTACTAATATTATTATAATTATTATAATAATAATTATTATTAATATAGTTATTATTATTATTATTATTGTTGTTGTTGTTGTTATTATAAATCTGAAACATAAGACCCCTTACTTTAGATTAATTAGCAAATCTGACTCTCCCATTTGTCATGTTTTTTTTAAAGTGTTCCTTATAATTTTTTTTTGTCATAGTTGCACTGTTTTCAAACCCGGACCGGACCACCGGTTGAACCAGAAAAAATCGGACCCGGTTCACTCAACGGTCCGATTTGGACCACTAAACCACTTCTGCTCAAAAACCGTTCAGAACCGGTGAACCGGCGGTTGAACCGGTTGACCCAGTAAACCGGTGACCGGTTCACGGGTTTGACCGGTTCTCTCCTTAAAGATTAAAAAAAATATTACGGATTTTATTTTATTTTAGTAATTTAGTTGAGATTTTGTTTGGTATTTTACATATTTTTACATTCATTTAATCAAACACTTGAACTTTTGTGGTTGAATTTCGGAATTTGAATGTATCTTAGAGATGTTTAGTTTTTTTTTTGTAGATAAATTGATTAATTTTACAATATTTACTAAATATTATATACAATATTATTACATATTAATGACGTCACTGGGTCAATAACGGTCCGACCACTGGTTGGACCAGTGACCCATCCACCCAGTAACTTTTTCGGTTCGATGACCGGTCCGGGTTTAAAAACCTTGCACAGTTGTTCCTCAAATATGCATTAGTTGTGCAAAAATGTTTCTTCTCTATTTTTGGTCAATTTTCGTTAATCAAATGTTTTCCCAAACTTTTAGCGTTTTTATTTATATATCCACTAAATATAAATATGTATATTATCATTTTCATTTAACTTGATCTAATTAATTAAATTATGAACTTGTGCGATAAATGATCTACATTAAAACATACTTTTTTCTAATGTAAAAATAAAATTTTACCACCCATAAAAAGTGCAAATTAACACAAAATTTATATATATTTTTTCTAAATATTAAAGTTTATGAAAAATAAACTTATAAAAAGTTATTACGAAACGAATCTTATATATATCATATAAAAAATATTAAAAAATATGTTAATTACCACATCTAATATTTTAATTTTAAATATCACATCATGCCAACAATTAACCAATTTTTTAATTTGTTAATAGTTTTTCAATTGGATAAAGAAAAAGAAAAAGAATCTATTTAATTTTTTGATTTTGTAATTGCTTTTTTATAAGTAAATTATGATCTTGTTTTTAATTTTGTTTTCTTACCATTGATATTTTTTATGTATTATACATTTTAAATGTAAGCATACTCCAAAAAATTAATATAGTTTAAAATAAAATATTAAAATATCAATTAATGTAGAGAGAAAGATGAGAAGAGAGAAAAAGAAAAGGAGGAGAGAGAAAGAGAGAAGGCATAGGAAGTAAGAGATGAGAGAGAAGGAGAAGAGGAGAGAGAGAATAAGGAGAAAATTTGGGTGGAATTTTGTGTGTGTGAGATGAAATGTGAGCCTTTAGATTAAGTTAGAATGAATCTGAGTCGTTGTTGTGCTTTCTCAAATTCTAGAATTCAAATTGGGTTCTGTTTTATTATATAGATGATTAATTATTATAAATCATTTTGGTCACCATGCTCTACTAGGTATATAATACTAACAAAGTTCAAATCCGCTAATAATTATGTCACATAAAACACAGCCACCTCTTACCAAGTTTCCACTCCCTCGCTCCCTCCCTCCCTCCCTCCCTCCCTCCCTCCCTCGTTCGTTTTAACTGCTATTAATGCCAGAACGATCAGTTTCCTTAAAACAAACATAAAAATTATCGTTATATATATATATATATATATATTTATTACCATAAATATCGTTAATTATAATATTATTAATAATTTTTAAATTTATTTTTAGGTATTATTATCAGCAAGATGAAGAAAATATATTCCTAGCGACCTTTAGAATATGATTTAGTTTCAAACAAATGTTATTAAGATCCAATTTTATATATAATAATTATACGAGTCGTAGTGCATGCAAGGATTAACCCTAGTATATAATATTAGTGCATGGTACAATGTGATAATGTAACAGAGATTAGCAAAATTAAAATAGGTGAGGCAGAGATAGTGAACTACTAATTAAGTAGAATTAATTAGGCTGTGTTAATTTAGTGACTTAAGGTGTTTGTCAGATGTGAAAGTACTTTATCAGCCTTTAGAATTTAAAGAGGAGCGGCTCTTTTGTTTTGTAGCTAAAAAAAAGAAGAAGAGAATAAAGTAATAAATCTAATTTCTGATCAAGGCTGCAAATTCTTTCAAGTTGCAAGGTTCTTAATTTGTGTCAGATCAGATACTCTTAAAAATGGATTTGATTATCATAAAATTAATTTTATAATAAATTGGTTAATTGGTCAATATAATACCGACATAGAAAATAAATCACCTCCCGCCTGCGTATCGATACTGTATATATCAATGGACTAAAATTAATTGCATGCTAATCACTCTCCTTAAAAATATGTCTAATTGACTATTATTACAAATTTACACACACACATACATACATACATCATCATCATCATCATTTAATGGGAAAAAAATAATTAATTAATAAATTTAAGATTAGAGAGAATGGATTAAATGACTTGAGGTTTACTACTACTACTACTATTTCACATAGTATAATAAATATAGCAAATGTTTCTTTTGTTTTTACTGTCCACGAGCATCTGTCAATTTGTAATGCCCATGTTTGTTATCACAATAAACATTGATATAATATCGGTTCACTTACAACTCTACCCGGTGATCTCATATGCTCATGTGTAATTACTGTAAAAATATAATAATAATTTTGTTAAATTTAGAAAATAAATTAAACAAATTAAGAAAAAACAAATATAGCAAAATAACCGAACTTACACGGGGCAAAAAGGGAAGGAACCCCCCCCGTCCCCCCCTTCTCTCCCTTTATGACACAGATGCATCATGCATATATATATAAAATTAAACAAATTATAAAAAATAAAATGGTAAAAGAACCGAACTTACACGGCAGAAAAGAAAGGAAAGTTGTGACAGAGCTCTCCCCTTTATAACAAAGATATATATATATATATATATATATATATATATATAATGGCTTAAATATGGTTTGTTATCCTAAACTATAGACCATATTTTATTTCAGTGATTCACATTTTAATTTTATCAATTAGATGATTGAATTATTAATTTTTTTGATTTCATTCAACTCGGTCTGCCACGTCAGAAATTGCTGACGTGGCATCCTAATAGGCTAAATGAGTGCTTATGTGTAAAAAGAATATATATTTTTAATGAGATTAAAGGACAAAAAGGTAAAATAACAAATAAAACAACTAAAAATTATACAAATAATATAAATTAGTTGTATAATTATTTTTTTATAATTATATAAATAATATAAATTTTATATAAATAATATAATAATTATTTTTATTAATAATAATAAAAACGCAGTTTTGAAGTCCAATTAAGTAACCCATTTCTATTTCTTAGACAGCTTCCATTTAAATGTGAATTTGGATTCCAGTAATCAATTGCCTCATAATGCAAAAGCAACAGTATTAATAATTATTTTTTTATATTTATTAAAAAAAACTGTGCTTTTTTTTATTATTACAAAAAAAATTGCGTTATATTAATAATTCTTGATCTCTAATTCATTTGAAATGGAGAGAATCATAATTCTAATTCTTGAAGTATCCAAAGGGCAGCAATCAATTAGTACAAAATAAGATATATCATAATTACTTTTTATCTACTTGAGTTATATTTGTTCGATCAGAAATAATAGACCACCGAAATGCAAAAAGCTAGTTTCAAAATAAACAATTGCGGGGAGATTTTCAAATCTCTACAAAAACAAACCAAGTAAAGTAAATTAGGTGTACGTATATATTTTGTTTTAAAATATTAAAATGACATTAAATTTCCAATATGTTTTATCATGCATGCATGTAAATTAATTAAAATTTATTATATACTTATATATATATATTCCAAGTAAATTAATTAAGTGGTATCATATAATCAGCCAAAATTGGGGAAGAAGTCAAAAAGGTAGTTGTTCTTTCATTATGAGTTCTTCCACTATTTTATTCATATCTCACTTCCAATGTAGAAGGAAAAGGGAGGATTAATTAAAATAAAAGGCAAGTAAAACACTCAAATACCCACTCAAAAGAAATGCATGCCATGCCATGCCATGCGATGCTCATAATTTCAACCCATTGTCTTGCTTGCTTGCTTGCTTGTGATATATATATATATATATATATATATATATATATATATATATATATATATATATAGAACACGGATCCAGTCTGGGAGTCCGGACTGGATCAAAATACGGACCAAATTTTTTTTTCTTTTTTTTGCTTTTTTTTTGAAAAAACTAAAAAAAAAAAAAAAATTTATGGAACTGAAATTTTTCCATAATACAGTGTTTTGGGTGTATTTTTAATACCTATACCAACCAATGTATGTACAGTCTGCCCAGACTGTACAGACATGTTTTGTTATAGGCATCCAAATCACGCCCAAAACACTGTATAATGTAAAATTTTCAATTCCATAATTTTTTTTTTTTTTTTAGTTCTTTCAAAAAAAAAAAAGGTCCGGATTTTAACAAAATCCGGGAGTCCGGACCTGATCCGGACTCTATATATATATATATATATATATATATATGTTCTTCATCCACAGTAACCGGTTGTTGGAGAGCAACCCATTTTGGCCAGCCGTTACAAGCTCTACCGGCTTATAAAAACAAAATTTGTCTAAGGCCGGTAGAGCTTGTAGCGGCTGGCCAAAATGGGTTGTTCCCCAACAACCGATTGTTGTGGATGGAGACCTATATATATATATATATATTAATGTTAATTTAAAATAATTAGGTAGATTAAAGAAGTAAGCTTAATTAAAAAGTTATAATGATGCGGTGGTTGTTATTTATTATTATAGAGACGGACCACCCTTGGTGTGGTGGTTGTGTGGTGCCAAATCAATTTCTAAAATTTGTTTCTACCCTTATTTTCTTTCTTCTTAATTACAATTTACACACCCAATCAAAAGACAAATTAAGATTTATTATAATAGAAGAAGAATATAACTTGGAACAGAATACTCGTGCTCGTGTACTTTTAGTTTGCTTTTGCAACGTAAATTACACTAATTTCAGCTTATGAGATTTGTTTATTCAAATTACGGTGTATAATTCCTTCCCCTTCATCTCATGATAGATTTGAATGGTAATATGCAATTTATGAGCAAAAATAATTTAATATTATTTATTTTAATCAATATTAATAATCTCTCTGTGTCACTAAAAATATTAATAAACATAAATTTTATGAGTAACCTCATAATAAAAAGAAAATAATGAGGAATATAATAAATTTTTTTTTTTTTTTTTTGTAGAACAACTAAAAAAAAAATTATGAAACTGAAATTTTTCCATAATACAGTGTTTTGGGTGTGTTTTTAATACCTACACCAACCAATGTATGTACAGTCTGCCCAGACTGTACAGAAATATTTTGGTATAGGCATCCAAATCACGCCAAAAACACTGTATTATTTAAAAATTCCAATTCCATAATTAATTTATTTTAGTTGTTTCAAAAAAAAAGTTCGAATTTTGTTAAAATCCGGGAGTCCGGACCTGATCCGGACTCTATATATATATATATATATATATATCTTAGTCAAGTTAGGCTAATGCTACTTAATAAAATAACGTAATTTTGTATAAAATTTATTATTAAATATTTATATATATAAATAACCCAAAAATAAAAAAAACTTAATCTTAGGGGTAAAAGTAAATTACGTTGTAGCCTTAGCCAAGTTTTGCTGAGGCATATTTTAAGTTATTCTTTCTCATATTAAAAATATATAAAGAAATATCAATTATTATTTTTTTAAAAAAAATTATTTATTTATAACAATAAAACTCATATTCACTACGAGTCTTAGAAGTTAGAATACACTGGGTCAACCACACAATTCTTATTTTGGGTTGACAGAGTATTTGACAAACTTCCATTAATTAGTACTCCTTCCGTCCCACAAATATTGACTTAGTTTAAAATTTAAAATTAAATTAATTAATTTTAGAAATAAAATTTATCAAAAAAAAAAATTAAAACAAAATATATAGATAAACTACGTTATAATAAAGTTAATTAGTCCTTAACACATTTTAATTTAGTTCAGATATTTAGTGGCTATTGTGTTCATTTAAATTGAGTGGATTAGTTATATAAATATTGGATCAAGAACAAATTAAGATTTGTTTAAGTCGTTCGATGGGAAAAAAAAATCCCAATATCTAGGTTAATTAGATAAAGATTCAAGGGCATGCTTCATGTAGGAGTATACTACATGTTAATGAAATTGTCCCCGTCCATTGTTGGGATTATAGGGTACAAATTACGTACACAATGATTTAGTATTACTACTTTATTTCTTAATTATTTTATCATGAATGATATATGTAGTAATTTTGAAACACTACTCTCTATATAAATTAATCCACACTAATTTAGCACTAATCCTAATCCTAATCAGAAAGAAAAACCAAGATTAATATATACTCCAAGCCTAATCTGAAAGCTCACTCTCTATAAAGATTTTGTCTCCCACTCCCACTCCCACTCCCACTCCCACTCCCACTCCCATTTAAGAGACAATTAATTGGATCCCCCTTGAAAACTACAAAATTTTCTTTTCTATTATTATTATTATTATTATTATTATTATTTTGCAGAGATCGACTCGCAGCCAAATTTATACTCCATCCGTCTCAGGATAAAAGTCTTGATGAATTTTTCACGCATATTAAGAAGAAGAATAAAATGACAAAATTGTAAGACCCCAACTTTTTAATAAAGATGATTTTTCTATAAATATTATTTTTAAATATTCTGGAATGAATTTGATATAATGTTATAGTTGTGGGTAATATTTATAAATTTTACAAAGTACGCACGTTGTTATAAAATATTTGTTTGGTCGGAGAATATTCTTTTTGTCGGGAAATATTCGTACGATGACACAATCATTGGTGGACCCCACAACGGAATTATTGTCGGAGTTAGAAAACGATAAAAATATTTTTATGAAAATAACGGCGTAAGTGTTACCGTTAACACTGTTGGAATACCTGGTGGTTAAAATACAATAACACGCATTGTTGCACAGTAGCACACGATATTGCACAACATTATTTGAATTATTGATTCTTACGTAAGAAGGCACTACTCAATAATTGTTACAGTAATTACTGTTTAATATTTTATTGATTTAATAATTGCTACGTTGATATTTTTGATTCAATAATTGTCATTACACAGTATTTTAAATTATCAAATCAATAATTCATTTAAATATATTATTATGATATTATATTATAGTAGTATGATGTGATTATATGATAGTATGCTTTTTTTATAATTTGAATGGTAACATTATTATAGTAAATTAATGGTATAAAAATAAAATGTGGTGGAAGAGAACAATTTGAATTTGAATTCTGATGATGTAAGCGATGATGTCATCGAAATGATGAGGTAAGCAATGATTGTCATCGGAAGGATGATGTAAGCAATGATGTCATTTGATCGATGATGTAAGCAATGATGGCATATGATCGATGATGTAAGCGATGATGTAATAAATTATGGCGAAAAGACTATTTTACCCTTACTCTACCAAGCTTATAAATAGAAGCTCATTACTTCATTATTTTTCACGAATTCACTAAAGCTATAGAACGAGAAAGAATAAAGAGAATAAAAGAGAAAGAAGAAGAATCTTCAGTTACTACAATATTGCGGTATCCAATTTTCTACTAAGGTAAGGGGTATTATTTCTTTCTTATTCATGAAGAGAACTTCTGTTATTCCATTCTTTATTATTCTGTTGGAATAACCGGTATACGCGGGTTACCCTATACTTGGTGAAATTCTTCTGTTATTTCATTTTTTTATCATTATGTTGGAATAACATGTCTATGCGAAGTACTGCATACATGGTGAAATTTTTCTGTTACTCCATTTATATTATTCTGTTGGAACATCCTGTCGGTGCGTTACGCATGACCTGGTTCCGTTATTTATTATTCTGTTGGAACATCATGTCTGTGCGTTTACGCATGACCTGGTTCTATTATTTATTATTCTATTGCAATATCCTGTCTATGCGTTTGTGCATGACCTGATTCCGTTATTTATTATTCTGTTAGAATAACCTGTCTGTGCGGTCTATCGCATGCCTGGTGATTTCTTTTGTTATCCCATTCTTTATTATACTCAGTTGGTTAAAGTTTTGACTTCTATAATCCATGAAATTAGTGGAATATCCTTGATATTTACGCTTCATCCAGTATCTTTTCATGAAAATATTCTTCTGAGCATTCTTGAGTTTTACTCTACAAAGAAGTATCATGTTGACAATTTGGACGTTATTAGTTCCTGGATAAATTAATTCTTGAACTTGTTTTATTGAATTCTTATATTATTGTCATCATTCTCATGTTTATATTATGTTGAAAGTCATCTGTGGCCTGTAGTGCATATATGGACTTGGTATGATTATGATCAGGGATTATTCGGTGTAATCATGACCGTAATGTTACAAATGATGTGGAAAAAGTCCTCATTGGCCCGTAGTGCATTGATGGACAGTTGTTGGCATGATCATGACCATTGATGAATACACGAATATCCTTGGCCGTAGTGCATGGATAATTTGTGGTTGTGATACTAATGAATATCCTTGGCCGTAGTGCGGGAATGGTGTGGATTATCAATTAAGTTGAGTCTCAGATATAAAAGTGATGAAAAACCTTTTAAATCATAAAAGATAGTAGATTTTATTCTCTATTTGACTCTTTTAATGGATTGCTTGTTCCGCTGCAGTTAAACTTGATGTTGGTTATATTTTATCAGTTTAACATTGTTGAAGGCTAATGATAATTTATTCTGCATTATCTTAGTCATAATATTTCTTACTGGACTAGTTGAGCTCACCCTTTCTTTCACTATTCTCTTCAGGAAATGAGAACGTAGCCGGGACTAGTCGGGGAACGGAGTGACGGTCCAGATGATAGTATTAGTAGTCCTCACTATTCTGTTAAAAAGTGTGAAAATAAATGTAAAGATGACTCTTTTGAGTGTGGATATTGTCTAGATAATAATATTCTTATTAAACTCTCAGTTTACGTTTTGTCGTATTTTACATAACAGCTGTATTATTAAATTGTATTTGAATTTTGTACCATGTATTTGGCGACTCAAGATGGGTGATGTATACCTATTTTGGGGGCGTCACAGTTGGTATCAAAGCTTAGGGATATGATCCCTGGCTAAGATGTGGGAAAAGAACTAGGAGGGGAGAGATGGGGAATTCCTTCGCTAGTATAACCTACCTAAATTTATTTGGTATTTAATTGGTCGGTCAGGATATAAGAATAATATGTGATATGTTAATTAACCCTTGTTATGTGGCAGTATTTAAAAATGACATCCGAGAATGTTGTGAAAATCAATGGAGCATATGGGACCGTTGAGTCTCCACAGATCAATAATTAGGATAATGTGCATCAGGAAGGCGACTATACTCAGGAAAACAACGACACGGACCAGATGATGAACGATGGAATGTTCAGAGGCTTTATGCAATTCATGCAACATCAGGCAAGAGCGGCTCCTGTCCAAAATGCAGGTGGAAACACTGGCAACTCTCGGACGATCACCGTTTAGCAGTTCAAGGAACTGGGACCACCGGAGTTTTTCTGAGAGCCAAAATCACTTAAGGCGGAGACGTGGATAAAGCAGATCAAAAAGATATTTGATATCTTGGGATACTCCGAGGAGCAAAAGGTTCCCTTTGCCAGCTTCATGTTGCGGGCAGAGGCAGATTACTGGTGGAAATCTATAAAGCGTACTCAACCTGCCGCACTGAAGATGTCTTGGGAGAAGTTCCAAGAACTGTTCAACGACAAGTACTTTCCCGAAAGTATTCGTCACATGAAAGAGGTAGACTTCATCAAGCTGGAGCAAAACAACATGACCGTGTCGCAGTACGAAGCCAAGTTTACCGAGTTGTCCCGGTTTGCGTCTCATTTGATTGATAATGAGGAGAGAATGACGCGAATGTTTCTAAGCGGTTTGAAACCCGAGATACGTCAATATCTTATCTTTCATAAACTGTGTTTGTATTCAGATGTTATTAATAGGGCTCAGTTATTGGAGCGCGATTATGAGTCAAACCAACCAAAAGAGAGCAGCCGGCAACATGATAATACCAGTGATAACAGTCATCGAAACGGTGACAACAAGCGTGGAGGTAATCAACATGCCAGAAATGGTAACCACTTCGGTGGTAATCATGGCCAAAACAATAAGAATGGACATTTCAAGAAGAGGAGATTCAACAATGATGGAAAGACGTTAGCATCAGCACCTGTCGTTAAGGAAGGAGAACGACCACCTATCATATGCTTCAAATGTAGAGGAGAGGGACACATCAGTACAAACTGCGCGATGCCATTCAAAACATGTTATAATTGTAGAAGAAAAGGTCACCTGGCCCGATTTTATCGTGCACCGAAGACAAGTCCAGTTGGGATGAAGGCATCAAAGGCCGTCCCAAATAAGACAAAATCGGTAGTTCAAGGGAGAGCATTTGTCGTGACCTCCCAGAAAGCAAGAAACCCGAACGAGGTCATCACGGGTAAGCTTATCATAAATCTAGCGAAGTATATACCTTATTTGATACCGGTTCTACCCATTATTTTATTTCTCCTACCTGCGCTCAACGTTTAAATTTGACTCCGGAGAAATTGGATCTTGACTTATCTATTGAAACTCCATTGGGTGAAACCTTCATTACATTCACTGTTTATAAGTCTTGTTTGGTTCAAATCGGTACCCATACATTACCTATCGATCTTATTTGATTGAAAATACTTGTATTTGACGTAATTCTAGGGATTGATTGGTTAACTACTCAATGCAAAAATTGATTATTTTCGTAAGGTTGTTAGCTTTTATATTCCTAACTAACCTATTATGCGAATTCAAGCAACCAAACCATTAAAATCATCCATTGTCATCTCAAGCCATAAAGTTATTCGTTTATTAAAAAACGGATGTCAAGCTTCTTAGCTCATGTCACGGATCTAAACAAAAATACATCGGTTTTGAATGATATTTCTATTGTTAATAAATTTCCTAACGTATTCCCTGAAGAACTTTCTGGCCTACCCCTAGAGCGTGAAATTGAATTTTGTATTGACCTTGAACCCGGTAAAAAGTCCATTTCCAAAGCCCCATATCGAACGGCTCTTATTGAACTTCAGGAGTTAAAGACTCAACTGCAGGAATTGTTAGACATTGGCTTTATTCATCCTAGTACTTCTCCTTGGGGTGCTCTTATTTTATTCGTGAAAAAGATAGATGGGAGTATGCGACTTTGTATTGATTATCGGGAGTTGAATCATGTCACCATCAAAAATAGGTACCCTTTGCCACGTATTGATGACCTGTTTGACCAGTTACAAGGAGCCAAATTCTTTTCAAAGGTTGATCTTCGTTCTTGATATCACCAATTGAAGATTAGAACCGATGACATTCCAAAGACGACTTTCAAAACTCGGTACTGGCATTATGAATTTCCAGTCATGTCTTTTGGATTGACTAATGCTCCTGCTGCTTTCATGGATATGATGAACCGAGTATTCAAGGAATATTTGGATCAATTTGTGGTCGTCTTTATTGATGACATCCTTATTTATTCCAAAAGTCGTGAAGATCATGAGCAACACTTGAGGCTGATACTCCAAAAGCTTCGTGAATATAAGCTTTATGCCAAGTTGAAGAAATACGAGTTCTGGCTTGAGGAAGTAGCATTCTTTGGGCACGTAGTATCAAGCTATGGAATATCTATTGACCCAGCAAAGATTAAAGCTATTCAAAGCTGGGAGCAACCTAAATCAGTGACCGAAGTATGTAGCTTTCTCGGCTTAGTTGGTTATTATCGGAGATTCGTAGAAGGGTTTTCTCGAATCGCTACTCCATTAACTCAGCTGACTCGGAAAGATACAAAATTCGGTTGGAACGAGGAATGTGAGAAGAGTTTTCAAGAACTCAAGAGGAGACTCATTTCAGCACTTGTTCTGATAATACCATCTGGCTCGGAGGGATTTGTCATCTACAGTGATGATTCGGGCAAAGGGTTAGGATGTGTTCTCATGCAATATGGGAAAGTCATAGCCTATGCCTCTCGATAACTCAAATAATATGAGACGAATTATCCTACTCATGATCTAGAGTTGGCAGCTGTTGGTTTCGCACTTAAAATTTGGAGGCATTACTTGTATGGGGAGAAAGTGGAGATCTTTACTGATCAGAAAAGCCTCAAATATTTCTTCACTCAAAAGGAACTCAACATGCGACAACGACGTTGGCTTGAACTGTTAAAGGATTATGATCATACCATCCAATACAATCCTAGAAAAACGAATGTGGTAGCTGACGCATTGAGTAGAAGATCATATGCGAGTACGAGTGCGATATTGACAACACAAAGGCCCATTTTGTGTGACTTGCAAAGGATGGAGATAGAGTTAAAAACTCCAGGGACCCATGTGATGATGGCGAATATACGAGTATAACTGACTTTAATTGATAAAGTTAATGTTGTTCAAGTTACAGATCTGGAGCTGATGCGTATGAGGAAGAAAGTGCACAAAGGTGCTATGCCGGAAGCAAGAATCGATGAAGAAGGAATACTTCGAGTCAACTCCAAACTTTGTGTTCCTAACGACCCTGATTTAAAGTATAAAATCATGATGGAGGCGCATAACACACCGTTTGCAATCCATCCTGGGAGTACCAAAATGTATCGTGATCTTCGTCATACATTTTGGTGGAGTAATATGAAGAGAGAAATAGCGCTGTTTATCTCAAGGTGTCTAACTTGTCAACGAGTCAAGGCGGAGCATCAAGTACCAAAAGGTCCATTGCAACCACTTGAAATTCCAGAATGGAAGTGGAAACACATTACCATAGATTTCGTTACTGGTCTTCCCAAGGTTTCTTAAGGCATAGATGCAATTTGGGTCATTGTTGATAGATTGACCAAGTCTGCTCATTTCTTACCAATACGAGAAAGTTATATACTTGAACGTCTTGCTCGTATGTACATAAATGAGATTTTAAGACTGTATGGTATGCCAGTATCCATAGTTTTTGATCGAGACCCAAGATTCACTTCACGATTTTGGGTTAGTTTGCAAAGAGCTATGAGCACGGAGTTACGATTTAGTTCGTCATATCATCCTCATATGGACGGATAATCAGAGAGGACTATTCAAACTCTTGAAGATTTAATAAGACTCTGCGTCCTTGACTTCAAGGGAAGTTGGGACAAGTTCTTACCGTTGGTGGAGTTATCATACAACAACAGTTATCAAGCAAGTATTGGCATGGCTCCATTCGAAGCGTTGTATGGAAGAAAGTGTCGTTCTCCAATATGCTGGTATGAGGTGGGTGAAGCAACGTTGTTGGGACCAGAGTTGGTACGTATGACTACGGAAAAGATTCAAACGATCCGGCAACGTATAAAAATCTCACAAGATAGCCAAAAGAGTTATATTGATCTTCATCGAAAAGACGTGAAATTTGATATTGGAGATCATGTGTTGTTACATGTTGCTCCATTGAAAGGAGTTACGAGATTTGGAAAGAGATGAAAGCTCAATCCTCGATTCATTGGCCCATTTTTAATCCTCGATCGAGTAAGAACTATGGCGTATAGACTCATTTTACTGCCAAGTATGTCTCGTGTTCATAACGTTTTTCACATATCCATGTTACGTAAATATGTGGAAAACCTGAACCACATTATTGAGTTAGAACCGGACGAAATAGCGAAAGATTTGACGTATGAAGAGGTTCCTGTTCAAATCTTGAATAAGAAGGAACATATTCTACGCTCCAAGGTTATACCTCAACTCAAAGTTTTGTGGAGAAACCACGATGTTGAGGAAATGACCTGGAAGTTAGAATCTGAAATGAAATCAAGATATCCTTACCTTTTCGACATACCAGGTACGTACCCTAATTTCTAGGGCGAAATTTTATAAGAAGGGGAGGTTGTAAGACCCCAACTTTTTAATAATGATGATTTTTCTATAAATATTATTTTTAAATATTCTGGAATGAATTTGATATAATATTATAGTTGTGGGTAATATTTATAAATTTTACAAAGTACGCAAGTTGTTATAAAATATTCGTTTGGTTGGGGAATTTTCTTTTTATCGGGGAATATTCGTACGATGACACAATCATTGGTGGACCCCACAACGGAATTATTGTTAGAGTTAGAAAACGACAAAAATATTTTTATGAAAATAACGACGGAAGTGTTACCGTTAACACTGTTGGAATACCTGGTGGTTAAAATACAAGAACACGGGTTGTTGCACAGCAGCACACGGTATTGCACAAAAATTTTTGAATTATTGATTCTTACATAAGAAGGCACTACTCAATAATTGTTACAGTAATTACTGTTTAATATTTTATTGATTCAATAATTGCTACGTTGATATTTTTCATTCAATAATTGTCATTACACAGTATTTCAAATTATCAAATCAATAATTCATTTAAATATATTATTATAATATTATATTATAGTAGTATGATGTGATTATATGATAATATGTTTTTTTTATAATTTGAATGGTAACATTATTATAGTAAATTCATGGTATAAAAGTAAAATGAGGTGGAAGAAAACATTTTGAATTTGAATTCTGATGATGTAAGCGATGATGTCATCGAAACGATGAGGTAAGTAATGATGTCATCGAAAGGATGATGTAAGCAATGATGTCATTTGATCGATGATGTACGTAATGATGTCATATGATCGATGATGTAAGCGATGATGTCATAAATTATGGCAAAAAGACTATTTTACCCTTACTCTACCAAGCTTATAAATAGAAGCTCATTCCTTCATTATTTTTTACGAATTCACTAAAGCTATAGAGCGAGAAAGAATAGAGAGAATAAGAGAGAAAGAAGAAGAATCTTCTGTTACTACAATATTGCGGTATCTAATTTACTACTACGGTAAGGGGTATTATTTCTTTCTTATTCATGAAAAGAACTTTTGTTATTCCATTCTTTATTATTCTGTTGGAATAACCTGTATACGCGGGCTACCCTATACTATACTTGGTGAAATTCTTCTGTTATTCCATTCTTTATCATTATGTTGGAATAACCTGTCTATGTGAAGTACCACATACATGATGAAATTCTTCTATTATTCCATTTATATTATTCTGTTTTAACATCATGTCGGTGCGTTACGTATGACCTGGTTCCGTTATTTATTATTCTGTTAGAACATCCTGTCTGTGCATTTACGCATGACCTGGTTCCATTATTTATTATTCTGTTGCAATATCATGTCTATGCGTTTGCGCATGACCTGGTTCTGTTATTTATTATTCTGTTAAAATAACCTGTCTGTGCGGTTTATCGCATGCCTGGTGATTTCTTTTGTTATCCCATTCTTTATTATACTCAGTTGGTTAAAGTTTTGACTTCTATACTCCATTAAATTAGTGGAATATCCTTGATATTTGCACTTCATCCAAATCTTTTCATGGAAATATTCTTCTGAGCATTCTTGAGTTTTACTCTACAAAGAAGTATCATGTTGACAATTTGGACGTTATTAGTTCTTGGATAAATTAATTCTTGAACTTATTTTATTGAATTCTTATATCATTGACATCATCCTCATGTTTATATTAAGTTGAAAGTCATCGGTGACCTGTATTGCATAGATGGACTTGGTATGATTATGACCAGGGATTATTCGGTGTAATCATGACCGTAATGTTACAAATGATGTGAAAAAAGTCCTCATTGGCCCGTAGTGCATTGATGGACAGTTGTTAGCATGATCATGACCATTGATGAATACACGAATATCCTTGGCCGTAGTGCATGGATAATTTATGGTTGTGATACTAATGAATATCCTTGGCCGTAGTGCAAGAATGATGTGGATTATTTATTAAGCTGAGTCTCAGATATAAAAGTGATGAAAAACCTTTTAAATCATAAAAGATAGTAGATTTTATTCTCTACTTGACTCTTTTAATGGATTGCTTGTTCTGCTGCAGTTAAACTTGATGTTGGTTATATTTTATCATTTTAACATTGTTGAAGGCTAATGATAATTTATTCTGCATTATCTTAGTTATAATATTTCTTACTGGGCTAGTTGAGCTCACTCTTTCTTTCACTGTTCTCTTCAGAAAATGAGAACGTAGCCGGGACTAGTCGGGGAACGGAGTGATGGTCCAGATGATAGTTTTAGTAGTCTTCACTATTCTGTTAAATAGTGTGAAAATAAATGTAAAGAGGACTCTTTTGAGTGTGGATATTGTCTAGATGATAATATTCTTATTAAACTCTCAGTTTACGTTTTGTCGTATTTTACACGACAGCTGTATTATTAAATTGTATTTGAATTTTTTACCTTGTGTTTGGCGACTCAAGATGGATGATGTATACCTATTTTGGGGGCGTCACAAAAATTGCCCATAATAATATGTCATTAATTATGAAGAGAGAATTAGAATAAGAAAAAATGTGTAAAAGTTTAGTTATTAAAAGAAAGTAGACATTTAACATGGGACTACCCAAAATAGTAATAAGGACTTTTATCATGGGACGGAGGAAGTATCTAAGTGTTTACCAAATTAAAGAACCTATGTTTGCAAAACACCTCCACAAACTCTTAAAATCATGAGTGAGTGATTCTTACTAGAGAGTAGCTAGAGACACTTGTCATCAGGATGTTCATTACCACTTCAACTACTTGGGGTTGCATACTGTTGGGATGTGATTATTTTGGTCTAGCCATGGTGTAACCGAGTCTATTTAATGGTCCGGATCTGGTGATGGCCCATATGTATTTATTGTGATAGTGGAGAGTTCTTATTAAAATAGGATTGTGTTTCCTTATTTGGTGGGATAAGGAGATTTAATTAGGACTCCTACTCTTAATTGGATTTAGTAGTTATAAGGTGATTCTATAAAATGAGTCATTCTCCTAGTTGGATGCGGATGGAGGTGACTTCTATATATACGGCTACAAGCTAGGATTTAGGGGAGACAACACACAAGAGATACAACACAAATACACAACTTATACTCTCCATATTATCAACTTGTACTCCCTCCATATACGCATCTTGTACTCCCAATATTATTATAGTAGATTACTCTCTCTCTCCGTGGTTTTTTTCCAATTGGATTTTCACATAAATTCTTGTGTTCATATTTATATATCTCTTTATTTATGTTTATGTGAATGTATTTTGTGATTTTGATATAATCAACTACTCCATCAACCGTTGGGGCGATTTTGGCCTGCTGTTTTGGTGATTTCGTCAGGCGTACAAAATTTGGCGTTAACACATACTTTTATAGTACACCAACATATTTGTTCGCGTGTGTTGGTTACTTTTAAATATTTATAACTAAAATAAATTGAAATTAAAAATATTAAAATTAAAAATAAGTAATAAGACAAACTTAAGATATATATATATATATATATATATATATATATATATATATATATATATATAGAGAGAGAGAGAGAGAGTAAAATATGGGAATAGTGGGGAAAACAACGTATAAATAAAGATTAATATTTTTTTTACTATATAAATTTATCATAAATATTATTTTTTCGTCTAATTTTATTTGTCATAATTTAAAAGTACATGTGTATTAAGAAGAAAAATTTATCTCTAAATTGTTAGTAAAAATGAATGGACACTATATATATAAACTTATCTCAAGTAATCAAACTGCAAAAATGAATTTGTGTACTATGTATTTAAGATAATTATGTCTTCCTTACGCGTTGTGCTTAGAGTTTATAGCGCTTGTCTCTCAGGATACAATGACAACGTATACTATAGCAGCACTACAAATAATATACTCAACGAATTTAACTAAAGAAATGATCATTGATCAAAACTCTTTGTCCTTTAATATTATAAACTAAAACTAACTTGTGAAATAAAGAAGACTAAAATGCTTTATGCTTTGATGATTTTTTAATGATTCGAAAGTGACCTATCAGAACGGACACAACTCACTGAAAAAATACATTTAAGCCAAAAACAACGTTCAGAGAGATAACACTTCCCAAAACGATGTAGTATTGTCGCGTCTGTTCGATAGATAACGCTTCTCAAAACGACATAATATTGATAATAAATAACATTTTGCCAAAATAACACAGTTTTGATAATAGAACTAAAATATAAAAAAATTATTACAAAAAAATAATATTCAAATACCCAGACCCACGAACCGCGAGCCAGGCTGGTCGGTCGGCTGCGCGCGTGTGGGTTTAAACCAAGTCTTGATTAAGTCCTCTCACTTTCACAAATGTGGAGTGCCTCTTGGGGCTCAAACTTAAAAGCAATTTTATTGTATATAAACTTATTTAATATTTAGTCCTTAACTGATCATGTGAGACTTAGCTTCCCACAAATATTTATTATTATTTTCAAGGATGATCTTTGAGAATTAATTTCTCATTTATTATTTCATGGACTCCAAATACTTAATTTTAATTTACGTACTCATGGAGTAGAACACATATTTTAATTCATTTCAAATGATTAATGAAGCTCATTTTAATTTTTGCTCAAATTCTAACACAAATTTCCCATATTTATTACTCTATTATAGTAGTATCATTTTTTTAATTAATCTCCCAACTTTATTTTGGAATAATAAATTAAATAGAAAAGAGAGGGGAAAAAATGAGTGTGATTAATGTTTTTAATGTCAAAGTTAATAGTGTTATTTTTTTCAATGTATGTCATGTTGTTTTCAAAGAGTTTTAAAAAAAAAGTTAAATAGGATATTATTGGAAAAGTAAGGTAAAAAATAGTACTCCCTCCGTCCTAGGATAAAAGTCATTATTATTATTTAAGGAAGTTTCAAGTTAAATATTTACTTAACTTAAATAATCTGTCTAATAACGAGCCTTAGTATTAATTATCATATTTCTATTCTCTATGCATATTTATGGAATATCACTAATTATGTGTAGAAAATTAAGGAATTAAATGATAATTTATATATAGACAATTTTATTATCTTATCATTTTTCTTAATATGCACAAAAATTAAATCAACCAAAACTTTTATCCTGCATATTAAAAAAATAAATTAGGTCAACTAAATTTGGATGGAGGGAGGGAGGGAGTATTAACTGTCGTCTAAATATATACCAACCCTGTCCATTTCCTTCCATGTAATCGTAAAGGGAAAAAAAGAAATAAGTTTGAGGGAAACGTAGTCTTGATTCAATTTGATATTGCATAGTTTCTGCTCTGAATTCTGATCTACCCAGATATAGTAAATGAGATGCACGTTAATTAATACTCCATATATCACCAACTAACTAACCCATTAATTAATTAATTTTGCAGAATTTGCTGTATAGCTTTCCCATGCATATTGATGATAATATTCCTTCGTATGATCAAATTAAAATTCAGCTCGATCATATCCTCAAAGTGGGAATTGGCAATCTGGCAACTGTACGTGCATGGTCGTCCTTCCTATTCTCCAATTCAACTAATCATATATATACCCATAATGCATGCATGCATGCATCTGATTGTTTAATCTGAAATTCTATATCCCACGCAATTTCTTCTATTTTATGCTTTGATTTAAAGTTCTTATTAATTAATTAATTCCTAAACTCACGACTTAAGTGGCAATCCTGTAAAGAAGAATCAACCAACCAAGAAAGTTTCCGTTATAATTTTATATTATTTATTGGGTACGTACCCTTAACGGTAGTTACAGCAAGCAAATTATTAGTAGTAATAATACCCTACTTTATTCCCCATGCTTCTCGATCTTAATTCACTGGAACTTTAGAAAATTAATTTAATGTACCCCAAATGCTTAAGGCATCTTCTTAACACACGACTTCTGGATCTTAATACCACCCAAAAAAATAATTTTTCTTCGATTCATCTAAATTTTGAACACCAAGTACCAAATTGAGATGGCAGGGTCATTAGATCTTAACCTAATGATTGTTGATATTGTAATAATGAAAATATATTTAATTATAAAATTAATTATTTTTTTCCAAAATGGAGCTTAGTGAGTAGGGCAAGATCAAAAGTACATAGACTCAGGAGTGGGTGTGCAATTGCACCAGTCATCCACAGGGTCGGGTAGGGCTAAGTAGGGTAGTTAAGATATCAATTTGGGTATGATGGTAAGTTGACAATTGACAAATGACAAAAAGAGTTTCTTAATAATTAAACAGATTTCAATTATTTATTTATTCTCCCTCTCTTTGTTTTTGATATTTCCATTGTGGGAAATTGGTTTCCATGTGTGGATGTTTAGGGATCATATGCATGTGTTTGCATCTTCCTCTTACCCTCTGCCCTGCCCCATCCCATCCCATCCCCTTTTTGTCCTTCTCACTCCTATTTTTTTTCTTCAACTATTATGCTACTTTTAACTCTTTTAGTTTGATTTATTTTCTTTTATATACTTTTGTTTATATATATATATATATATAATTAGAGTAATGATAGAAATTTTAAAATTTTGATCTCAAATGATATTACATTAAATATTTTAATAATAATTTATGATATAACCAATTACATGATATATAAAAAAATTTGACATCATCACCGATCGAGAAAACTAAGCTTTTTTGAAGCATCGTCATCACAGATATCTAAAGTTTGATTGTACGGACTAATAGTATAGTATAGTATAGAGAGGTGGGTAATTGTGGGTGGGGCAGTCAACAAACAATGCTTCAGGAATTAAAAAGAAGAAATAAAAGCACGAATGCTTTGTTTTTTTAGCCCTTACAAAATTAATTCTAATAATGGTGTTAGTACGTGTAGTGAAATATATATCATACTAGTTTTAGGGGGAGAAATGCATGCATGGCATAACTAATAATTTGAAAATAGAAAAACATTGTTGAATTGAAAGATGCAAGATTATATCATATACGTATGTATGTACATGACGACAGACATCTTAAACCTATATATCAAATTAATAAAACTCTACTCTTGATGATATTGGAAACAAGAGGTGGCCAGCTGGCCCTTGGCACATGCATGCATGCATGCATGAATGAAGCTTCTTCAAGGGAAGGGCAGGGCGGGGCGGGCATCAGTTTGAGGTTGACTACTTTAGTGGAGTGATAGTGATTTTGTTGTGGTTTCAACTTATTACATGAAACAAACAAAAAAGGATACATACATATATATAGATGCTTTTATAAAAAAAATAAATAAATAAATAAATGATAGCAACTTACTAGCAAGCAAGCTGTGTCGCTTTCTTCTTCAATAAAATAAAAATAATAAATGATACATACATATATTGGTATCCATGTGTCTCGGTCCATTGTCTCCAATTTAATAACAACAAAAAATTAATATCATGTACGTACTCATCACTTACCATAAGTACTCCCTCACTCAAATACGTACACACATTTCTGAGAAATCCAGATAATAATGCACGAGGTAAAAAAAGCCTAACTTGACTTGAAGTCATAATCAACTCAACTTACTCCAAAGAAATTTTTCTTTTCACTAGAAGACGTACTCCTCCTCTGGGCTCTGCCCTCAATTTTCTGCAATATTCAGTGGATATCAGAATCAGTATGATCACAACAACTTGGACTATAATAATCCTAATAATATGAAGCTTCTAAAATGTATCCCTTTTCAAACCAGTTTACTTTTAAGGTAATTCCAGGAGAAAACCATAACACGTTCACTGCTTTTCACTTATATGTTATTAATTAAGATTATTCATGCACCAACCAAAAGTACCTATCTAGTACAGTACATATATTTATGGACTTATAAGTCAATGCAATGCAAAATGTAATTATATATTAGATTCATGAATGAATTGTTGCCTACAATTACAAACACAATGTACAAAAATGGGGCCATAGCCATGACCTCAGGCCCACAGTTATAAAAGGCTGAAAGGGTTAGCTCGTATTGTTCCCATTCCATCAGTCACACACACACACTGAATAATGAAGGAGATGTGGTTTTATTGCATGTGCAACTGAATTATTGTCCTAGTAAGTAGTCTGTAAAACTATCTAGCCTGCATATAGCATCTTCTGTCCACTCAAAAAATTTAACCTTTTACCTAAATTTTATATCAGCCTATATTTATTTAAATACAATTATGTTATGTGGAATTGGAATATATATATATATATATATATATCTACTTATTTAATACCTTAAAACACTTTTTTATCCTTAAATTAGTCCTGTGATGACAATCTCCTAATCATTAATTGTGTTTACTGCTTAGGTCATTTGATACTTATTATATAATTTCCTTCGTCCTTGGGATTATATAGTCCCTCATAAGTAATTTTTAGAAACAAAACAAAAAATAGTCTATTATATTAGGGTGTCATATTCGACCTCGACCGATTGAAGGATAAAAAAGTAGTTCAATGTACTAAACTAGTATAAATAAGTTAACCAGGAACTAGAAATGGATATGAACCTTGTTGAAAGTTACTGCAGATTAAAGGTATTGAAAACTAGAGTTTGTTAACGCTTGCTTGCCAAAGGAGGGGCACTCAGAGCTATCTCAGAATTTGTTCTGAAACATTCACCAGCTTTGTCTTGATGAGAATTATGCCCCTTCTTCATATATATAATGCATCCATCTATTATTATTGCCCTAGACAGTGCTCCACTGTTTGCGAGTACAAAATCATGATACTCGTGCATAAATCCATGCGAGGCTGGCTACCCTTTTCACCATCGCTTCACATGCCACAGAGACGCAACTTTTTATTGCACTAGATGAATTATAAAGATAGTATCAAAAAGAATATTTGAATCACTGAAATACCCTTTGTATTATCTGCAGATTGTGGGAGTAATCTTGCCATCTGCCGTGACAGGCTTTCGTCATGCTATTAACCGAAATATAAATTTTATAAAAGTGCTCGTGAATGCAACAAACATCGAGCCCCACCACCTAGGAAAAAGAACAAATACGAGTAAAAGACAAGGAAAAAAAATATGATCATCTTTACCATAATTAATTACCGCATTAAACCAGAACAGATTCCCTTGGATATGTTATCATCTTAAAAGGCTTGCTTTCGATCTGTTTAATTCTTACCTTGGAACAGGAAAACCTAGGAGGTTTGCAGCTCCACCTGCAATGAGGCTGATGAGTATACAATCCATACATGATCCAACACAAAATTACGAGATAATTAATCCCTATTCCCAGTAAAACTGGAAAAAAGATATATCTATTTAGTTAAGTTGACCGATGAATGTAAAGGTATCCACCAATCTCAGTTATTCATTTTAGATAGAAAAAGAATTTTTCTTAGAAAGATTAATGAGATCACAAGTAATAGGGAACAAGGAGTCCTCCCATCATATAACAAGTAGAAAGAAGAAAATTCAAAAAATGAGCAGTTTTACAAAAAAATTCATATAGATCAGAGACTGAAAATGCAATTAAAGGCACCATTGCAGAGGCCCTTTAGTAAATTTTTAAAAAAAAAACAATAAAAAAACATCCTATCTCCGGCAAAGCTAAAGATGACTAATTTTCCCTTAAAATTTGAGCATTACACGTCTGGGCATTTGAGAAAACAGAAACCTTAAAGTAGAGGCATGTTAACGTGGAAAGCCACACAGGTAACATTACACACAGCAGCCTTTAGGAATTCTCACCACAAAAATAATGTCATTTTGGTGCAACCTGATGAAAACTAATAAAAATTATCTTTGCAGGTTATTTGATCATGATATGATACAGTCTGAGGCCATGTGGACATAAACCAGTCAACGATATTAGCATAATAAGTACACCGTCCAAGTTGTCTGCGAAAAAGGGAGGTGTTAGAATCTCATGAATATAGAGGAGAATGGAAATTTTAGGAAACCTTAACCAATCTGAACCTGAATTTGATAATCAACGTTGTATGTGAAATTGAATTCCCTCGCTGCAAATCATATGTAATTGCGGTCTTCAATTCTTGTGAATGTTTGAAAATGCTCTCCAATTATTGACCCACAGCAACACTTCCGAGAGGATTGAAATTCTGTAGTGTCATTTTAGCTATGAGAAAAAAGCAAATTAAAACAACTATATTCAAAATTAGTCTAACATAAACAACAAAAGTGTAACAGATAAGGGTAGAAAAGGTTACAAATTCTTTCATGTTAACAATATATCATGACAGAAGTGCTGCTTGTTTCAAAAAAAAACTTGTCAATTTGAACAACATAAGAACCATTGCAACTTTTCTATTGCTATCACTTTATAGACTAGGGTATTGTTCATCAAACTTGCATTAGTTTATGTGATATAGAACATTTGAATGAGCACTAAATATCACTTTCTTAGAACATTTATTGGTACTCAATATTCAACCTCATACGAACAGCTGACTACATGCCACAACCAAGAAATATAAAGGGGAAAAAATAAATTGCAGGATCGAGGTAAGAAAAGTCCAGTCATCGCTTTGATATCAAGGGATTCAAACTAAAATTATTACTGTAGACCTAATTTGAGAATGGGAAGTGAATAGCCAAGAATGTTCAACTCTGCAATCAGAAAACCCACAAGGTTCAGTTTTGTCAGTGTTGTCTTCTTACTATAAGCCTCGTGGTGAGTTGATCAGCAAAAATGCGTATATAGAAGACAACATAAGTTATGCATTCTTGTACCTTCACAACTAATTAAAATATACATTTAACTACAGTCTAAAATGCATTATATTTGTTTAAAAACCCCATATTTCATCCATCCCACTGATTAGATGGAAGAGGCTTCAATGTATCTTTACTAATTGTGTGAGATTTTTAACTCATGGAAAAAGCATTGCAATCGAATTAGAATCATGAGATTCTAATCTTTATTATCTGGCCAAATAATGCCAACATGTTTTGTTCATACCATAGTCCTCACACAACATCGTGTTATGGATTTTAAACCATAACTTGATTTGCCTCTAATTTACTAGAGTAACTAAGATGTATTTGAGCATAAACCTTTCAACGCTGTGACTACATTCTTAGAAAAGGGAAAAGAGTCCAATTTCATATTTGAAGGATTTCCTTTGCTTTTGAGCCAAAATAACAAGAATTTACTCCAAGTATGTTTCAGATAAAGGAGAAGGCAACAACGTTAGAAGCTATAATTTCTATTAACAGTTGCAGTTTAGCAGGTAAAAATTGCTTGTAGCCAAGGAGCTATAGCAACAAAACTATTTATAGTTGATACAAACAAGAAATTAAATTGCGAAGTTGTGGATAGTATATGATAGTTCAGACTTCTGACGGATGGTATGGAAAAATCTTCAGTTCACGCTCACTTTTAATGCCTAGTATGCGTTGTGACATAGAAAAAAAAAATTAAACTAATCCCTTCATAGCAAAATATGTGGAAATTCAGCAATATGAAATTAAACTTCCTATGCTAGTTGTTTGCCATATATATGCAATTTTAGTTTAGGATATAAAATAAGTTTCAAATAAAACAAGCCACGGATGAATCCTTCTAGGGCTATGAGCGGCCAGGCCCAAACTGTTCACATGAGCTGTTAGTCAACCAGAGGCAGATATTATAACATATAAGCAATCATATTGGGATTTCATCACAGTAATTAAAGAAAGCCACTATTTTAATTATTTGATAACATTCCTTTGAACTTTGTCAATTTAGCATCAACCCACTTTAGCTAGTAATATCATAATATGGGAATGTGAATCAATGCAAGTCCAGTTCTTAAATTAGTATAGAACATATATACCAACAAATAGAAACCACCAAATTCAAAAGACTATATAACTTTGGCTGTGTGCAATTGAGAATTGGATACCTCAATCATTGTAACAGCTAGGTATGTCATCAAAAAACACATTTTTACATACTTGAAAATAAAGGTAGAAGGTGGGTTTTGATCACCTGGGAAAGCTCCGGAATCTAGGAGAGGGCGTCAGCGAGGTAGATGGGTTTTTGAAAATTTAAAGGTATTGTGGATTGATAGTTGCCGTAGAGGATTTTATGGATGAATTTTTTACTTGGATGATATGTTTGATGGAGAATTAGGGTTTCCTTCGGACTGGGATTCTTCCCATGGAGTCGGTGGTACGTTTGATAACACCTATCTCAACCATTACTCCCTAAAAGAATTAAAAAACTTAAATTAGAATTAAAAAAATAGAAAGTTTAAAGTTTTTTTTAAAGTTTTTTTTTTTGTGTTTTTAATAAAAAAAATTAAAAAATTCCTTTTTTTACATTTTTGAATTTCAATGAAAAGAAAAGAAAAATATAACTTTTATAAATTTACCCTTCTATTAAATGGCTTGGGTCCGGTCTCGTTAAAGCCCAACCTATTCAAGGTATGGCCTGGAAGACTTGAAAAGGCTATTATTTCTTGACAAAAATATGGCCTGACTTGACCTGCAAAAAGGTTGGGTAAATTACATATAATAGTACATTTTTAGAAATAATTACAAAAATCATACACCTATAAAATAATTACAAAAATATTACACTTTTTTGTTTTTATTTTCAATCTTAACATAATTAAAGGTCCTTAAATTAAGGAATTAATATGTAATGGCTGACATGACAATATTAGTATAATTAGGAATTCCTTATTTTAGGGGATTAGTTTTGGTAGGTGCCATTTTTTCTCTCATCTCCTCTTATTCTGCCATTTATTTTTTTCTGCCATTTTCTCTCTCATCTCCTCCTACTTTCATTTTTTATACGCCACTGCACTTCTATTCTTCCATTTTCATATTTAAAGATAAAAGCTGAAGAGTGAAGAGAGAAGATGAAGACGCCATTGAAGAGAGAAGATGAAGACGTCGTTTTGTCATTTTCTCTCTCATTTTCTTCTATTCTGCCATTTTTTCTTCAAAAGATGAAGACGTCATTTCTACCATTTTTGTATAAAAGGTGAATACGCCATTTCTGCCATTTTCTTCTATTCTGCCATTTTTTCTATTTCTTTCATTCTTTCAATTGTTCTTCATATTTCTTTTGTACTCTATTTTTGTAAGTATTTCTATTTTACCTCTCTCTCTCGAGCACTAATTTTTAAGGTTTTCTCTTTAATTTCATTCATTTGGGATTTATGATCTTAATTTTATGCAAAATATGCGTTTGATTATGAATTTATGATCACTTTTTTTGTTGATTTGTGTTGATTGGTGTTTACCTTAGTATAAAAGTTTGGTTACCTCAGTATAAAAGTTTAGTAACAAAACTTTTATACTAAGGTAACCAAACTTTTATACCAAGGTAACCAATTCACCTCCACACCATCAGTTTTTTCATAGTGCAGTTGGTAACCAAACCTTCACACCTAGGTAACCAAACCATCATACCAAGGTAACCTTGGTATAAATGTTTGGTTACCTTAGTATAAAAGTTTGTTTACCTTAGTATAAAAGTTTGGTTACCTTAGTATAAAAGTTTTGATTACATTGGTATAAAAATTTGGTTACCTTAATATAAAAGTTTGGTTACCTCAGTATAAAAGTTTGGTTACCTTGGTATAAAAGTTTGGATACCTTAGTGTAATAGTTTGATTACCTTGTTATAAAAATTTGGTTACTATGACATTACTAATGATCTTCTCCTCTGCAGTATCTTGAGAATTTCTTTTTACTACCAGAAAATGGTTGTTCCCGCCACTACCGCCCCAGCCTCCACCTCCACTGTCTCTGTAACCACCACTTGAGCCATCACCGCCGCCACCGCCATCACCGCCATTGTTACCTCCTCCATAGCCATCACCGCCGCCTCTAAAGACACCATTACCACCTCCTCTGAAGCTGTCACCTCCTCCAAAGCTTCCACCTCCTCTGAAAATTGCCTCCGCCACCTCCTGCAAAGTACAAAATTTGTGCAGTCTTTCCTATGAAATTTGAATTTGAATATTTGAATTTGAATTTATTTTTGTGGTTAGATCCCAGATATTTGAATTTGATTGATTAGTTATGGAAGATATTTCTCCTTAATTTTAGGTTTCCTTATTAATATGAATTGCGTTATTTTTGTAATTATGTTGTGTGTGTTTTATTTTTGTAATTACTTTCTAATTGTTGTATATTAGTGTTAAGGACCCAAAAAGGTTTGACCTGACCTGACCTTGGGCCTAATCTGGCCTGACTTGGCCTGAGATCTTACATGATTTTTTATACAATTATTTATAATTTTTGAACTTTACATTTATAATTACTTATCAATAAAGTATAAATTTTTACTTTTTCATTATTGTAATTTATAAATTATATAATACATTAGTTTTAATTAATACATCAATAAAATTTAAAATTTTAATTATTCATTCTTGATTTCTTGATACATTTAATTAATATACAACTTCAATGAATATAACTAGTTAGTATATTTAATATTAATAATGAGTTAGTTACATAGTTGATTAAATATTAATAATACATTGATTTATTATAAATATTAAATTATTAATATTTAATTATAAAATTTTATTAATATTCCTTGTTACTTTAATGTTAAATATTAACATTAATTAATACATCAATAAACTAATTTTAATATTAAATATTAATAATAAGTTAATTTCTTGTAAATACTTAAGTTTTTCATTAATTTGGATATGCTAAATTCTTAGTGGGATTTATGATTTTGGTTATTTTCAGGTATTCTGTTGTACCAATTTAAATAAAAAAATCCATAAAGCAATTAAAAAACTAATTGAAAATAATACTTGAGATATAACTATGTAAGTGTTTAATGATCATAAATAAAAAGATATATTTGTATTTAAATTTTATAAAATATATGTCCAACCGATCATAGTACTATAAGAAAATAAAATCGAAACTAAATTTATATTTAAAAAATAAAAGTGTAATCTACAGTATTTAAGTAATCTACAATATTTTCTAGGAAGTGCGTTGTAGACAACTAAATATATATTTAAGAAATCAATTTGTTTTATATTTGAGTTACATCTAAATTACATTTTCCTTTAATTTAAAAGGAATATATTTATTTTTATTCTAATCATTCAACTTATATTGGTGTGTAGCAGAATGTTAAAATAAAATAAATCTCAAAAATCTTGCATTATTTTATAAAAATTATTCATTTATATTTTATAATTCATATTTTTAATATTTAATATCTAATATTTTAAAAAAAAAGGACCAGACCAACCAAAGCCTTGGGCCTGGCTTGAACTTGGGGCTGGCCTGGCCTGCAGGCTTAGCCAGACCACAACCAGTGACTAAGGTCTGGCCTTGTCAAAACCCAAAGCATGGCAGACCCAAGCCAGGCCATACTAGGTCGGCCTGTTGTGCATGACTAACTACAAGTGGCAAGAAAATGGGAAAACAATTCTTAATTATTTGAATACCATTATCAGCAAAGAGAATTCTGCTAAAAAAATAAGATACAGTAGAACCTCTATAAATTAATATTATTGGGACTGAATTTTTTTTTATTAATTTAGAGAGTTATTATTTAATCGATAAATTAATAATTTATTAATATAAAGAGTGTTTTTTTATTTTGAACATAAATTTAATTACATTAAAATTATTGTATTTTATTGATGTTTATATCATATTTTTTTAATGTAATGTATCATACTTATTAAATTAATGTATCATACTTGTGAGGATGATACAATTCCTTAGGAGCCAATATATAACGCGAAAGAAAGCATTCATAGCGTTAACAACTCTTCACAAGTTTTTATTACAATTTGAGAATGCAACACTTGAACTTTTGGACGCAATGAGAAAAATTAAGGATGAAATTCAATTAGATTTGAATTTCATGACAAAACAAACGAGAATAGAATCATATTTTACAAGATTACCCTAGATATATTTGTAATTTAAAAGAATTATTAATTTATTATTTTGATATGACCTTATATTTATATAAGGGTATTTTTAAAAATTATTATTTTATCAAAATTATTCATTTATCCCATTAGTTCAAGTCGGGACTGGGAAAAAATATTATTTTAAAGAGATTCTTAATTTATCGAGTATTAATTTATAGAGATTATACTGTAATATGTATATCTGATACTAGTAACAAATAAACTTACAAATTCAAGTTCAAACAACAAACAAAGAATATATATATATATATATATATATATATATATATATATATATATATATATATATATATATATATATATACGGTCCGAATCTTAAGCTCGCCCCTTATCTAGCTCACCTTGTTTACCTCCTTTTAGCAACGGACCGGGCGACGATTCGGTCCGTCGCAATATATATGTTCGGTCTGTCGCTATATGTTGTCCGTTGCTAAAAGCTAATACGACGGTTCTATATATAGCGACGAACCGAATCGTCACCCGATTCGTCGCTAAAAGGGGGTGAGCAAGATCATCTAAATAAGGGTGAGTTTAAGATCCGGACCGTATATATATATATATATATATATATATATATATATATATATATATATATATATATATATATATATATATATATATAGTGAAAGATTGAAAAGAGAGATAATACCAAACTTTGGTGTTGGGACGAGAATCAAAAAAGAGTTTTGCAGGAGAGCGTTCAACAAGAGAAATTGTGAAATAATTCGAAGAAAAAGAAGTTATTACGGTATAACTGTGAGTGGTGACAAAGTTTGTTTCTCTTTACCAGCTTAGGTTTATTAGATAAAAATAAATTAGGGACATAAGTTGTAATTTAAAATTTATTATATTGAAAGTTGAAGATAATATGAAAATTATAAAAATATTACTTATTCCAATTACTTTTTCGTCCAAATCATGTCAATTTTGGACGGAAAACTTTGGCAGGAAGTGGCCAAGTTTTCTATCTATTTTTTTTCTTTTCTGTTTATTAAAAAACTCAGAAACATAAGAATTGAAAAGAAAATTTAAATTTTTCGTCCATTTCTTTTTTTTTTTCTTATCATTTTAAAACTCAGAAACAGAGTGTTATTGTCACGTGGAATTGTTGATTTTAATTTGTTATGTTTGATCCGCATTGTAAGACCCCAACTTATTATAAATGAAATTAAATTTCATCTATTTATTATTTTGAAATAGTAAGGGTTGATTTGATTAATGTGGTTAGTTATGGGTAAAATGCACAAATATTTTAAATAAGCAAGTGGTTATAAAATATTCATTGTTGTCGGGGAATATTAGTTTGGTCGTGGAATATTCTTGCTGTCGGAGAATATTCGTACGACGGCGCATGTGACGCCCCCAAAGTAGGTATACATCACCCATTCTGAGTCGCCAAATACATGGTACAGAAAACAACTACAACTTTATTACAATTGTCATGTAAAATACGACAACACATACTATGAGTTTAAATATAAATAATGTCTTCTAGACAATATCCACACCCAGATAAAGTCCTCATTATAATTATTGACACACTATTTTACAAATAGTGAGGACTGTTAAACAACTGTCTAGAATCATCATTCCACACCCCGACTACTTCCCGCTATGTTCTCGCTTCTTGAAAAGAAAAATGGGACAAAAAGGAAAAGGGTGAGCTCAACTAGCCCAGTAAAGTATATTATGACTAAGATAATATACAACAAATTATCCTTAGTCTTCAACAGGGAAAAATCTGATAGAATACAATAGACAACAAGTTTTAGATCAACAACTACAGTGGAAACAATAATTCATTAGAAGAGTTAAGAAGAGAATGAAATCTACTATCATCTATGAATTTAAAAGTCCATCATCAATATTTTATCCCTATAACATCAATCAATATACATCTTGAATCAAATATTCATCTTTGCCATTCGTGGTCCCCATAACGGAATAACTGTCAGATAAAGAAAACGATAAAGTATGAGTTTTTATAAATAACAGCGTAATTGTTATCGTTAACACTATTGGAGTACCTGGTGGTTAAAATACAGTAATACGCGTGGTGGCACAGTAGCACACGGTATTGCACAGTATTTTTGAATTATTGATTCGTACGTAAGAAGGCACTACTCAATAATTGTTACAGTAGTTACTGTTCAATATTTTATTTTATTGATTTAATAATTGCTGCGTTGATATTTAATATTATTGTTATTTCAATAATTGTCACTGCACAGTATTTTTCATTATCAGATCAATAATTCATATTATTTGAATAATATTATTAGATAGCATTATTGGCAATGTCTAGAAAGTTCTGTCAAGGAGAGGTTTGGTCACCAAATTGCGCGCCAGTAAGGAGAAATCCTTATTGGAAAGCCCCTCTTTCCTGGGAACAGGCCTGGTTATCATAATTGTGATTCTGTAATATTATTTGTGAATAATTAATTATTAATTTATATGATAAGGAAATATTTATTTGATGTGGATATAAATGATGGATTTATTTATGTGGTTATAAAAGAAGTAATTAATGCTGAGGTGTTTTATCAGTATTTTGCCAGAATGGGGGTATTAAAAATCATCTGTTTGTAAATTTCGAATATTTTTTGTTTGAAATTTGGAAAAACTCAAAGCTACAAAGTTGTAGAGAATTCGATTTCAGGCAGAATGGACACAAAATTCATATTTTATGATAAACGAGCTATTTTCTATGAATTACTGAAGTTTCAAAAACTA